>CM031239.1:662290826-662643293 GCA_018340775.1 Taxus wallichiana var. yunnanensis
AAGAACATTGACTTTCATGTATGTTTCAATCAATATATTGTTCAAAATCCATCCATCCACAAAAACATTGAGTGATCTCCTTGTTGTAATCTATTATATCAAGGGGAAGATTTGCATGCATACGGATCTCGTTGTCCATTCTCAATATCTCGCATGTGGAGTGTTTCCCTTAAACCAATTCCCCTAACAATGGAATGATATTCCCTGGCATATCATCTTGCATACCTCCTTCAAGTCATCAATATCATATTGGGCCATCTCTCTTGCCTTCTTTTGTTATATATTTTGCGATTTCTCCTTTAAACATTATTTTTCACTCGAAGATTTCGAGGACCTCTATGGTCTCTTGATAAACCTCCTTCTAATGGGTGGGATCTCGGGAACCTCACATGTAGAACCTCCTCTTTGGTGATGGTAGGATTCTTCTCAGTAACACTTATTTGCATGTGCATTTGCAGCATGTGTAGTAATATTTACGGTTAATGCCTCAAGTTCCGGTGTCAACTTGAGCATCCACTAATTTTCCACAAGTGTGTTGTATTCTAACCATCCCTACAACTTTTTTCTCTTGTTTATGTTGCTTTCTAAGATGCTCATATAAGTATGGGCATTCCTCATAACTATGATTCTTTCCATAGAAAGAACATGTAATATTTTGGGGACATTCGCACATGAAGTGGTCGGGATATCCACATATAAAGCACGTCCCGTAAGGAATCTTTCCTTGTCCACCATGGCCTCGACCTCTAAATCCACCATGGTATCTGCAATATCTACCAAGACCTCCTTCAAAACTCCCTTCATTTTGCTCATAGCACACTTGATTGTGATCCTGACGCTCACCCTTTCCTTTAGAGTTATCCGCCACTCCTATTTTTCGTATACCAATATCTATAGCATCATGGATTTGACCAATCAAATGACAGTATTCCATATCGTGAGTCATGGACCTATAAATTTTACAATAGAAAGAGATGTTCTTCCTTATCGTGAATTGTAATAATGGTCGAGTGGTTGACATCATGGTTTAAATGACATATCTCATAGTATAGTGATAATGAACACACCGATCCGTGGAGACAATTATCCTTGGTGTGACCTTCCACTTTGAAATTTGTACACCAAATCCTTGTGTGCATCTCATGTGTTGAATTTGCTAATATTTTCTCCAATTTCTTTGCCATAGCTATAATCTGTGCTTCCAAGAATGGGAAGATTCTAGTGTCTATACTCGACTACCTAGGCATTTAAAGTTGGTTCAAGTGCTTCGCGTGGATTAGTGTATGTCTTATGTGACAACGCCCTTCTAAAAGGTGTAATCAGACCTCCAACAAACCATTGTGCATGTTGGATTGCATGAATATCATAGGAAATCTTAGATAAAAGCATTTTGAAGTAGGTGTCATACTCCCGGACACTCTCAGTAGTGCCTTGTTTAATATCCTTGAGTGTACTTATACTCTTCTACTCAAACTCAGGGATATAGAAATATTTTAAGAATTCATCTTTTAATGTTGCATAATCCATGCAAGTTTGATCAGGGTAAAAATCCTTGTACCAATTGTGTGTGCATCCCCGCAATGTAGTCACAAATTGGCTTGCCTTGTGCTCGAAATCATGATTCCTTTCGCGCACCAAAGTATTTCACACATGTGTATGTGCTCAAAGCAACATCTTCTATGCCCCTATACTATAGAAGATGAAGAGACATCTCCATATAAATATTCTCGGGGTCAGTGCGGATCTTACCTACCTTATCTAGAACCTCCTATGTTTCCTCTACTTCTAGAACCACTAGATCCATCAAAAATAGAACCACCTATACCTCCCGATCCTCCTCCCGGAAGTAGACCAAAAGATGTACTTCCTGTGCCCTAACAAAGTAGTATTGAACTAAACCCTTAAAGTCTATGAGGTGGTACCACTCCCGAAGTGAGTCCAAAACTTTGCACGCTCACATTCTGCATGCAGATGATCCACCCGAAAAGTACCCCTAAACAACAATGAAGATGTATGTCCTACCATTGATGGGCTTGCTATCCGACTTACCCCGATCTCCCACCGCCTAAATTTATTTGCTAACTACTTATTATACGAGATACTAGAAAACCAAGCACAAGGGCTAGGTTTCTGGTAGGTTCAGATGCACGCCTACATCCGAGGTCGTCTCCGTTGGCACACTTCCTTGTGAGGCTGAGGAGGGTTCCTTGTCATGTTTGTCCGGATGGGGGATTTCTTGATGCTCTAGCTTTCCAAGTTTAGGGTTACCATCAAAATCTTGATTTCTAGTGGAATGCCTTGTAAATAGGTTCCCCCGGGATAACGTAAAAATTGAAACTCACTACCTCCGAGACAAGAATAAGTAGAAAAATAAGTACTCTAGAATATAGCTATTCAAGATGTCATGGAACAAAATATCTACAATGCGCATCTAGATTAGATCAACATCATAGAGGGCCTAAAATTATTCTTGCATCCAGACAAGTGTGCATTACCTCCGCTTCTATTTAGATGCATAAGCAACCAACCACTCGTAGAGTTATACCGGAAAGATAACAAAGAAGCTCTCATACAAATAGTCATATAAATTCTATTCGACCCACGTGTGTGCGTTAAACTCGAGATCCAGGGCTAAAACTCGCATAATTTTCTTCCAGATCTTTTATCCACTCCTAAACACTTGCTACTACTGATCAATCGATACGTCTTCATCACAAACCATCCGAAAAAAACTAAAAAAGAGGTCCTGACAACGGAACCAATGATGCAACCTAGAATTTACCAAGAATAACCCAGGCATGCTACCACATCACTCAGCCTAGACCGAGTGCTCACCCGAAGTGTGTAAAGGTACTAGCCCCTCCTTAGAGTTCAATGTGTAGGATATGAACATGATGAAGATTTAATGCATTCATATCCATAAATAGTATAAAAATTATATAGAGCATATTCTAGATCTAGATCTAAAGAGTAATGGATTTAAACATTAGTCATAATGAATTCAACCATAAAAGAAAAAGTTATGATCATGTTTAACACCTTGATTCAGCCAATACACTCCATTATGTTAAACACAGTAAATACATAGAAGCTTCTTACAATAATTAGTACCATAGCTCATGTGCGCATCGTTTCGGTGGTATAACTCCATAATACCTCACTCCTCTCTAAACTACACATATCTCTACATATTTATAGGGGTTGGGTCTTTCCCTTCACCACTTACATAACTCCCAAATTAGGTCGCATGCTGAAAATAGCCACGTGCCTTTACAAAACCAGGCACACATGCAAGTGCGCTAATAATAGATCTCTCCTAGTTAACTGGCAATGGTAATTCTATTATTAAATTGAACTCATGCAAATCACTTAGTATATGATCTTCCAAAGATAGTCTATGTGTGTTGTGCAAGTCTCCATCTGGTTGTGTACTCTTCATGCTATCTCCAAAAATAGAACGTAATCATGAAAATGGCTAAGTCCCACATTTGTCCTTGTCTTCAGTGTGCATTTACTTCCTTATCCTTCCGCACCTTCAAATGTGCCTTACTCCCACCCGTGAATCTTCTAGTTGTTCCTTCCTTAGCAGCATTCTTTGTCTACTCAACACTAATTAGCTAATATTCCTCTTCATCTTGGTTAATTAATGACACTTTGTTAATTAACTAGTCTCCTCCTTCATTCTAGATACAAATTAACACTACTTTGTTAGTTATAATCCTATTCTAATTAATTAATTAATTATCCAATATTGATTAATTAATCCTCTAAATAATAATTTACCCTCTTATTGGGTCATTCCCTTATCTCGATCCTTCATATTCCATTAAATTCTCTCCAATTGGATTTTACAATCCTAACTTGGTCTATTAATCAATCTAATTGATTAATTTAAATCACACCCAACTCACTTAAGTTGGAAATCTTACTTAATCTTCCATAATCTTGTTTAATAATTTCTAAGCATGATTATCCCTTTCTAATCCATTTTTTTGTCCACATTCATGAGGATAAAAGTTTCTCCATTCGGAAAAATATATAAAAAGCAGTCCCTTCTCCCTTCCAAGTTTACACCTTGACACCTTCACCCCATGTCCTTGGTAAGACATTAACATAAGATAAGAGCATTTCCCAATTGAAAAGTTCTTTGATCTAACAACCCTTTTCCATTTTATACTTGGTAAGAGTAGTAAGAGGAGAACCAAATATGGCAATTAATTGATATTGGTGAGACCTTTTCCTCTTCCATGGAGAAATCCTTTGAACTCACATGGCTACGTACAACTTGCTTAAGGAAGTATCTACACGTAGTTTATTTATTTCCACCTAACCATTATGTGCGAGAACTTCGTTTAGACAGATTTGAATGCTCACCCGAAGCACGTGAAGCTACCAAGTCCCTCCTTTTTGCTGATTTGTCAAAATTTTAGCATGCATATTCATGATTACCAATACCAAAGTATATATTCAAGTGCGAGATCATATCGTAACATAAGATTAGAATGAAAACACGTATAAAAGGAAACATAACATATCAAATAAACACTAAGATCAATTGCACCATGTGATCACCATATTCAGATACATCAATCACTAAAATCCATCCTCCATAATCCATTCATAACAAAAGTATTACATAACATAAGTTGAATACATAAAAATCAATACCATAGTGTCACGCACGTAAGTATATCAAAGTAATATAACCCTAGTACATCACGAGTCACTAATAAAATGGAGTTAAACAAATATATAGGGGTGTGGAATTTCCCTTCACCTCCCATGCATTCCCAAAATAGGCTACATGCCCAAAATAGCCATGCGTTAACAATTGCATGCTTTTACAATGGAGCTAATAATAGATTATCCTATAATGATCCTTGCTTTAATCCTAATAATAGCTCGATCTATGCATTATCTTTCATCTTCTCTTTGCATGTGATTTATCCCCAAAATAGACGTTCGTTGATCACCAAGTATCCTTTATTTTATCCTTTGTTTGAGCCACACTCTTAACTTTATTTTCTATTTTTATCTTGTAACTGTAAAATTGGCTAAGTCTTGAGTTTTATCTTCTAGGCACGGGCCACTTCAATCGGCCCTTACATGCGTACACACACCCTACTTGTGCACCTCAATATTTTGCATGTTTTTCATACTTAACCATTTTTAGTCCAACATTACCCCACACTAATTACATTTCCGTCCTCGGAAATGGGGTTTCTTGACTTATCTCTCCAGGATACAAAGAATAAAGAATGGAAAAAGAATAAGGAATGAATTTACAAAGAATGAAATAATGGAAGAATGTGTAGTGGATGTGTTTCTCTCTACTCCTCAATAGGCAAAAAAATCTTGGCTACTCTTTATTAATTGCGCTCTCCACTGCTCCACTGTCAACCCCTTGCTCACTATTTCTCGGGACTGTCCCAACTATCTCTTCCATCTCTTATGGAGTCATGTCTTCCCCTTTATGCTTGAGATCCCTTTTCAATCCTATCAAGCCCGAGATAATATCCTCCATAAATTCCATCCTTTTACCTATCAGTGAACCAAACTCCTTTATTCTATCATTATGCGACTCTCTCGTGGCCTTAAGCACATCTTGCTTCTTTACAACCACAACCAACTTCTCTTCTCTCCCTAGAGATTCATCCTACTTGGCTGTAAGGACATCATTCTCCTCCGGATTATGTATGTCTTGAGGATTTTCTCTAGATCCTTGCAAATTTTCAAAGTGCCCAATTTTCCTTCTTTAGTTCATCTTTTAATGTCTGCAACATGGCATCATATTCCATAATCATGTGCATTATAATTATCTTATTCTTATCCTTCTCCACCGCAATATCTACCCGAGTTTCCCCTCGCACGAATAACCTCTCCTTGAGTAGAAAGTGCACCAACTCTTGCAAGAAATGCAAAGCCAATGGGTATATTTTCTACATTTTTCATAAAATTCTAGATGTGCTTCCAGAACCTCACTTCTAATATCTCGCAGTGAACTCCATAATTTGCTTCTTCCTCCTCTTAGCCTTATTGTGTGCTTCAGCTTAATTATTGGATTTCCTTTTCCTTATTCTTATTATCTTCTAGAAATGTCCTCAAAGCGGATTCCTTATCTAAAATTTTCCTAGCCACCTTTGTTTCAATCTTTGTTATACATGCCTCCTCACCGACTTCAAACTTTGGTTCATCCATATGTGTTTGAATCATCTAACTCATTATCTTCCTTGTACACACATTTTCACACTTGGGATCTATCACCACCCACCCATACGTTATTGGTCATGATTAACTAAAATAGGAAAACTAAGTGCAAGTATATCCAATAGTTAATCTAAATAGAAGGACATAAAATAATATGTAAATGCAATGAATAATTTAAATAATGGTGTAAGTAATTTAATCTAAATGTAATAAAACCCTAAATGACAAGAGGAAGGCAAAGGATGACTTAGTTCCCAAAGTATGTTGCAGTCCGAAACCTGAAACCGACTTTGTAGACGACCACTCAGGAACCCTGCGAAGGGTAGATCTGGACTACCGAGATAACACAGTGCCCGGGAGGGTACTGGGGTGCCTCGGGGAACCCTAGTTTGGATTATGGGTGTTGTAAACTATGTAGAAGCTCAGAAACTTTGTTCTGCGGTGTCACAACTAGGTATGAAACTCTGTCTATCGGTCGTACTAGATTTTTTAGATGAGATGAATGAAGCCGTACACAAGAAGAAGAAGAATGGGTCGGACTAACCTCAACCACCAAACTAGTGGACTTATCACTAAGTGGTACACTACATTACGGACCTTGATGTAGTTTTTTTGAGTGTGTGTGAATGGTACCCTAGGTGTTTTTGTGTCAGTCACACTTTGTGTAGTAGCTAGCTATGATAGCTATAAAATATGTAAAATAGAATAGATAGAATCCCTCCCTCCTATGTGAATGGATGTGATGTAGAATTTTACTAGCTAGAATTTATGGAACTATGTGGATGAAGATGGTGCAATAAATGCAGCCCTAGATGGAGTGATAGTAGTGATAAGATGTAAAGACCTAGGACCCTCAATATGGTCTTATAAGCTTTATATTTATAGGGCTCTAAAGTATACTTTCGCGATTAATATCGATAATGCTTTGACCGAGAAAAAGATAAAGGAGACCAAGGCTAGAAGTGACCCAAAAATGAGTGAAAGAGGCTAATAATAGATCAGGGTGCCCAGGGTGGGACCAAGGCACCTTGGGCACCCCAATATAAGTTGGGGTGCCCAGAATTAGGGCTAGAATTTTGGGGAAGTTACGGGATGGGAGATAGGTAACATAAAATATGCGAGAAAGATGAAATTAAATGTAAAACAAAGATGGATAAAGGGGGAATTAATTGGTACTTTGTGCACTTGAGAACCTTCTAAATAGTAGTATAAGATTGGGTTAAATATGTCTAAGATGCATGATTTTATGTCTATATTTTCCCCCACTTTATGTTGGTGAGAAAACAACTCGGTAACATAAAGTAGTTAGAGAAGTGTACCTAAAATCCATGCAAAATGTAGAAGAAATTGCACTGATGGACCAGACCCAAACGTGGAGTATGGATTCTAAAGATAAAAAAATGCAAAAAGAAGTGATGAGAGTGCACTTAGGGTAGAACATGTGTGTGGCTATTACGATTGTAAAGGCAAGTTCCTATAGTGGTGTGTTGTCAATGTCATTTTTGTTGTTGTTATTGTTGCCCCAAATTTGATTGTTTGTTTCTCATATGGAAGACCTGTAAGGAGAAAACACTCAAGTAGTCAAATATGTATGTATGTAAAAATGTTGTGTAAAATACGCATGTATATAGAAAAGTGTAAAATATGCTGAAATAGAATGTAAATGGAAAAATGGAACATGTGCACCTGATCCATGTCGAGAGAAAGGGTGTAGAAGGATATCTTGTAATATCACGAGTTTTTAGGTGATCTCACACCACCTTAGCTGAAGAAGTATAGGGAGGAACTCTGTTGTGTCCTCCAACCTTTAACTACTTCTATTGTAATGTTAGAAGAGATATTTGTACTATTTTTTTGGGTGATCCTATGCCACTAGATGGAGAAGTGTAGAGAGGCCACCCACTGTAACCCTTGAGCATGTAACCGCTCCATGCAGAATTGTTAAAGGACACCATGTCCTATTAAGGCCGAAGTGTATGGAGTTTGGTCTGATTTGAACTCACTCGTTGTGTTTGAATCGTGTAGATACATTGTGTTATTAGAAAACCCATAATGATGCCCCCTCTTTGGGGGTGCATGCAATGGACCCTGAAAGGAGAATGCGGCCCCAAAAGAGGACCTACCACACTCTGACCTTGTAACCAACTCAGCCCTGCAGGGGGAAAGGGAAAGCTATTGGTAGATACCAATGCACACAAAAAAGGGGATGGTTAGCCAAAAGAAGTGTTAGTCCACTAGTACATGCATGTAATCGGTGTAAAAATTCAAACATTATATAAAACATACCAAGCATGGTAGTGTAAACACGCAAGAAGACAAAATAGACCTGCACAAATTTGTTTTCAAACATGGGACATCACTCATGATGTTGCAAGACACGTAAGGCCATCATGGTCACAAACATCAAACAAGTGTTCACACAAGAAAAGGGCAAAGCCCTGATAATATAGCAAACAATAGAAAACAAGTAATAATACAAGTAGTCATGGAAACATGTATTCTTGCAAAACAAGTGTTGCACATGAAACATCTATTAGCATATTAGTATGATAACCAATATGTCAAAAACATGTATGAGAAAGTAGTAAAATATGCTAAGTACAAAATGAAGCAATACCACTGTATAATTCAAATGTGGATGCTCCCAAAGTGACTAGTATAGTAAGGGTAGAAGGTAATCATCCATGTCGGTGGAAATTTATCAGATTCTGATCACAATAAACAAAGGCGTGAACACACATTTGTGTATGATAATGACATATAGGAAAGCAAGTTAACATGTGTAGTAGAATGAGCATACAAAACACTAGTAAGAAAAATTAAATGCTACCAAGACAATGCAGTATGTTGTGGATGGATGGAATGGAATGCAATATGGAATGATAGGAGCAACATGCCCCCTAATTGTATGGAAGTGTATGTAGTGAGGTTCATTTGGTTTTCCCTCAATATTCAATAATGAACCGTAAATGAGAGTGCATCATCAAGAAATGGTCGAGTAGGGTAGGTTATATCTAACATGCTACAATGAGATGATGTGTGTGGATCCTATAGCAAAAGTGTGTACCACGACTATGTTAAATGAGTGAGTGATGATTTATCCCTAAGTGTATATCACTATGAAATAAGTATATGGTAATAAGACATATGGAAAGGGGATCGTAGACCCTATAGCTGAAGCGTCTACCGGGACATTTTGAACGGATGAGTGATGATTTATCCCTAAGCATATATAATTATATTATGAGTGATGATTTAGCCTAAAGCCTATACCACTACGTGATGAATAGGATAGATGAGGATGTAATAAAATGACGTAGAATAGTATAATAGAATATGTGATGATCATATGTATGAGGATAAAGTTGAATGGAGGAAGGGAGTGATGCTTTAACCTAAGGTGTATACCACTACAAGATGAGAAGGTGTGATAATATAATGGAATAACTTGGAAGCGAGAAAAAGTATAATGTAAGAGGATGATATAAGAGGAGATGATATAATGTAGTAGGATTATGTAGAAGTGATGAAAAGAGTGGTGATTTAACCTAAGGTGTATACCACTACATGATGATGGGTGTGGGTGACGATATAGCCTAGAGCGTTGGTCACTAGTCCGATGAATGTGGTATGATGACATGTCGCATATAGGGAAGGTTCATTTGATTAGTAAACCCTCGGTAGTCAAGTATGAACCGAGGAACTAGAGTGCACCATAGGGTGGCGAGTGCAATGCGTAGGACAAAACATAGTATAAATGACCAAGGTATGGGAAGGTGCGGTATAGATAATGAAATTTTGAATGTATAATGATAATTTAATAAATGTGTAGATAGAAATTGAATGTGTAATGATAAGATAGAAAACTAGACTCAAGTATAAGGAAATCTAGTTTAGTGGGTAGAATATGGAAGATGTATTAAATGTATTTGTAATAATGTATAGAAATGGAATAATGAGATGACAAATAGAACTAGACTCCTAGGTAATGGAAGCTAGTGTAGTGTGTAGAATAGATAAGATGTGGGAATGCAATGTAGAGATGTAAGATGTATATGTAGTGTAGGAGATATGATGATAAATGTAGGTAGAATATGTGGTGATGACGTAGGAAA
The DNA here is from genome assembly GCA_018340775.1 of Taxus wallichiana var. yunnanensis. NCBI lineage: Eukaryota > Viridiplantae > Streptophyta > Pinopsida > Cupressales > Taxaceae > Taxus > Taxus wallichiana. Next base: position 662,301,149 of record CM031239.1, read on the forward strand.
CTAGACCCCTATATAATGAGACCTAGCATAAATAGTAGATGTATGTATGAAAATGTAAAACTAGACTCATGTAAAATGACGACTAGTGTAGTATGTATAGGATGAATGATGTAGAAATGCCTAATAGATGAGGGATGTATGAGATAATGTAATATGTAGGTGATGTTATGACTATGCAAAATGTGTGGTGTATGTGATAGAAGGGAAACATGTATAACCTAGAGTGCAGTGTGTGGGGTTCAATGTAATGGTAATCCCTCAACAGTCAGTGTGAACCGATGCACTAGGGTTCGTCATCGGGTGGTGAGGGTATGTAGAAGAGAGACTATGTATGCTAAGAGAAAAGATGTAGGTAGGATGTATAAGGGGGAAATTAGGTAAGTGTTATTCCCCCAAGTGTTTAGGAAAGAGGAATCAGACTATAAGATCAAAGGACGAATGTCCTTTCGACCCATGTTTGAGAAGAAATAAGTGGAGAACGATGCTCTAGTAATAGTGGTATGGGAGATAATTGGTGTCTTTGGAGAATGAAGCCAATATGCATGAGAAAGTTGATTATAAGATGATTGTTGTGGTGTAGTGAAATTTGTGGGTGAGGGAGAGTGAGGAAACATCACGCGTGAAGTGGAAGAAGATTGGTGTGGAATAAAGTGGGGTAGTGAATGGTGGCAAGATGTGCTATGTCAATGGAGCACGAGACCTATGTCGATGGGTAGGACTAACTAGATGGAGTGGTTGGGATGGAGATAACCTCATGGAATTAGTATGGGAAGGAGGAGATGAGGTAGAAGTAGTGGGACATGACAACAAAGAATGTAAGACAAGGTGTTGTGGGGGTAGTGGGCATGTAATGAAAGTTGGCTCCCTACTGATGTAGGTGGATCGAGGTGAGCGGGTCGTAATGGAGGAGAAGATTGTGTATCAAATGAAAGGATGCCTAACCATTGGATCTCCCAAATAATATGGTTCAATACATGGCAAGAGTCAGTATGATGTCCTGAATGTGATGGTAGTGGAAAAAGGATGGGTCGTGATAAGGGAGTGGTTGGGGTGGTAGATAATGATGGTTAGAAGGTAGAGCAATAAGGTGATGATGAAGCAGATGACCAAGGATTTTTTGGTGTGTAGTAGTGGAAGGGAGGATAAAGGGTAAAGGTAGGGGTGTTGGTTTGGTATTAGTAGTAATATTATGTAAATAAGCAAAATTTTTAAGTTAGTCAAGCTTGTCACGAAGATATACGATGGTTTCCATCCATCGTGACATTTGGTTTATAAGAATTGTATAGTATCTAAGAAGTGGGTGGGAGACAAAGGATGAGTAGGGGGAGAGACGTCAACTATGGTGGTGGAAGTAGAGAAAAGTGCAGTAGAGGGTGAATCACATGAAGGTAATGGTGGCACATGATCATTAGAAAAATCATCAAGAGAGGTGTCAAATTCATATTGGACTACTCTAGATACTTGATAGGCAAGTGTATGGGGTTGGTCATCTAAATAACCATGGATGCATAAGATGTACATGACCATGGAATATTTTTCATCTGAAAAAAATAGGTAATGGGCATCCCTAAACATACCAAACAGTAAGGTGGTGTGTATAAAAAGTAAAGGAGCTACTACAAATACTAGTTGTGCCAAATGGCATGGGGAATGTGAGATCAACATGATTAGGATCAAGGGTACCCCAATATAATCTAACTAAGACTAGCTGAGAGTAAGTGGATAGGGAGTAGGATGATGCGTGAGATGAACCACAAGGTGGAAAACATGTAACCCATAAGTGGTAGTGAGAATGATAGAGCCATGATACAAGTGTGGATCACATAGAGGAGTATGAAGGTCATTAAAGAAAAACCCTAGATGAAGGAGACCATCATATGAGCATATGGTGGAAAAACATGAGGTGTCAAGAGGGATGTGCTCTTAGTAGGAATTATTGATAAAAAGAGTGCAAGTGAATGATGGACATACTAGGGAAGATGGTGATGACAATGGGATGATATTAAGAGGGGTTTAAAATGGTCGGTATGGCACAATGGTGGTAGTAGTATCAGGTGGTGGGGAAGAGAAGGTACTAAGCATCCGAAGAGTAGCTGAAAATGAAATTTCATATAGAAAAGGGGATAGTGGGGGAATAGGAAAGGCAACCGAGTAGTGCGGAGTAGGTGTAAAGGATGAAAGTGAAGTATTAGGGACTATGGAAGAGGCAGAGACTATATCGATCATGCCAATGATAGGAGTTGAAGGAGGAGATTAAGAGTCCACCGTGGGTGAAAAAGAACTAAACACAGTGGAGGTTTTTACATCCAATGTGGGGGAGGTAATTGTAAGAATTGGAGGAAGAGCTTCCACTTTGGCTACAAGTTTACCAGGTTTGTAGGGTCAATTGTGTATAAGTAAGAGGTAATAACATCCAAAATGGCATGTGGATCCATCCTAGAGGATGGAAGATCGATGAATGAAGGGCAAGGATTGTAGCCTACAGAAGTGGGAGGGGTGTGGACAAAAGCATGGCCATGGCTATCAAATTTTAGTGTAACAGGGGACTTAGAAAGCAGATGAATTTTGCCTACCCATGGTGAGAAAAATACGAAGGGGTGGATCCTAGAAGGTGCTGAGAAAGAAACATTGGGTTCACCAAAATGATTAACTAAAATAGGAAAACTAAGGGGAAGTATATCCAATAGTTAATCTAAATAGGAGGACATAAAACACTATGTAAATGCAATAAATAATCTAAAGATAATAAATAATGATGTAAGTAAATTAATCTAAATGTAATAAAACCCTAAATGATAAGAGGAAGACAAACGATGACTTAGTTGGTTACATAAATTTGTCGTTGGTTGTCGTAGGTCTAAAACTAGAAACGAATGTGTAGAAGACCACTCAGGAACCCTATAAAGGGTAGATCTAGACTGCCTAAGATGACACATGCACCTGGGAGGGTACTGGGGCACCCGGGGTTCCCTGGTCTAGATTTTGGGTGCTGTGAACTATGTAGAATCTCATAAACTATGTTTTGCAGTGTCATAACTAGGTCTAAAACTCTGTCTATCTATCGTACTGGATTTTCTAGATGATCTGAATGATTCCTTGCACATGAATAAGAAGAATGGGTTAGAATGACCTCATCCACCAAACCGTTGGACTTATCATTAAGCGTTGCACTACATTATGGACCTTGATTTAGTTCTGGTGAGTATGTGTGAATGGTGCCCTAGGTGCTCTTGTGTCAGTCGCACTTTGTGTAGTAGTGAGCTATGATAGCTATAGAAGATGTATAATAGTATATAGAATAGAATAAATAGTATGTGAATGGATGTGATACAAACTCTTACTAGATAGAATGTATGGAAATATGTGGATGAATATGGTGTAATAGATGCAGTCCTAGATGGAGTGATAGTAGTGATAGGATGCAAAGACCTAGGACCCTCAATATGATCTTATAAGCTTTATATTTATAGGGCTCTTAAGTATAATTTTTCAATTAATCCGAAAATGTTGACTTATAAAAATATAAAGGACATCAATGGCTAGAAGTGATCTAAAAATGAGTGAAAGAGGCTAAGCATAGATCAAGGTGCCTGGGGTGGGACCAGTGGTCCCCAATACTGAGTTGGGGCCCTCGGAATTAGGGCTAGAATTTCAAGGAATTTGTGGGATGGGGAGATAGGTAATACTAAATATGTGAGAAATACGAAACAAAATGTAAAACAAAAATGGAAAAAGGGGGATTAATTGGTACTTTGTGTACTTGAGACCCTTCTAAATAGTAGTATAATACCGAGGCTAAATATGTCTAAGATGCATGATTTAATGTCTACGGGTCATTAGAGAGGGTACTCTGAAACCTCTCATGGATGATTTTAGAAGGATCATTAAAATACCCAGTGTCCGGAATCATCACAACTTCTCCTCCCTTTTTCCTCTCATATCGTTTACCCTTAGGGATATGTGTCTCTACGCCTGGAACTAGACCTTCTCCCTTTTCACATGATGTGCCCCCATGCTCACATGATGGCTCCCCGCACCCTTACCTTTTTCTTCATCTTCTCCTGTGGGGCCTTCTTCCTCATGCATGTTGGCTAATTTTTGTCACATTGGACTTCTTGTTCTCTAGGATCCTCTTCTCCTTCCACCTCAATAACTGGTGAGGATCTTAAGTTGCATGGAGCTTCTTTTAACAACTCCTCTTCCTCACTATCCTCTTGGGCTACAAGTTTTCAACTTCACTTTATTTTCTTCGTGGGATTAACTTCACGGGAATAGTTCTTGGTGACATCCTTACTGGTTCGGATGGTCCCACACCAAAGGCTCTCTATTTTGGGATTTCTCCTCATCATTCTCCTATACCCCTTTTCAATGGTGCCGCCTTATTATTTTTCTATGTCTCCTCGGCCTTAGATTAAATTCTCACCTCTTCTTCTTTCTTTTTGTGAGGAGAATATTCATGCATCCTCTTGTTACTTATAATTGGTTATCTCCTAGCATCATGATCTAGTGTGTTACTATCTTCCATCTCCTCCTCCTCATCCTTAAGTTGTTCATCCTCTTCTTTCCTTGGAGGGTGGGCTTGCGCTCCTACCTAGTGTTGGACTCAGTCATTATCATTATTGTTGTCATTGATGTCAAGTGGAATTGATGGAAAAGGTGTGAATGGTGAAATTGAAGGTTTATTAGTAGTGCATCCTCAATGATTGCATTATTTGGAAATTAAGGTGTGTTCTAAAGGTGGTATTAAAACTTCTTAAGGTCGAGAAAGGGTCATTCAGGTGTTAACAAGTTTGTAACTAGTCTTCATGATGTTTCGAAAGCTCTAGGCCTAATTCAGGCCAAAGCTCAAGAATGCATGTGAGAAGGGTGAACTAGGGCATGATGATGGCATTAATGGATGATAGGTGTTTCAAAGGTGTACAAAAGTATTTGGATAATTCATTCTACATTCGTAATGGTTTGAAGATGATTCAAGGACACAATAAGCTTGGATAGTGAGATAGAACACACCTGGAGGAATTGAAAAGGCTAGTACAATTAGCTCGGTTGATTTAGAGGCCTAAAATTTATTTACATATGTCCTAAGTGCTCACAAAGACTCTATGGTAAAAGCAAAATATTCGATACTTAGAAAAAATTGGATAATTTTGAGTATTTTTTATTTTCCAATGTTTTATGGACATCTATGGTGTGGATGGAACTAGTTCCACAAGAAATAGAGTTCCCCACATTGGTATTGAGACTAAAGAATAAAGGTTTGTGTGTTTTACAAATAAAATGGGTGTTTTGGCATAGAGAATCCAAACATAACAATTCCATGCGAGTCAATTTTCCCGCAAGCCAATTCAAGCCGAAATTTGGAGTTTTTGTATTGTGGGTCAAAGCTAGTGATCTCGGGCACGAGAGAGTGCGGGAGGAACAAGTTCTCCAGAACATCTATTCCCCACATAGTAAGTTGCTCTGAAGTATAAAGAGTTTGTGTGTTTTAGATGAGGATAAGGATATAGGCCCAAATATCCTAGGAAAACAAGTGCCAAGAGATTTCAAGTTCCCGCAACCTAGTTTGATCTAAATAAAAAGGGGAATTAAGTGCGGAATATTGTTGAGTTAGGAGAACTTAACATCTTTGGAACTTGTTCCATGTGAATCCAAGTTCCCCAAAATATTTTTTGATCAAATTTACAAAGGGATAGTGTAATGCGGGAGAATAGAGGTGCGGATGAATGAAGAAAAGGAGGCCGTGTTCTATAGTTCCAATTATTCCCGAATATCCAATTTAACCGATCAACAAAGTGTAAAATGAAAAGAATTTTTTAAAGGCTATTAAAAGTAGTGTATTGTGGAGTGTTAGTGTGTATTTGGAACTCAGTTCTCCATGAGCCCCCCAGACCCACATTGAGATATCATTCACTCCATGTGTCCATTTTTGAAGTTTTTGGACTTTTTTAGAAAGGTGGTTTCATCCTCTATCCCATGAAATAGAAAAATCCAAATTTTTAGGTACAACAAGAATGAAAAAAAAAGAAATCTTGTAAAATGTCTTAATTTGAATTTTGAGAAAATCCACGGAGGCCATAGGAATTGAATTAGTTTTGGGAAACAATATTGTAACCTTCGTATTCACCAATACATGTGCAAAAAAATTCAAAAACAGAAAATCATAAATAAGGAAAATGAGTTTCACTTGTCTATTTAAGCTAAATGATAAGAATGTTATAGTTGTTGATCGAATGAGAAAGAGTGCATTCGAGCTGAAGGGGCTGCAGAGAGAGAGAGAGAGAGAGAGAGAGAGAGAGAGAGAGAGAGAGAGAGAGAGAGAGAGAGAGAGAGAGGAGAGAGAGAGAGAGAGAGAGAGAGAGAGAGAGAGAGAGAGAGAGAGAGAGAGAGAGAGAGAGAGAGAGAGAGAGAGAGAGAGAGAGAGAGAGAGAGAGAGAGAGAGAGAGAGAGAGAGAGAGAGAGAGAGAGAGAGAGAGGTGATCATAATACATTGTATAATCAATATTGAATCTATATGATCAAACTGTATGTAATATCTTTCTAAGTGGGTACTTAGATCATAGGGGTGGGTGTTCCTTGCAAGTTGCAGCTTGCTAAACTAGTTGAGTGGGTGTTTATCTTTTCTTCAAATGGGTGCTTGGAGATTCTCAAATGGGTGCTTCATTAGTTGAGTGGGTGCTTAATCGAACTAAGATCATTATATGATTTAGAATTGGTGTTCCTAATAAAGCCTTTGTTTCAAAGTGGTTTTTATCCCTTTATGGGTTTCCCACTATAAATTTTGTGTTGTGAGTTATTAATTTATCGTGCATATGACTGATCATATGTTCATGTTACAACTTTGTTCCTAAACAAGTAATTTTATTTTTAAGTGTTTAAATTTTTATCAACATTGATTCAACCCCCTCTCGTTGTTTTATATTTCTAACAATTAGCATTAGATCGAGTTATTTTGGTGGAAGTTTAACATCTTCAAGGAGATCCTCTCTTCACAAGCATGGTAACCAATCAAGAACAAGGTGGATTATCAATGTCCAGATCACCTCTCTTCACTTGGAACTAATTATGCATTCTTGGAGGATAAGAATGAAGACTTATCTTATGTCACTTGGTTTTGATATATGGGAAAGTGTTGAAAAAGGCTACACACCTCCAACCACTCCAATTACTATTGTAGCATATAAGGCAACATATGAATTTAATTCAAGATCCATGAATGCCATCCTTTGTAGACTGATGAAACTGAAATTGTGAAGGTAATGCACTATACCACAACCAAGCATATTTTTATAAGCTTAAAAGTATTTATAAAGGATACGATAAGGTCAATCTAGAAAACCGTAAACCTACAGAGAGCACCGTTTAAAATTCTAAAGATGAAAGAGGATGAGAGTATTGCATCCTACATGCAGAGGGTGGATGAAGTGATCAACATGATCGAGGTTTAGGTGAGAAGCAAGAAGAATATGTCATAGTCCAAAAGGTCCTAAGATCTCTAACTCCTAAGTATGATGCAAAGGTATTAGCTGTTGAGGAAGCCAAAGACATGAAAACCTTAACATTGGATGAACTAAAAGTATCTTATCAACATATGAAATGAGGAAAATTGGAGCTAAGTCTACTAAGAAGGAAGTAGCATTCAAATCCAAGAAAGAGACTCAATCCAAGAAAGAAAAATAAAAATCAGATTTGGAGGATGAAGAAGATGATGAGAAGATTGAAGCAATGTTCGTGAGAAGGCTAAGTAGAGGCTTAGGTAAGTACAAAGGTAAACTTCCATTCAAGTGCTTTGATTATGGAAAAGTAGGTCATTTTTTTGCTAAATTTCCAAACAAGAACAAGGAAACTCAGTCTGAAGAAGGCCACAAACATAACAAAAAAATTTGAACTACAAGAAGAAATATGGTAAGAAGATTTTTTCAAGAACAAGAGAAACTTCTACTCAAAGGATAAGTCAAGTGAATCTGATTCAAGTAACTCAGGAAGCTCGGAAAATGAGGATGATGAAACTCATTCTGAATCTTTGTTTATGGCCATGGATATCTTTGAAGAATGCAACACCAAAGGAAATAATATAGTTGATTATGAATACTCTGATGAAGAAGAAGCAAATGTGAACCTAGAAGTTGAACTGGTATGTCCTCTTGAAGAGTTAAAACTATGTAGATGAAAGAATCAAAAGTTGAGATGCACTTTAAAATATTATGAAGAACAAATTCACATTTTTGAAAGAAGACAAATTCTAAAGGAAGAGGAAGAAACAAATGAACTCAAAGAACTTGAATCTCATCTTGAAAATATCTCTCAATCCTACAAGGCAAAGGAGGATGAATGCTTGAACTTGAAATCTAACTTAAAGCATCTGAAGACTAAATTGGAACAAATAACTAGAAAACTCAAGATGTATGAGAAGCTAGAAAAGATCTCAAATGTTCTCATTGATATACTGAGCACTCATAAGGATTCTAATGAAAATATGAAATAGGTTTCAAGGAAGAATGCAAAGAATCTTAACCAAAAAGAATAAGGATGAGAATTCTACACCAAGCACCTCTCATGCTACAAATAAAGAAGCCACCAAAACTTCCAAGAGAAAGACAAATGCTCCCAGAATCACCTATGTTATGAGGTACTCACACTCTTTCTATGGTTATTTCTTTTCATGTAACATGTTTGGACACAAAGATACTAAATGTAGAAGATATGCTAAGGGATATGGAAGAAATTATAGTTCACAAAACACTAGAATGAATCATATCATTGTCTCGCTAAAAATTCTATAAGGATAGTCACATAGTGTTGGGCCCCTAAAATATCGACTAAGTACACCAAGGTGCGTAGGTGCACAAGACATGGATCAAGGATGGGTGTGCAAGACCTAGTAGAATAAGGGCAAGTAGGATAAGGTGCGTGGACAAAACCTAGGCTTCGTGACTTCGTATTTGGTGTCTCGGGTAGGACTTAGGGAAGTAGGACCCGACCATGCGTGCAAAGCGAATAAGGTGTCGACCGGCCGTGTGGGGCCCATGGAAGGAATATTCTTAGCGATGGAGGTGCACATGGGAGACCATCATGTCAGAACATGTAGAGCCCATGCTGAAGAGTAGGCGCACATAGGAGACTATCATGGCAGAATGTGCAGAGCCCATACCTGAAGGAACATGTCCCATAGAAGGCCCATACGGATGCTTGGCGGTAGATCGAGGCCAAAAAGGAGGCATGGGTAGTTTAGAATACCTATATATACAAGTGCCCTTAAAGGGTAGAAGGAGGTGGATAGAGAGAAATAGCAGAGGTCGAAAGAGATAGAACTAGGACATAAGCTAGGGTATAAATTTTCTTTGTATGAATGAAGGACATGATCCTTGTTGTGATGTATGACTTTGGTCTGATCAAGCTGTGGTAGTCTAAGTGGATCCATTGATTGTAATGAGTATGAATGTAATGAGGATACAAACATGAATGAGCATGAGTATAGTTGATTTGATCCATGTCTATATTATTTCATTTCCGATCATGGATGTTATTTAATGGATATAGCTCTTATGTATTTTTCTTTCTGTTGTAGTCTATTTTTTATCTACAAGTACTTTCTATTTGGGATGAACACATTTGTCTAGAGACCGCTCTGAGTCCTATGATAAATGTATGTCTCATTACCACCAGTACTCATTAAATTCCTGACTTAGATGATGATTTCCCACTTAACTCACATAAAAGAGAGACTCAACACCCACGCATGCCTCAGGTGAGCACCAAGTTCCCACTGAGTGATAGAATGATGCACATGGGATTCCCTTGTTCTTTAGTGGGTATGAAAATGACATCTTGGTTCCATTGCCGGGACCTCTTTTCGAAGTTGTAGTGGGAAATGACATGCATCTTAATCTGTATAATGAGTAATGATAGAGTGTTTAACTTTGGAGAGTGTTGAATCATGGTTTAAGAGCATAGAGGATGAATTTGCTCAAAGATTCAACATACTGGGTTTGAATTTGATGCACTTAGATGGGTAGAAGATAACCTCTACCATGAGTTATATGAAACATTTTTCTATTGCTTCCCAGTAGAATTGTATGAATGGCTCTTAGCATATGCGTCTAGATCAAGTTGGTATTATAGATCACACATGTGGACCTAAGAAGAATACCGAGAGACCGCAAGATACTGAGATATGACCGGAATTGTGTTGTGGATCATTCGATAGAAAGGTGTGTTGGCTAGCTACACTCTAGAGTACGCTATTTCTACATACTCTTGCCTAGAAATTGCTGAGTTTGATTTTCTGTAGGAGCCCAGAGGATCATTTATATGTGCTATCCCTTTAGAAATGAATATTTTTCTTGTTACCTTGGGTTTAGAGGCATTCCCAATGGTCAGCTAAACCATCCTAAGTGTTGGGAAAGGAAGCTAGGGTGGGGGAAGATGGTAGACCTTGCAGCAGCAAAAGAAAGGGAGGAGAGACGACTCAGGTATAGTGAAGCATGTGAAAGGGAGATTACTAGATGACGTGAGATTACCGGGTGTGATGGATATGTGGAGGCGCATATCATTGTAGGAAGGAGTTGAGGTTCACGCGGAGGATGTGGAATGTGAGCAGTCTGTGTTACCCCATCTTGGAAAGCACATAAGAGAGACCCCTTTGGCTTCCCGATGAGAGTTCATTGCATGGAGAGAGAAGAGTTGTTGGCGTATATCTAAACCCACCTAGTGACTAAACCCTGGCACTTGGATTTCTAGACCAAGGAAAGAATATTGTTGGCCAAGTTGGTATCGGTGGGAGTGACCTGATCTGCACCCAGGAGATATAATTTCTCGTTCAGAACTTCTATGGCTATGCATATTCTAGTTTTCAGAGGGATTTTTGGACAAGGATTAAGTGCACCAACCTTCATTCTTACATTTGGGAGTGGTGTGGGTTACACTATTGGTAGTGGGGTATCATCTCAGACCATGGGCATACAGTTCAGTGGGATTGTGGGGACCCTTGGCATGACTACTATAGGGCCTGGTGGACTTGGTGGATCCGGTGGATCAAGAGGAACGAGACCTAGTGGATTTGGAAGATCATGAGGAACAAGACTCGGTGGACTGGTGGATCGACAGTGAAGGAAATACCGAGGGAACCAAGGATCTCGGCTCAAAGGGACAAGGACCCCAAAGAACCCCCTTAAGTTTTCATTGAGATTTCATTACATTTGCAGATTACATGTGGGTATTGAAGATGTTATAGAGCATGTTCACAAGTTTGAGTTGCTATGGTGCGTGAAAGGGATCACTAGCCCAGAGCGGAAGGTAATTCAGTTTACAACGACATTGCAAGGGCGCACACATAGTTGGTATAGGAAGTATGACCCTCATCAAACAATGGTGGATTATACTGCTTTAAAGAATGCCTTCCTAGAAGAATTCTACATTCTTGAGTTCAAATAAAAGAGCATCAACACCTTGAAGGAGATTCAATAAGGAATGGCAGAGAGTGTGTGGGAGTATGACGCGTGGTTTAAAACTCTCCTATCAAAATTATCATATGAAATTCACCCTTCACAACATGCTCAATGGTTTTGGGGGATTGATAACACCTTTAAGAAGAGCTCTATCCCAAAAATTTCACGAGATCCACGCGAAGCGCTTGAGGCCGCTTTGCATGCCGAGGTTGTTGGAAGTGTTAATACTAGTGTTAGCACATTTTTGGAGGCTCAAATTGCGGCTATGGGTAAGTAGCTGGAGAATTTGTCTGTAAACTTGGCACATGAAACTCGCAGTGGGTTATGGTGTACAAATTGTGAGGTAGAAGGGCATGTCAAGGATAATTTTCCCAGAGGATAGTACACACCATAGCAGTAGATTGTGAGATTTGTCATGGGGACCATGATACGAGTAAATTTTCCCTGTTGCAGCAAGAGATGTGGAAAAATGTGTCCTGCTACTGTAAGATTCTGCACCTCTACAACCCATGATACCAAGGATTGTAGAATTATTGACCAGATCCATGAGGCCATTGATCACGGATGTGCCGCATCAACATTGGTAGTAGTTCTAACGGTGATGATCAAATTTATGAGGAGCACAGATGGAGGCAAGCGTGGAAGAGGATTTTGTGGAGGATTCTATGGTCATGGTAATCGCGGGGACGAAGGAGTGAATTCCCACGTGGAACCTATTTTAATTATGGGTCTACCGACCACTATAAGCATGAGTGCCCAGACTTATTGTAGTGCTCATGGTGTGGGAAGAAGCACAAGTATGAGGAATGCCCTGAGTTGTTTGAGCATATGAGTTAACAACACCGAGAAAGACAAGGGCACTGCAATGGTAAGCATTAAGAAGGTGGACACCCAATGGATGCCACGAGTAGCATGTGATGTAGGCTTGGAACCTATTTTAGTAACCACGAGAGCAAAGGCCATGTGCGTAAAGGAAATACCAAGGCATAAGAACTTGGTTTCGAGGGATGAAGTGGTACATAGAAGGTACCCAGACCTCGTGCATCAAAAAGAGGTATATCAAGATACTATGGATGTGATTCAGAGTCTACAAGGAGAAATATAGTGTCTAAAAGAGCAATTTGGGAGAGAAGAGAAAAGGAGGGTCGAGGCACCAAAATATAACCTGGATGAGGTCAAGAAGGTATTTAAGATGCTGAGGCAAGAGAATGTTACTCCTGCTAGGAACATGGTTGAGAGAGAAGGCACCACATGTGGGAGAAGAGCGCAAGAGGCAAGTCCTACATGAAAACATTCCCCCTCATAGCCTTGGCTATGATAGGGAGATCACGTTAAATGTGGTCATGGATGGGTGGCTTCTTAGCAATATCCTCATCGACACTGGTGTGGAGGTCAACGTTCTCACTTTGGATGCTTGGAATTAGATGGGAAGGCTTGCATTACAGCCATCCTCAAATGTGCCGTATATGGCAAACAAAACAAATGAAATGCCTCTCAGTGTCTTAAAAGATGTAGCTATCACCATTCAGGGAGCCAAGTTTATTTGGGACTTCTAAGTCTTAGCGCTCACTGAGGTAGACAATTTCCTAGCACTACTTGGGCACCCATGGTGTTATAAAAATAATGCAAATCTTGATTCAACAAGGGGTACATCAGCTTTGAAAATGAGGAGGAATGTGTCATCATACCCCTAGGCTGATGGGAATTCAACACCCTATATTGAACCTTTGGGAGAAGAGGTCTTGGATAGGATATATGTGTGCTCAATCAGGGATCTAGAGATAATCCATCCTACCAATGGAGTTATCTAGTTTGAGGACACTCAGTCGGTGAGTGACACCACCAGTATAACATGTGATAATTAGGCACATGGAACCTATGAGTTAATCGGATGGCACTTGAGAGGATCGGTGACAAAGCGCGCACATCGTCAGGCACCTATGAGGAAAAGAGCTGCCTAAGTACTCAGAGGAGCCTTCCCTGAGATCTTTTTGTAGAAGATGGAAGCTCAGTGGAAGGAAGAGAAGGAATGAAGAGGGATGCTAAGTTATGTCCTACTAGGAACTATTGCATGCTGGTGGGCAAAGATCGGGATAACCTTCTAGAGTGGCGTGAGGTGAGAATTACCCTCTCTATCTAGTTTTCTAGAAGCAACGTGCCCACCACCATCAAAGATTACCATGGTAGTGAGCCCACCTCTTTCCACATCCAAGCCTGTGAGAGAGTATGGAGAGAAGGTGCGGAGGATTTTCCACCATCCCTCTAGATCCACAAACTATATTCTACACTGCAGGTTGCACGCGCATGGTACATCCACTTTGAGACATGCTTTGCCAAACAGGAATTGGCAGGAACTAGTAGTTGATCTCATCCAAACATTTGAGTATCAAAGCACCAAACCATCGGTGGATAAGGCATTGCAGGATTTTAAGTGCCTTACGATGGGGGATAGTGCCAAGGTAGAGGATAGGCTTGTAGAATTGCTAGGAGAGCCATGTTTGGGTGGAAAATTTGATGAAGATATGTTTGATGAGGTATAGTTGGAGCACACGTGTGCAAAAAAAGAAAAAGGCAAGATGGTCTATGTCATAGACGGTGAAGAAATGGAAAATCTAGAGGTTAACCATTCTCTAGGCTTGTGTGAAGTAATGGATAGTGTTGATGAGATTACACACGCCTATCATGAGCCTTTAAAGACAAATAAGGTTAATATTGGGTCGGAGGTGGAACCCAAGGAAGCTATCATTGGAGATTATTGGTCGGAGAAGGAAGTCTCTAAGATCATTGATCTTTTGCATGAGTTTGAGGATTTATTCCCATGCGGGTATCATGAGCTCAAAGGCGTTCACCACTCCTTAGGGGAGATGAGAATTAAGTTGAAGGAAGGTGTATGCCCGGTCAGGAAGAGACCATACCGAATGAATCCTAATCTGCACGTAAAGGTCAAGGAGGAAATAGACAAGATGATAGAGTCAGGAATCATAGAAGTTGTGGAGGAGTCAGAATGGATAAGTCCGATGGTGATTAGTATAAAAAAGGATGGGAGGATAAGGATATGTGTTGATTATAGGGATTTGAATGCAGTATGTATCATTGATCCTTTCCCAACCCCATTTATTGAAGAAATCCTGGAAGGAGTGGTAGGGCGCAAAGTCTACTCTTTCACGGATGGGTTCTCAGGCTATCACCAGGTGAAGATTGTAAAAGAAGACCAAATAAAGACAACTTTTTCCACCAAGTGGGGAATTTTTTCCTACATGGTCATGCCCTTTGGGTTGAAGAATGCACCCACTGTGTTCTCACACATTGTAGTGTAGGCTTTCTAGGACTTCATCCACAATTTTCTCTAAGTGTACCTAGATGATTCGACCGTGTATGGATTGGTCAAGGACCATTGTGACAACCTATGGTTGATGTTTGAAAGATGATGGTAGTTGAGGATATCCCTCAACATAAAAAATGTGTTTGTACTACCCCATTTGGAACCCTGTTGGGGCACATCATATGTAAAGAAGGATTGCTAGTGGATCCTGTCAAAATTGCAGTGATTGTGGGATTGGGGGAGCCAACTAGCCAAAGGTCAGTGTGCAGATTTCTTGGACACGCGGGCTACTACAGAAAGTTCATCAAGGGGTATGCTAAGATCACCGCACCTTTAGTGGACCTTTTAGACACAAGAGTGACTTTCACTAGGCAGAGGCATAATAGAAGGTGTTTGACACATTGAAGGATAGGCTTGTCACCACACGTATATTACATTTTCCCTCTTGGGACAAGCCTTTCCATGTTCATGTGGATGCCTCTGAAATGGCCATTGGGGCAATACTTGCATAGCCTGGTGAGGGAATTGTTGATCACCCCCTATGCTTTGCAAGGTGAAGTTGACACCATCGGAATAGAATTATACTACAACCGAGCACGAGGCATTTTCATGATCTACGCGCTTCATAAGTTCAACAAAGATTGCTAGTTAGCTTACGATTTTCTCTAGAGTAGTTTTCTTTCTTGTGTTTCCCTTTCTCGTTGTTGTTTTGTGTTGCACCTTAGCTGTTGGTACTCTCATTACTCTCTAGTGAAGGTGTATATACACAGAGGACAATGCATCATTTTAGTGTGAGGTGGAGTAAGATGGAAGGTGAAGTGCCACGAAGGATGGGATTGTAAAGCCCAGTTGAATGGCCCTGTGAAACAAGGAGATGCAAGGAAAAGGTGAAAAAGGATGGTGGGTGTCAGGAAAATGCTACATTGAGGATCCACGTACAAGGAAGAAGAAGCGCATAAGCAACATGAGGTAGCCGAGAGTAAAAACCAGGATAGAAGAAGTGCCTTCAAAGACGGGGTACACACGTGTAAAAGTCTCATGTCTAGATGGTTCGGTTACACATCAGAAGGTTGGGGAATTATCTGTGCAAGGTTGGGCGCATAAGGTAATGCACAAAAGTTGGGTTTACACCAGGAGGTTAGAGAATTGTCCGCACAAGGTTGGGCACGTGAGTGAAAGCATGAAAGTCGGGTTGTTTGAAAAAGCCACATTAAGTGTTAATGTATGGTGGTAGGTAAGGTAGCATTTAATGTCACAAAGTGGGAAAAGTTATAAATAAAGGGTCAAGGCATTTTCATTTTCACTTTGCAATTAGAGAGAGAAGTGCTTTTGCATCCTTACAAACTAGGGCTTCCAGAGATGATCCATGTGAAGAAAAATCTGAGAGGTTGAAGCGTGAGTAGCTAGTTTGGATTTGTGAACCAGAAGGAAGGGATTTCACGGGCATAAGGGAAGTTGTGAGAAGGTGTCATCTTGTGAAAGGAGTATCCCAGTTAGGGTTTGACAAACTAGGGCATGGGTTTAAGAGGTTTTCTTCACAGGTTTGAGATCTAAGGTTGGAAGAAGTGGAAGAGCAGAGTAACAAGGAGTGATTGAAGTGATAAGAGGACCTAGACAATGGCACCCAAGAAACTAGTTAGCACACCCAATAAGGGAAAGGGAAAGGGAAAGGCCAAGCAACAAGAAACCTATGTAGGTACAAATGAAGAGTGGTATGCAGAAATGCAGTACCCAGATGGAGTATTATCTGGGAAAGGAGTGGGAGTCCCATCTAAGAAACATGTCTATAAATGACTACAATCATCGTACAAGCACAATCAAGAAGGAGATGGCGTTGGAGTTAGTGCGCCCAACAAATAAAAGGACACTAGAGGGCTTGCCCATCTACAATGATGATGTGAAGGTCAAGATGGAGAAGGCAGGATTATTACAACTCTTTGAGTTGCCCTATTTTGGGAAGCTTGAGCGCCTATATCAATGGCTGATGTCACGTGTGCATGAAGATTACTTCCATTTTATAGGGCACAAGATGCACATTACTCCTCAGCTCATTTCACATTTCATAGGCCTCATATGTGAAGGAGATAGTTTGGAGGATGACTTAGGTGACAAAGAGGTAGTCAATGAAACTATCGCCGCCTATGCATACAAAAAGGGGTCAAGGTACTACGATATCACAGATATCGAGGACCCAGTGATGAAGATGGTTGCGCATCTGGTGACAAAGTTAAATGGCCAGGAGAGATGGACCCAAGTTAATAAGCCATGGTTACATGTTTGCAGGAAAATTTTAGAGGGCACCATCTACAACTTGTCTGCATTCATCATAGAGGAAATTTTTAGATTGCGAAAAGAAGGTGACAGAATCCTCTTTGGAAATGTCTTGCTCATCATAGAATTTCGAGAGATTGGAGTACCTAATGCATTAGACAAGTTCATATGGGATTACCCTACTGAGAACCCTTCACCACTGAAGAGATTTGAGAAATATGCCTGTGACACTATGACGAAGTGCACAAGGTGTACTGGAGAAATGGTATACACGTTTGAGGAACACATTCGGGGTAGAATGGAGGATTCTGAACAACCGCCAAAGTGACCACCAAGGAGAAGCTGAATTTGTGGTATACCAACATTTCGCCGGGTAGATTCAGACTAACAAATAAGACATGGATCTCATGGTGCAAGTTCCCCTTCACTTCATAGCTCAATACTTCCAAGCGGGAGTAAACAGGTTCAAGGAATCCAAGAAGTTAAAACTAGACCTTGGTAATCTA
Source organism: Taxus wallichiana var. yunnanensis (assembly GCA_018340775.1). NCBI lineage: Eukaryota > Viridiplantae > Streptophyta > Pinopsida > Cupressales > Taxaceae > Taxus > Taxus wallichiana. Next base: position 662,318,692 of record CM031239.1, read on the forward strand.
GACCGGGACCATAGGGAAATGTGCAAAGGGTTGATCTACCCTAGTGGTAAGCACACATACATGGAGAGGTACATGTCACATGAAATTCAAATGACAAGGCCCATAAATTTTCCCATCGGGGAGGATCCGTAGCACGCGTATAACTCGCGCATAAGGCCAAAATTTGAGAAAGGCACATACCTAGAGAATGATGTCTCCATACTTGAAGATCCCATGGGTAGAAAAGCCTCGCCTAAGAAGAGGGAAAGAGAGGAAGAAGCACCAAGTGTGTAGGTTACTCAGACAATAAGTGTGTTGGCGAAAGTGCCAAACCTAGCACATATATGTGTAGGAAGAAATCCCCGGTAAAGGAGAAGACACCGGAAGAAGAGGCGATAGAGAAACCCCTCACTAAAGAGAAGTCACCAGAGGAAGCAGAGAAGGCTGAATCCCCTGCCAAAGAGTCACCTCTCAAGAAGAAGTAGAGGATAGAAGAGGAAGCTGACTCGGAGGAGATTGATAGCTTGGAGAAATACATAGGTGGAAAGGATGATGACAATGAAGAAGATGATAGTGGGGAGGATGAGCCTAAAAGAGATCAAGAGCCACCTGTCTTCAACATGTATGATTCAAGAGAAGAGAGTGGAGAAGAGGAACAGGAGTTTGTGTTCATGTGGTGCAAGAGTATCCAGGGTGAGGAAGGCACCTAGGACATGGGAAGAAGTGAGGAGGTTGGCGCGTAGAGCCAAAAACTATAGGCCTTACAGAGGAGCAAGTAACCGAGGCAGCAGAGAGAGAGGAAAAAAAAATAATTGAGGCCTTGGTAGAACAAGAGTTGGAGCGTAGTGCTGACCTAGTATTGGAGGAAGGCAAGGAGGAGAGTGATGAGAAAGAGCAAGCTAGTATGGGAGGAGGTCCCAATCTAATGGTGAGTTTCCCCAAAGGCACGCACTCGGGAAGGAGGATCCTTGATGCAGAATGAGGATAGGTCATGAACTATGTTGATGACCAAAAGAAAGTGTTACGCGTGTGTTTCTAGTGCACTGTACCCATAGAAAGGCTCCTAGCCATGGGGTCATTTGACAAGAAGGGCATGTACCCCAGGACAAGGAAGATGCTCTCTTGGGCATTTGAGTCCCATATTGATGAGCCAGACTTCAAAGTATGTAGAGGGGCAATCATGATAGTGCCAGAGTCTAAGGGAGCCAATCCCTTGGTAAATGTCTAGCAAATATCGATGAGAATCTCTGTGTAATGCGCTCAAAAGGTCACGGTCAAGACTAAGGCTAGGCTCTTTGTGAGAAATGACAGAATAAGGGTTCTAGAGGAGAAGCTAGAAAAGAAGGAAGAGGAGCTAGTTGAGAAGGCTAAGGGCTTGAAGCAAGAAAAGTTAATCAACGTGCAAACTGAATCGCGAGCTAAGGGATGAGAAGGCAAAGGTGCAAGAGGTATACAAAAAGGTGGAGTCTATCAAGATCGCCATCATATTGAAGCATCGATACCTAGCGCACAGTAGTACGGGTCCACTCTTGAATGCTTAGAAGATCTGACATGCATCCTCACCATGGAGAGACAACCATTGGCACTAGAATCTGCAAAAGAAGTGGCAGCGTGCTTGGAGAAAGAGGACAAGCTGAAAGTGGTAGCTCTCATTGCTGAGTATAGCAAGGTGCTTATGGATGTTAAGGTTGTTACCTAATCTACTGAGGCCACATATGATAATTGCACAGACAAGGATATGGTATCAAGCACCTTATCACCACTCACGAAGCAGAGATAAAGGAGTTTCAGGAGAGAATAAAGGGAATAGGGTGGAAAGAGAAAGAATCCTCACCGAGGTTGAAAGAAAATCTGAAGCCATTGAAGCCTTAAGGGGCTCAATCAAAAACAGTTGAAGGAACTGCACTGCACGATGGAAAAGTGACAAGCAAGCGTGGGAATCTACAAGTAACTCTTCCTCACACACGGCCTCTCGAGGTCGTGCCGAGACAGCCGGTGGGGATGGAATACACAGAAAATGACCTAGGATAGTTTCATGTATATCTCTAGATAGGGTCATAGGGTGGATGGTGGGTATAGTGGACTCTACGGGTGATTATTTGGCCTAGTCCAGAATTCCCTAGCTTTATTAGTTGCTACGTCTAACAAGGATAACTGTTCGATGATGATAGGTGGAAGTGGAGTAGATCTGAATACTAATATGCGTAGGCCAGCATCTATGTCTGATTCACCTATGGATTCATTGGGTTGTGGGATTTGTGGGTCACAACCATAGATTCACGTTTGTTGTGGTCCTGCTATGGTCATGTGCGGACTCAGTCCCTAATCCCTAGTATCCAATAGTCATATGCTTTCTCAGCCTCTATATTCAGAATTAATAGTTGTGTGATATTTTCAGAGTATCTCATAGGTGTTCGTGCAACCTGAATTCCTAAGCTGGTATCTATATCTGTGAGAGTGTCTCCTGCTGGCTATGGGACCAAAGGATCACAACCAAATGTTTTCTCTCTTTCAAGCCCTTCTACAGTCATGTAGATATATATCTAGGGTAATCTATAGTTTGGTTGATTTGACCAAAACGTGTGCACGTGGTTGTCTTCTATGTTTAACCCGCTTAACTGGAGGCTGATCTGTTGTAAGTTTGCCATTGTTCAGAAGACTTGGATCCTAAGATTCGATCTATATTAGTTATTCTTTGACGAGATTGGGTTGGGGGATGATTGGCTCGAATACGTATTCTCTGGGCCTCTAGGTTATGTGATTGTCATAAAAGCAACAATGTAAATCCAATTGCAACAAAGTAAAATTAACTATGTGAAGTGTATTTATAGCATATATAACTTCTCTATTTTTGTATTTTTCTCGATGAATTTATATGAATGAAATTGAAGGAGCAACTTTTTTAATATCTCTAGAAATTGACAACTAATCTAATAACAAATTTAAAACAAAAAAGCAACCGAGTATAGCTACTTGCTCGTGCAATTGTGAATCTATTGTAAATAATGAAATAACTAATATAATCTATTTGAAAGAATCTCGATCCTACGCGGGTTTTATACCTTAAAAATCCTAAAAACATAAAAAAGGGACTATTTTAACTAAAACAAAGCCTACCCAGTAGGCGCCCCCCCTAGATAGACCTTTTGAACCTAACATTTTCAAAAATAACCCCCCCACGACAAAGATTTTAACATTTTAAAATTTTGGGGGTAAAAATGATAAATTGAGAAAAACTAACCTGTGATCTCGCGGGTCGATGATCTGCTCACGAGAGGCATGATCGCTATCTCGTCACGAACGTTTTGACTCTACTCTCGTAAGAAACCGTCACCGTGGGTCCCAGAGCTCAAAACCAACCAAATCAACATGCACAAATGAATAGGAAAATGGGCCCACTTTCATATATATAGCAACCTGACTCATTTTGAATCCCCTTTTCATAGGTTTGGAGCACCAATAGAGGTAAGTTCTTACCCCTGCACAAATGGTACATCCTCATTTCCCATTATTTTAGCATTTATTTTCCGATCTATTTTGTCTATCTACAATTGATTCCTCTTTCCATTTTGCAGGTGGCGGGAATTTTGGATAGTGTCATTTTGACACACGGACGTATCAGGTATAACTTCCAACTTCCCATTTCGGGACCGCCATACTTAGACCCACCATTTTACGCCTCTTCATGGCTAAAACGCTTCTCCAAGGGGGCAATATGTACGTACCCAAAATTATAAGGTACTGCACTACCGAACAACGTAACACGTGCCCCAATGATGATACAGGTCTCCTCGCAAGGTGTTCGGGATCCGGAAAAGATCCCCAAGTGTGCGTTAACATCCCGCATGCCCCGCTTAGCCCCTGCGTGCTTTGTTGTTCTCTTTTCCCCTCTTTTCTTTGCATTTTATTCTTGATGACTAAATCGCCGCCGCCTGGGGCGCGAGTCCTTCACGTGTTTTCCATAATGTTCTTTTTAATGCGACTCACGTAAATTTCAATGTTTACTAGCTTTTTTCACCACATTTGGCTTGCATTAATGATTCTGGTTCCCTGAAATAGTGTTTTGGCATTGTTTATGGTTTAAGAGATCAATTTGGTTTTTACCTTTGGGTAAATGCAAATGCTATAAATAGTTGGCTTGTGCTCAAGCAAATGGCCCCTCAAATTTACCTCTCAATTTCTCATTTCAGTAGTTCAGTCTTTTATTTTGCTTAGGTTTCATAGTTTAGTTCATTGCATGCTTAGTTAATGTTATTTCGCTATTAGAAAGCCACATATCCATCTTGTGCAAATGTTGTCATTACTTCATGTAGTCCATTGAAATAGAGCAGTTTAATTCTCAGTAGGAAGCCATTAAAGTTATAGGTTTTTCTCATCAAATAGGATAGTTTCAGGTTCTAGACGTTTTATGTTGCATGACTCGTAATAAATCCCGCTAGGAATTACATAAGCCAAGCTCCATACTCTTGCGCTATCCCTCTCCTACTCACATTATATTCAGTCTGTATCCTAAGCTGCCTTTGTTCCAAAATCTACTTTTGTTTATGCTAGCATTACATGCTTTTCTGGATCCACGTGAGCATGAAGGAATGAGGAGATCACACTGAGGGGAAAAAATCACACACACCATCGGATTCACCTTTGTTATACAAAATCCAGTTCTAGCTTTCAAAGTTCTAGCTAGAAGCATATCAAATAGAGTAGCCAATCATCTTATTTCATTATTTACTCTTGAGACGATAGGTTCACGGGCCTAGATAACACGGTGGGCTTCTTACATGGGAGATGTAGTTATCTCCATTGGCTCGAAGAAGGGGGTGAGGGTCGATCTATTCCTAGCTCGCCCGTCCCCTTGATTCATCAAAGCCATTATGGCTATCCTTGCCTTGAGATTGATCGGGGACAAGGAGGAGACACACTACTATATTGCTGGTCCCCCATCATTGCATAGATCGAGGACATGGCCGGATTTATGCCTCGGGAGCCGATCTACTTGGGACTACCTACCATGATTTGTACAAGGTAGTATGTTTACAGGAGGCGATCTTTGAGCCACCCGACCACGGTTATGAGTGGGTTTATGAGTGCTTCATCCCCTACGGTAGAGGTATAGAGGTGGCAAATCTTGAGAGTGAGAAGGTAGCCGGATGGATAGACATGTCAGTGCTTAGAGCACCTCACCAGCCGATTGCTTCACGACCACTGATGACATGGAGGCCACACTGTAACAGGGCATGGTAGGTTTATGGGGCGAGGATGCTCTTACTTTGATCTCTTGCTCCACCACAAGACAAATTGTTGATAGAGTAGGGAGAGTGGAGATACACCCCTTTGTCCGAGTTCCTCAGCAGTTTGGCCTACCTTATATAAGTATGCTTCCCCCAGTAGTGCCAGTATATAGGTTAGTTCGAGAGGCCAAAGGGGGTCCTAGAGGCCGGGGTTGGATAGTTGTTACCCCTGGTGTTCCCATTACGGCTAGGCGGGTAGTACGTGCCCGAGGGAGAGCCGGTGCTCCTCAGGCACCCTTACTTCAGATTGCCACCGGTCCCACTCACAGTAGTGATGACCCTATTGACATAGACTCGAGTCTGAGGAGTTCACAGGGGGAGACAGAGGAGGAGACCGAGGAGGACAAAGTGATCCTGAGTGGCATGACACTCATGATATCATGTAGGCAAAGAGGGTAGATCGAGTCCAGAGAGGGTGACTCGGTTTCGAGAGGAGCCACTCTCCCAGGGCCATGGTGGGGAGGATGATTATGTTGCGGGATCTACGTCACTCCAGCCACGGGAGGAGTACCTTCGTCGGCGGCGGCATCTCCGGTAGGTGCTTGACCCAGAGATCCATCTTGGAGGCCCGGTGATCCGAGTAAGTTATCTTCCCTTTGCTTCAGGATCGCTTTAATTTCCATCTCTCCTTTTGTTTACACTTGTGTTTACCTCTTGCTTTATTTCTAATTCATTTTCTCCTTTGTTTTTAGAGACCGCCGATGAGTGGCGAGACCTGATTCGTAGGGTATGCACCGATACCCTGATGATCCTTATGGAGAGGACCCGTAGAGCAGTCTCGTGGTTCAGAGGGAGCCCTCAAAGAACTAGAAGACATACCGACGTCTTTACCTCCATCGGCATGTGGCCAGGATGGTATCTACCCTCCGCATCTTGAAAGGCGGCAGGTATAGGACGAGAGAGCACCTGATGAGGAGTCATTCTCATGGTGAGACCGTAGCTGCCCCTCGGGATCGTGATCCCTCCATGCACTCAGAGCACCGGCATAGCTGGAGTCCTAGGCATGGGTGTGCACCCTCAGAGGGATCTCATAGGGGTTGAGAAGCCACTTGGCTCTCTTAGATTTTTGTATGATGTTTTTGTATTTCCTGGGCTCTTTGAGCATTTTGACCATGCTTAGCGCATGATGGCATTGTACAGGAATTTTGACCATTTATATATATATATATATATATATATATATATATATATTCTTTTTGGATCAGACTCTTGGCATCTATGACCTTGCTTCCATTTCCGTTTCCACATGTAAACTATGATGTTATGCTTATATGCTTTTAGAATGTATGCAATGGAGAACAAATGATACAAGTGTTTACTTTCTTTCTATATTTCATGGTGCTGATATATGATAATGTAGATACAATGTGATTTTGAATTTTTAGTTTCTTTAAGAAATTTTGATACCTCATATCTGTTTTGGAAAAGTGGTGAAGATAAGCCGGTATAATGAGCAGAAAAACTTGCCCCACTCCTAACTCCCTACAACTAGTAAGATGCGAGGGCTCGTCACCGAGAGCTAGAAAGGGCACAAGTTATGAAATGTGTTGCAATGATAGTGATGAAATATTGACAAAGCTTTGGTGGAACCAAATTAAGATGCTACAAGCCTACTCTACTCGAGTGACTCCATAGTTTGGGATGTAACTTGCTTTGCGGTTTATCTAGACTTAGATCCGTAGATGGCCACATGGTAGACAAAATCTGGTTTTTAGGATTTTTAACTCTCTTGGAATTTTGGACATCTAATTCATTTGTTTTTGACTCAAGACTTCAAGATTTGAATTGTTTGTTTACGACCTTTAATGTTTGTTTATCAAGAGGACCCCCTACACCTTGCCCCATGCTACTAGTAAGAAGCGTGGGTTTATCACCATGGGCAAGGCATAGGCGAGTAAGGGCATTTCCATCCTTTCCCAACCCTACATCACTAGTAAGAGACGCAAGCTCATCACCAAAGGTTGGTGGGGCAAGGAAATGTGTAAATTTAAAATTTTCTGTTTGATTTATATTTGACTTGTTTATTTGAGAAAAATGTCAGCATGCTCTTACTTCCAAAGAGATATTCATACGGGATAGATGTGACACGATGAAGCTTCTAGAACATACCATAGGCAAGACATCTATCCTAAGAAGAAACCAAAAGTGAGAACAAGTATGCAGACCTTGGTATGGTTACCATTAAGACTTTGTCATATCTAGCTTTATTGATGAAATGATTCCAAAATAGTTGATGATATCATGGAAATGGAGAAGTATGATTAGAGTGTTTATGCCAATACCATCAGAAGTTTGTAATGAATTGCTTTGAGAATAAATTCCTTGATCACAAAATTATACGAAACAAGCGGAAAAAATGATCCTAACTATATGAAGATGCAATGTAGATATAATTATACAAGTAGTGCTGGTTGCTTATGCATAGAATCATTTAAGGTGTAGGGAATTGACCGTTTCACCAAATTCTTCACCTTCTAGTGTGCATAAGAGATATGCACCATTTCCATAGTCCTTCATGACTTGGTATGGGCCCAACCATTTGGGCCAGAACTTCCTTCCTTCACCGGTCTTTTTATCAATCGGCTATCTAGCCTTAGAACTAGATCACCTTCATATATGTCTCATTCATAGACCTTCTTGTTATATTACCGGCACATCCGGTCAGCATAGACTTTGTGCCGCTGTTCAACATCTAACCTAGCTTCATCTAGGCTTTCTAGTTGGGAGAGATGTGCTTCTCTGTAAGCATCTTCGTCCAGGATCCCTTGTAATGAGATACGAAGACTGGGTATTTCAACCTCAAGTGGGAGAACTGCTTCTACCCCAAATACTAGCGAGAAAGGAGTCACTCCTGTTGGTGTTCTTATTGAGGTTCGATGGGCCCATAAGGCTGGATATAACTTCAAATGCCAATCTCATTTGTTTTCTTTCACTGTTTTAAGAAGAATGGCTTTTAACATTTTGTTTGTTGCTTCAGCTTGTCCATTGGCTTGGGGGTAATACAAGGAGGCCGTATGATGGCTTATTTTAAATTTATTGCACAATTCACGAACTTCGTCATTCTTAAAAGAAGTCCCATTATCTGAGATAATGATTTGTGGGACATCGTATTTGCAAATGATTTGGTTCAAAATGAACTTGGCGATTACTGAGAACTTGTTACTGTTTAAGAGGCATAGCCTCTACCCACTTAGTAAAATATTCGGTGGCGTGATTATGAAATTATGGCCATCGTGGATGAGGAGAGAATTTCCCTATCAAATCAAGGCCCCACGTAGAAAAGGGCCATGGAGTAGCGATTGGTTGTAGAGCTTGTGCTTTGGCATGTGGCACTTATGACACCTTCGTGCAAACTCTACTGCATCATGTTCTAGAGTAGGCTAGAAATAGCCCATCCAATGTATTTTACGAGTGGTGACATGGCCACCGAAGTGGCCTCCACACATTCCACTGTGAGATTTGTGGAGAATCTTCTTGGATTCTTCTGTGCCGACACATCTTAGAAGCATTCCATCGAATGCTTTTCGATAGAGCACTTGCTCTGTAATGACGTATTTGGCTACAATAATGCATAACCACCTTCTTCATTGTGGTGTAGCACCTTTCGGATATGTATGATCCATGATATAATTAATAATATCAGCATACCAAGGACACTCAGAGATGGGAGGTCTGGTTTTGATGTAGTATATGCATTCATCAGGAAAGTCCAGATCTACTAGATTACCTCCATTTAGTGGGTTATCAACTAACCAATCCGTGATGATTTTTCCTTTAACAGACTTTTGATTTATGAATGTTAATTCAAATTCACCCATTAAGGTTATAAAGCGTCCAACCTTTTTAGACAAGGACCCTTGCGTGAGGAAAGTTTGTAAATGCTCTGTCTTTATAATGACCTTTGTTTCTTGATTTAGCATGTAATGTCTTAAGCGTTTGGTTGCAAAGACTATGGCAAGGCATTCTCATTCTGCCTGTGTATAACGTGTTTCATAGTCGAGCAACGTTCGGCTAATGAAATAGATTGCACGTTCTCTCTTGTCATCGTCTTCTTGAGCTAGCATACAGGCTAGCGAGACATTGGTAGCTCGCGAATATAAAATTAATGAGCACCGCCTAGGTGGCTTTAGTATAGGTGGTGATAACAAGAAACGCTTAATTACGTCGAAAGCTTCATTGCAATCTTCGGTCCAATCAATACTATAATCTTTCTTGAGTAGATTGTTGATTAGATGAATGGCGAAGCTTAAATCTGGGATGAATCTCCAGATTGCACCGAAGTTTTTCGAGAAATGACCTGATTCCAGATTCATCCGAAGGTGGGACCATTTCGAGAATAGCCCTAATTTTGGTTGGGTCAACATCGATCCCACGTGACGATACAATGTAACCTAGGAGCTTCCCTCCTATCACGCCAAAGACACATTTTTCTAGATTTAGCGTGACTCTGTATTCTATCAGACATGAAAGAATGATGTGAAGCACTTCCGGATGGTCACTACGCTTCTTGGCCTTGGCCAACAAGTCATCTACATAGGATTCCACAATTTTATGAATAAGTTCATGAAATATATACGTCATAGCTCTTTTGCGGTATGTAGCGCCAAATTTTTTGAGACCGAATGGCATAACAATATAGCAATAGGTTCCCCAAGGAGTTATAAACGTGGTTTTGGCTTGATCCTGCTCGGATATTCGATTTGATTGTATCCCGAGAATTTATCCATGAGAGAAAAAAGCTCAAATCCCATTGCGTCAACAATGACATCTATGGATGGTAACAGGAAGTCATCCTTAGGAAATGCCTTGTTAATGTCTCGGAAGTCTATGCAAATGCGTATCTTCCCATTCTTTTTGAGAACGGGAATGATATTAGATACCCACTGAGAGTAATCGACTAGCTTGATGAATCCTACTTGGAGGAGTTTCATTACCTCCTCTTTCACCATGAGAGCTACCTTAGGTTTCATTGGTCTTGATTTTTGTTTAATCGGCTTTGCATCTGATTTAGTGATGAGGTTATGTACCGCAATGTGTGGTGCAACCCCTATCATTTCCTTATAATTAAATGCAAAAGCCTTCGATGTTCTTTGAGGATTTGAGTGTGTATTTCTACTTCTGACAGAGTTAACGAGGATCCTAACTTCAATATCCTTGGTTCATCCTCTGTTCCGATGTTAATATCGATTGTTTCTTTGATTAGAGAAGCGTTACCTTCTTCAAACTCAGGCGGGGCTGGAGGTAGTTTCAGATTGTCTCCATTCTCGACTGTGTATATGCTAAGTTCCTTTTGTGGGGGAAGCTCTGTCATGGGATTTCCAAAGTAGGAAGATGAATGTGGGATTAAGGATAAATCTACTACGTGATGGGTGAGATGTAACGCTGCATAGGCGTTTAAGTAATCCAGAGTGGCTCTATCACTATCAATGTGGTCTAGGATAGTAGATTTGTTCTCATTTATATTTGTTAAAAGAGGATTTGACATTGTTTTTACCAGTGGTTCAATATGAAGGGATACCATGAAACGGGTATCCTCCAACTCACTGTTTGGAGTAAAGCATGACACCGAGGTTGCTATTGAATCGGCGAGAAGATTTTGTTCTCGCGGGATTGCTTCAATTGATATGAAGTCAAACTCCTTGCTTAAATTCAATACAACTGTTTTGTAGAGCTATAAGTGCTCGGCTCTGGTTTCATACATCTCAGAGACTTGGTTTGCTACCAATTGTGAGTCTCCTAACACCCTGATATTATTAACACCGATCCTCTTAGCTAGGACGAGGCCAAGGAGGAGGGCTTCGTACTCAGCACCATTGTTTGTACATTTGAAATTTAGTTTAAAGGCAAATGGTAGGACTTTTCCCTTGGGAGAAGTAAAGATTACACCTGCCCCAGCTTTGTAACGACATCTAGCTCCATCGAAATGGAGAGTCCAATACTTAGCTGGGAATATGGGCATTGGGATATTTGTTGTGTTAACATCTTCTACCTCTACCATGCAGAGATCCCTCTGTGGAAGAGAACCAACACCTAGGGTGTATCCCATGCCTACATAATCAAATGGTAGGAACATTGGTAGATCCTGTTCTAGCAATTCAACAATTTTTGCAGTAGTTCCTAATGATACTATTTCTACAATATTAACCTCATCTTTGAGGGTTGGGATCATCTTGGCTAGGCTCATAGTCTCAAGATCTATCGTAGGTACCAACTTTTCTTCCAGTTTCACGTCGGTAGGTTTATTAAGTTGGTTTGTTGGGAGTTCAAACTCGAGTGCATGCCTGGTCTTTTCTTTAGGTCAGCCAGGTGTACATCGAATGGTTTTAGATCACCTTTGGCTATGAACACCTTTCCTAAATGCAAGAATCTTACTTCTTGAAATAACATAGAAGGGATTGCCTTCATATGGTGTATCCATGGTCGGCCGAGGATCATATTATAGTTAGTTTCCGATCTATAATATAAAACTTAGTCAAGATTGTTTTGGGTCCTAAGGTGACCGGTAGTATTATGGTTCCAATCGAGGTGGCTTTAAGGCTATCATAGCCTCTTAGCATATTTTGAGTTGTGGAACAATTCGTTTCTCCATACCCTAGCTTTTGAAGGAAGGAAAGAGCTGCCCCATCGTCAATCATCACGCGTTTCACATAATTTTTATAAACCCATACTTGCAAATGTAAGGCTGGATCACCTCGGTGTGCAATCTCAGCGTCTGTTGGCATTTTGTTTGTTTCGAATATGAATTCGGTATCCCTATCCGGCTGTCTCGGATGGTGGATATCAAAGTCTATATGGTTTACTTGTGTTTCGGGAGGTGGAGTGATGTTAATTAGATGGCCTAAACCTAATGCCTCTAAAAGAGCAGCCCTGCAAGGGCGGGAGAATTCTTTAGTAAGTCCAAAAAAGAAATGTGCGAGAAGGTTTTTGTTAGATGGGTCTTACTAACATTTGTTGGATGTTATCTGTCTCCGATAAGTAACTTGGACTTGGCTGAGAGGAATACTCTCGTGTTCTTATTATGATCTCTATAGGTAGTTCGGCATCTAACTCCACTAAACCGACTATCTTGGGTCACGGTGACTTCCTAATTGTGGCGCAACTAATGGATTTAGTGAAGTCGAGGCTTCATGATCATTATTTCTGTCATTACACCCTTGTTTATCCCATTCAAATTTAACATGTTGTTGTTATGATTTGGGAGCGGATCATTGAAGATCTTAAGGGGTGCATTTTGAGGGAACCGCCCCGTAAAAGTATTTTGCGCCGGTGACGTAGGATTTGCCAAGAACATATCTATGAAAAGTTGTCTTTGTTCCTCCGGAAAATGTTACATGAATTTATTGTAGTCACGACATGTTCTCGTGTCATGGCATTGGATTTTGTGAAAACCACAATACGAGTTAGGATTGTAATTCCTAGTCTACTAGTTTGGTGTATATTGTGGCCCAAAACTCTGATCAAACCGTTGCCTATTAGGATTAAAGTTTTGCATTTGCTATTTTTGGTTTTGGTTTTGGTTTTGATATCCAGTTGAGTTTTGGCTTGGACCCTATGTAGGGTTTTGCCATTTTTTTGTTGTTGTTGTTGATGATTGAAATCCACTGCATTGATTGTTGGGGTAAAGTTGTTATTTCGTTGGTTGTTTACTAGTGGTGGAGTATTCACAACATTTACCCTTTTGGGCTGATCAGTTACTCCATCTGTTGTCACTCTACGATTTTTATTAAGGATTTTAGGTCCTTGATTGGTATTTGTGGTGGTAGGATAAGCCGTAGTATTTTGGTTGGAGGTGATTAACCTCCCGTTTGTTCCATACGTCTTACGACCGCTATCTATTGCCGCTTGATCTATTCGGAGAGTGCTCTCAAGTACTTCATCGTAAGTCCTTAGTGGGAACTTCTAGACTTCTTCCTTCACTTCTCTGCTGAGAGAATGAAGGAATAAATCACATAGTTCCATTTGGTCCATATTTGGAGCACTGGCTAAAGAATAAAGAACTGTACGCCACCTCTGGATGAAATGAGCAACAAATTCATTGTGTTCTTGCTTAATGTGCAAGAATTCCCTGATTCTGTTCTTAATAGTTTGTTCATGTCAAATGCCTTGATGAAATCTGAAACGAGTTGTTTAAACGAATGGATGGAAGCCTCAGGTATTCTATAATACCAATCAAGAGCGATACCCTCCAAAGTTTTGGGGAATATTTTAGCAACAACCCCATCCCAAGGGAGTAGTTCTCGAATAGCTGTGGCGTAAGCCTTGATATGTGCATTCGGATCTCCCTCACCTTTGTATTTGGGAAAATTGGGAAGAGGTCTTGGAAGCATAACGCTTCGTATGGTGAAGTCTAAGGGTTCTTTCAAATATTCTGAATAAGTCCCTATTGCATAGGTTTCGACCATTGATGGTGCCTGCTGAGGGGGTGGCGGTGGAATGGGTTGTTGGTATGGCATAGCGTATGCATTGGCAGGGGCATAAGGAAGCCCCTATGTTTGAGAAAACATGACGGAGAGGAGAACATGTCCCCTTGTGGTGATTTGGAGTACATGTTTAAGTATGAAGGGGTATTGTCTAGGAATGGATTATTTTGTACTAGACTGGGAGGTATCGGAACGGTGTTAGAAATGGCGGTTCTTGTTGGCGTTTGTTGTGAATACTGAGGAGTCATGCCTAACGTGCCTATTCCTGTGAGGAGGTCTACTTGGCTAGGATGGCATGGAGGATTAGAATTTCCTACCTGTATGAATTGAGAATGGTGATTTTCCTGAGCAAGTTCCAACCCCCTAACTTTTTCTACTAGAGTTGAAATGACCTCATTTGGTGAAGTCATGATATTTTTCCTTAGTGGCGTTTGTTGTATATCCTGATGTTATATAGGCATGTGATAATGTTGATATAGGCATGTGATATCAAGGGCATTTATGAATTGATCAGTACCATGGAGGTATTTTTTGAAAAGAGACCTCGAGGGCATTTACTCCTATGGATGGGTACATACTCGAGAGCGTTGTTCATTCTGGCGTAACGCATCGAATGTTCATCATCTAAAACTAGGTATGGGTCAGATTGTATACTAATTTGTGGTCGATCCAATTCTCCTCATCATATTTGGAAAGATGAGCCATATTTGGAAAGATGAGCGATCCGATCTTGGAGATGGAGTTTGTGTTGATAATTAATTATTTGAATAGTTATCACCCCATACTGAGAGCAAGGGCGATGACTGTCTATTCAGTTGAGCGTAGTATGCTTCAAGACCTAAGAGAGGTCTACCATATGCATCGAATCCTGACATATTTAGGGGGTATATGAATACCTGTAGAATAATGGGTAAGAGAGAAGGTGGAAGGAAGAAGTGAAAACAAAAGGAAGAACTATTTTGTTCACATCGGGTTCACCAATTTTGTACGATGGAAAAGTGAAAAGTGAGCGTGGGAATCTACAAGTAACTCTTCCTCGCACCCGACCTCTCGAGGTCATGCCGAGACACCCGGTGGGGATGGAATACGCAGAAAATGACCTGGGATAGTTTCGTGTATATCTCCAAATAGGGTCATAGGGTGGATGGTGGGTATAGTGGACTCTACGAGTGATTATCTGGCCTAGTCCATAATTCCCTAGCTTTATTAGCTACTACGTCTAACAAGGATAACTGTTCGATGATGATAGGTGGAAGTGGAGTAGATATGAATACTAATATGCGTAGGCCAACATCTATGTTTGATTCACCTATGGATTCATTGGGCTGTGGGATTTGTGGGTCACAACCGTAGATTCACGTTTGTTGTGGTCCTGTTATGGTCATGTGTGGACTCAGTCCCTAATCCCTAGTATCCAATAGTCATATGCTCTCTCACCTCTATATTCGAATTGTGTAGTGTGATCTTTTCAAAGTACCTCACAGCGTTCATGCAACCCTGAATTCTTAAGTCGGTATCTATATTTGTGAGAGTGTCTCCGTGCTCGGCTATGGGACCAAAGGATCACAACCGAACGTTTGCTTCTTTCAAGTCCCTTCTATATATATCGGATATATATCTAGTTTGGTAATCAGTAGTTTGGTTGATTTGACCAAAACGCGTGCACTTGGTCATCTTCTATGTTTAACCCGCTTAACTAGAGGTGATCTGTTGTAAGTTTTCCATTGTTCGGAAGACTTGGATCCTAAGATTCTTATCTATATCATTTATTCTTTGTGACAAGATTGGGTTGGGGCATGATTGGCTCGAATATGTATTCTCTGGGCTCTCTAGGTCTCGTGATTTTCATACAAAAGCAATAATGTAAATCCAAATGCAAAGAAAGTAAAATTAACTATGTGAAGTGTATTTATAGCATATATAACTTCTCTATTTTTGTATTTTTTGATGAATTTATATGAATGAAATTAAAGGAGAAACTATTTTTAATATATCTAGAAATTGACAACTAATCTAATAACGAATTTAAAGCAAACAAAGCAACCGAGTATAGCTACTTGCTCATGCGATTGTGAATCTATTGTAAATAATGAAATAACTAATTTAATCTATTTGAAAGAATCTCGATCCTACCTCGAAGTGAGGAATGAATCATAGTTTCTCTAAACTATCAATCCCCATAACTTCCCGGCATTATCAATGATAAAATTGACTGAAATAAGATGATTGACTACTCTATTTGATATGCTTCTAACTAGAACTTTGAAAGATAGAACTTGGATTTTGTAGAAAAATGGTGAATCGATGGTGTGTGTGGTTTTGTCCCCTCAGTGTGATCTCCTGTTCCTTCGTGTTCACGTGGATCTAGAAAAGCGTGTAATGCTAGCATCAACAAAAGTAGATTTTGGAACAAAGGTAGCTTAGGATATAGACTGCATATAATGTGAGTAGGAGAGGGATAGCACAAGAGTACAGAGCTTGGATTATGCAATTCCTAGTGGGATTTATTGCGAGTCATGCAACATAAAACGCCTAGAACTCCGAAACTATCCTATTTGATGAGCAAAACCTATAACTTTAATGGCTTCCTACTGAGAATTAAACTTCTCTATTTCAATGGACTACATGAAGTAATGACAACATTTGCACAAGATGGATATGTGGCTTTCTAATAGCAAAATAACACTAACTAAGCATGCAATGAACTAAACTATGAAACCTAAGCAAAATAAAAGACTGAACTACTAAAATGAGAAATTGAGAGGTAAATTTGAGGGGCCATTTTGCTTGAGCCCAAGCCAACTATTTATAGCATTTTCATTTACCCAAAGGTAAAAACCAAATTGATCTCTTAAACCATAAACAATGCCAAAACACTATTCCAGGGAACCAAAATCATTAATGCAAGCCAAAGGCGGTGAAAAAAGCTAGTAAACGTTGAAATTTATGTGAGTCACGTTAAAAGAACATTCTGGAAAATGCGTGAAGGACCGCCGCCCTGAGCAGATGGCGGTCACGAGACCGCCGCCCAGGCAGGGTGGCGGTTTCATCATTGAAGAATAAAATGCAAAGAAAAGAGGGGAAAAGAGAACAACAAAGCACGTAGGGGCTAAGCGGGGCATGCGGGATGTTAACGCACACTTGGGGAGATTTTCTGGATCCTAAACACCTTGCGAGGAGACCTGTATCATCATTGGGGCACGTGTTACATTGTTCCAGCAGTGTAGTACCTTACAATTTTGGGTACGTACTGCACCCACCGATCACCAGGAGGATGGACACGCATGAAGACCTAGGCAAGGAGATGGAGAAGGTTGTTGACACCTTGGGCACCCAGGGAAATGGAATAAGTTTTGAGGAGGTAAGCACCCTATTTGGTGACCTCTGTCGGAAAGCTCAGAGTGAAGTCAATGCTTGGAACAAGTTGGAAGCTGACCTGCAGAGGGATTTTCCTAGCTTGCTGAGCTAATGCCACCCCTCATTCTTTCTTCTCTCCCACATTTCTCATTCCCTTATTCTTTTTGCAAAATCTATGCTACATCTTGGTTCTGTTATCCAGTGGAGGAATGTTCGCAAATGGAGAACATGCATAGTGTGGGGTGATGTTAGGCCCCTAAAATATCGACTAAGTACACCAAGGTGCGTAGGTGCGCAAGACATGGATTGAAGGATGGATGTGCAAGAAGAAAGCGCACAAGGCCTAGTAGAAGAAGGGTGTATAGGATAAGGCACGCGGATAGAACCCAGGCTTCGAGACTTATCCATATTTGGCATCTTAGGAAGGACACAGGGAAGAAAGACCCGACCACACATGCAAAGTGAATAAGGTTTTAGACTAGCCATGTGGGGCCCACAGAAGGAATATGCTTAGCGATGGAGGTGCACATGGGAGACCATCATGTCAGAACATGCAGAGCCCATGCTGAAGAGCAGGTGCACCTAGGAAACCATCATGGTAGAATGTGCAGAGCCCATACCTGAAGGAACATGTCCCCATAGAAGGCCCATATGGACGCTTGGAAGCATATCTCGAGGCCACGAAGGAGGCATGGGAACTTCGAATACCTATATATAAGCGCCCATAGAGGGCAAAAGGGAGGTGGATAGAGAGAAAGAGAAGAGGTTAGAAAGAGCTAGAACTAGGACATGGGCTAGGGTATAAATTTTCTTTGTATGGATGAAGGACATGATCCCTGCTGTGATGTATGACTTCGGTCTGATCAAGATATGGTAGTCTAAGTGGATCCATTGATTGTAATGAGTATGAATGTAATGAGGATACAAACATGAATGAGCATGAGTATAGTTGATTTGATCCATATCTATATTGTTTCATTTCTGATCATGGATGTTATGTAATGGATGTAGCTCTTATGTATTTTCCTTTCTGTTGTATTTTATCGGTTATGTCTGCAAGTACTTTCTATTTGGGATGAACACATTTGTCTAGAGACCACTCTGAGTCCTATGATAAATGTATGTCTCATTACAACCAATACTCATTAAATTCCTGACTTAGATGATGATTTCCCACTTAACTCACATAAAAGAGAGACTCGGCACCTACGTGTGCCTTGGGTGAGTGCCCGATTCCCCCACCGGGTGATAGGTCGGCGCATGGGATTCCCTTGTTCTTAAGTTAGTATAAAAATGACTACACATAGCTATGATGTGTAACCAAGAACCTCCTAAACAAAACAAATTAAAGTATGTTGTGAAGGAAGAATCCAAAAAAGGGAAATAATTTGGTATGATTGTACAAACTTCTTTTCATGTACAAGATGAAGAAAATATCTGGTATTTAGATAGTGGTTGCTCTAGTCATATGACAAGAGACAAAATAAAATTTATCTCTTTATCAAATAATGCATCAAGATCTGTTAGGTTTGGTGACAATAATTCAACAAACATTGTGGGAAAAGGAACTCTAAGTCTAGATAATGGAAAAACAATTCGAAAATGTTCTATATGTTGAAGGTCTCAAGCACAACATTTTAAGTGTGATTCAAATGTGTAAGAAAGGTTAAAATCTAATATTTCATGACAAAGGATGTGAAATTATTGATGGTAGGTTAGGAAATAAAGTAGAAAAATATAAAAGGACCAAGAATAACATGTATGTTCTCAAGGAAATAAACAAAGAAAAATGCTTTACAAGTAAACTTGATGACAGTTGGTTGTGGCACGGAGATTGGGACATATAAGCTTTGAGAATATTGTGAAATTAAGTGCTAAAGATGGTGTTAGAAATATGCCAAAGATTTTTAAACCAACAAATACTCTTTGCAAAGCTTGTCTCGCATGGAAAACAAATAAGAAGATCATTCAAGTCCAAAGAGTATTCTACCACTAAACCTTTGGAGCTGATCCATACATATATTTTTGGGCCTATAAGAACTAAAATTATACAAGGAGATGTGTATTTCATGCTTCTAATAGATGACTTCACTAGGATGTGTAATTCCTCTGTCGTGAATGATATCTTAACCAACTTCTTTAATTTGCAAACATTGATATATGACTTTAGTTTTGAGATGGGTTACTCTCTTGACAGATTGGTCATGTTTGTTGTTGAATAAATGGTTTACCTTTTTAACTCTTCTGAAATCTTACTGTAATAGAATTATGTTAATGTTGGATTTTAACCATATGTTCATTAAGCTATGTTGGAGGTATGATTTGTTTAAATCAGGTAATTTGAGGTAATTTCATTCCTATGGACTATGCTAGTAAGATACTTAAGTTTCATTATTTAATATGGATTGTAATCTATTCACAACTAGGAAAAGGATAGTCATACCTTGGATCAATTTTAGTGATCCAAGGCATGCCTTCGATCGATAAGTGGTACGATCATTTAATTAAGTCTAGATTGACTTTGTCTCATTACAAAAATGTCATCCTATCCAGGATCCTATGAAATAATGTCATTGAAGTACCTGGAAGCATTCCATGAATGCATTCTTGCAGCTAAATCTATTACTTTGGAATGTTAGTGTATGTTAGTATTGTTCTTGTTAATTAATTTGGCTAACATATATATTAGCTAAGAACCTTATTGAAACTACACTAAGGTGTTAAGCATTTTAAACCTATCTATACTAGATGATTTTTCCCTAATATAAGAAATGAATGGGCATATTTTTGGAAGTGGAATCCTAATTCCTACACCACCCTGATGAACTTATTAAATATCCTAATCTATACTAAGGATGACACTATTAAAATGAAATGGACCTAAACCTATGTGGGACTTAAACCTAACCTAGACTTTGACTCGGGTTACATAAACCTAAGGGTTAGAGTGTGGCTTTGGGCACCAACCCACACTGTACTAAGGAATTGAATTGCATTCAATACACTCCTGCACCATTCTTGGAGGTAGCCAAGACAAACTTGGTGGGCACTTAATTCCAGTTGGTTAGTTATGATATTTTGCATGTCTATCAATTGATAGTAATTTTTATAGTTATCTGGTAGTTGGAGGATCTTTGGGAGGACTGTCAAACCATCTAGGAATTAATTGGTCTTAAACTAAGTGCAAATACTGCCTTAGAAGTAGCAATATGGTTTGGGGGAAAAAGGAAAGAGTTGGTCTTGTTTTGCATTTCAATTTCTCGAGCTCTATGGCTCTGCATGTGGTTTTTCCATCTTTTGAATTGTTAGTTCACCTTCATTGTATTTGCAAAATTTCCATTGCATGGTGGAAATAGTGGAATAAATTTAATGCAGAGGTTATAAAAATGAAGGAAGAAGAAATGATGAGGTTCCGGTTGGGTTTATTAAGAAGTTTTCAAGGAATCTGTTGTGAAAGCTTGCAAGAAGAGTTTGAAAACTTGGAGAAGGATTTTGTGAGCACTACCAGAATGATAGGATCTAACCCATTATGATATTTTTATGTTTATAAATATCATAAAAATAACTCTTCTCATTTTTTTGATATTGCTTCTAAGTTGATTTTTGTGGTTGAAAAATATATGGTTGTTTGTATCTCTAGTTTTTTCTTTTTAAATGGTTATGGAAACCAAGTCCAGGTGTATGTGGAACTAATCTGTTATTTTTATAATTACTATCTATGAGAACATTTGAGATATGGTTGTGGATGATTCTGTTTGCATTAGATGGTCTGTGATTATGTTTTGTTATACGACATTAAGTTTACCTTGCTTCGTATGTGTCCATTGTCAATCCTTGTCGTTTCCTTAGCATAAAAGGTTATGGTCATTTCAGTGACTCTATGACATTAAGGATTTATGGTGGTTGTTTAAATTTTTATTTGGGTTTGTGGGAATCCTTTCATTTTTAGAAAGGAATCAATTTAGAGGTCAATACACTTTTGGTTATAAAAATCAATAAATATTGTGATTGGTTATCTTTCCGGATATTCTCTTTTGCAGGTCTTTGGTTCAGTCTTCTTGACCATATTACTATAGTCTCAATGCAAAATTAAGGAGAAAAATTATTTATAAACCCTTCGTGGGCATACTGGGTTGATTTTTGTTTCTTTCTTAAGGAAATCTAACTAGGAGAATGGTGTTAAGTTGGGTTGTTATAGAAACTGTAACTGTCGTTTTATTTTATGGATTTTTTTAAAACCTTAAGTCTCACTAGTTGGGTTAAGATGGATGGCCTTTAGTCAGCAAACTCAGTTGAGTATCTATAGTTTAGGTTGTTGGAATTTTTTTATTAAAATCTATGTCAATATTAATTCTGAGAGTATTTTCGTATCTTGAACTTAAAAGGGAGTCGGTTTATCTTGTAGTTAGAAGATTGTAGATGTATTACTTACCTTTTTAAGAGGATGACTGTCCCAAATTAAATCATCTCATGTAACTTTAATATCGTTATCCCCGTCAAGATTTTGTGACCTTCATGGTCATAGATTTGTTGAAAATTTACTTAGTGGAAGACCACTGTAATCGGTGGTGTACTAGTCCTGAATCGGTTGTGTTTTGAGTTGATCAATGATCATTGATTTGACAAAAGGGTTGGTTTATTGTCATTGAATATCACATTGTATATGGTCAGTTTGATTGTTCCAGATTGACTAAGTATTAATTAGTAAAACCTGGAAAAGAACTTGTTGATAGGTATGAAACAAGATAAACAAGAGGTTAACATATATATATATATGATATTATATATATATATATATATATATATATATATATATATATATATATATATATATATTAACCTTACCTTTGATTGTTGTGATATTTGATGATTGGATAATTTGGTAATTATTTAGTTTCCGTTTTTATAGAAATATTTCCTAGGTATACCATGTGGCTCATTGTTAGGAAATGTCTTTTTTTCTACTTAAAATGTTTTCAATACCATTATTTTAAAGCATTCAATCAATTGTTGAAAGGGTACATTACGATACCCTTAATAAAGGAAATATCTTTTCAAACGTAGTTGATCCCTTAAGTATGTGCCTTATGTAAATAAAATTAATTAACAAGTGAAAGATGATTAAACAATGCCTCTTTATGTTTAAAAGAGGGTTCATTTTAAGACCCACCCTCCGAAAAATTAGTTTAGAATGGGTGGCGAATCTCAAAAATTTAATTTTGAATCGATGGAAAATTTCTGAAAAAATGTTTCATGGAAAAGGTGATTTGGCAGGGCACAATTTTCTTGGATTTTGCATAGTTGTAAGGGTGTTAGATGACTATCCATTGTCATCAACCACTCTTTGTTGGACATATAATCACTCTTTGTTAGATGGATAACCGCTCTTTGTTGGACATTTGTATTAAATCCCCCTTGCAACCCCAGGCTATGTATTATACCTCGGTGAATATTTGCACATTTTGATTAGAAATGTTGGCGAAATACATACATAAGTTAATTTTTACATATAAATAGTAGGTGAATTAACCCATAAAAATGAATTGTCGGTGGAAATTTTAGGTGAACTGGGTGGTAGCTAACTACTGAAAATTCACCATTTCCAATTTCCAAAATCCCTAATATTCACGAGTTTATGAAAATTTGCCACTAAATTTTTCCTGGTTTGAAAGTCGTGTTATAAGTATTTAATGAGCTGGTATAGTATAAATTTTTTTGCGATGTACCCACCTAATAACAAAATTCATTAGGTGGATATAGTGAAGCAATTGTTATGCCTCATTATCCCACTCATCTCTTCTAACTCGATTTTCATAAGTGGGATTTCAGTTCATAGTTATACTCTAAACTAAGATAGGCATATAGTCGAGTGTAGTAGTCAACTCGTGTTGACCTAGGGTGAATAAACACACTCAAATCAATGTAAGTTGATTCAAGTATGTCTACTTACCCTTAGTCACCACAAGTAGACTGCAACACTAGTGTATGTGAGTTGTCCCTATTTAGTGTAAACATTGATTCGGAATTGGTTGACGGAAGTCAAGGAAGACTAATCTAGATAACAGATAAAGTGGGGTGAAAGACATATTCCTTTCGACGAGTATGTCATCTAGGAATGTAAGCATGGTAAACATGTTTTAAAATTTTACCAAAGTATTGCAAGCTACGGTTTTGTTGTCTTGTGTCACTTGGTCTAAGGTTGTGATATTTCATATGAGTATCAGTAACGGACAATCAAATAGGCATCTTAGACATTAACACTTGAATGGCTTGTACAGGGTAAGGAAACCAAAGTATACTTTGTATACACAAGAATAAGTAATGTGGGAGATCATTTTTAAATCGAGTCATGAAATGAGAGATTTGTATAAAACCGAGTCATTACAGCTACATATGGTTTTCTATTATGTGATGGATTAGCAAAGGAATGTGTGTTCTAAATTGTGTAAATTTAGAACAGAGAACATTATGTGTATTAAAAAAGGAATTTTCCCATGTTTTCTAAGTCATAAATGAGGTTGTTACAGGATGACTTGGGTAGCTTGCTTGAAGCATAAATTTGAAGCTTTGGATAGATTTAAATCCTTCAAAGCACTCGTTGAAAATGAGAAAAACACCAAAATCAAATGTTTGAGATTAGACAGAGGTGGAGAATTTTGGTCCAATGAATTTGATGAATTTTGTGAAGAACATGGGATTCGAAGACAATTCTCAGCTACTAGGACACCTCAACAAAATGGGGTTATTGAAATAAATAACATGACTATGCAAGAAATGCAGAACTATGTTGAATGAATCCAAACTTCCTGATGGCTATTGGAGTGAGATAGTGCAGTACATCCATGTGCATTCTAGATAGATCTCAATTGAGAGTGAACAGTAGCAATACACCTTATGAGCTTTGGAAAGGAATTCTAGCCAATGTGAAACACATAAGAGTCTTTGGAAGTAAGTGTTACATCAAGAGGGATGAAGACAACTTAGGGAAATTTGACTCTAGGTGTGATGAGGGCATATTTCTTGGATATTCTACATTAGTGCTACCTATAGATGTTACAATAAGAGGCTATAAAAGGTGGTTGAGAGCACAAATGTAAAGATTGATGAGTCTTATCCTTTAAAGTATATCACTAAACCTAAGGACAACTGTGAAGATCAAGAAGATGATGAAGAAGTATAATGTACATGTAAAGAAGTGGAAGAAGTAGAATAAAGATAAGACACCAAGACACCTTCAAGACAAGTTAAGAGGGATCATCCAGAAAATCAGATCATTGGAAGTAGAGAAGGAGGTATTCTCACAAGAAGGAAGTTAAGAGATCAGCAAAACCATGAAGACATAGCACTCGTATCCATGATAGAACCCAAGAATGTGGTAGAAGCTAGCAAGGACCAACACTATTGGATGGTATGAATGAGGAACTTGAAAAATTAAAAAGATGAAACATGGGAGCTTGTACCAAGGCCAAAAGACAAGAATGTAATAGGAACAAAATGGGTATTCAGAAATAAATTGAATGAGAAAGGTGAAGTGAAAAGAAACAGGAAATACTTGTATGTAAAGGTTATGCACAAATGGAGGGAATTTATTTTGATGAAACATTTACACTGTGGCAAGGATGGAAGCAATTAGACTATTCTTGGCATATGTTGCTTATAATAAAATCAAATTTTTCCAAATGGATGTCAAGTCTACTTTCCTAAATGGTCATCTAAGTGAGGAGGTATATATTGAGAAACCTGATGGATTCTCTCTAATTGATGATAAAGACTATGTGTGTAGGTTGAAAAAGGCTTTGTATGGACTCAAACAAGCCCTAGAGCTTGGTATAATAGGCTAGACACATATCTCATTGAGAAAGGCTTTAGAAAAGGTGTGGTTGACAATAATATCTACATCAAAGGATATCATCTACTCATTGTCATTGTATATGTGGATGATATCATATTTGGAGGAGATCATGATAAGATGACTCATGAATTTGCTGATGTGATGAGAAAAGAGTTTGAAATTTCTATGCTTGGGGATCTTTCATTCTTCTTGGGATTACAAATCAATCAATCAGATCAAGGCATCTTCATATCCCAAACCAAATACATCAAAGAAATTCTCAAAAGGTTTAAGATGGAAGAATTCAGACCTATAAGAACACCAATGGAGGTGGGTTGCAAGCTAAACAAAGAGGAAAACTCACCAAAGGTAGAAAAACTTTGTATAGATCTATGATAGGTAGTCTACTCTACTCTACTGCATCAAGACCTAATATCATGCAAGATGTGGGTCTAGTTGGGAGATTTCAAGAAGATCTAAGGGAAACACACTTCAAAGTGGTCAAAAGGATATTGGGATATCTCATGGGAACACTTGAATATGGACTTTGGTACCCCAAAAGAAATGATTTCAACATAAAAACATACACTGATGTTGATTGGGTAGGAAACAGTGATGATAGGAAGAGTACAAGTGATGGTGCATTCTTCGTTGGATATTGTTTGGTATTTTGGTTGAGCAATAAATAATCTTGATAACAAGATCTACCAATGTTCTTACCATTTGATTTCAGAGTAGGCATGGGATATTCCTTGGGTGTCGGTTCTCTCCCAAATGGTAGATCTCTCGCATGGTAGAGATAGAAGATATTAACACAACAAATATCCCAACATCTATACTCCCAGTTAAATATTGGACTCTCCATTTTGATGGGGCTAGATGACGTTATGGAGTTGGGGTAGGTATAATTCTTACTTCTCCCGAGGGGAAAGTCCTACCATTTTCCTTTAAACTAAATTTTGAATGCACAAACAACGGCGCTGAGTACGAAGCCCTCCTACTTAGCCTCATCTAAGCTAAGAGAATCGGTGTTGATAACATCAGAGTCTTAAGAGACTCAAAATTGGTAGAAACCAAGTCTCCGAGATATATGAAACCAAAGTGAGCACTTGACTTTACAAAACAGCTGTGTTGAATTTAAACAAGGAGTTTGACTTCATATCAATTGAAGCAATCCCGCGAGAGAAAAATCTTCTCCGATTCAATAGCAACTTTAGCATCACGTTTTACTCCAAACAGTAAGTTAGAGGATACCCATTTCATAGTATCCCTTCGTGATGAACCATTGATAAAAACAATGACAAATTCTCTTTTAAACGAAAATGAAAACAAATCTACTATCCTAGACCACATTGATAGTGATATGGCCACTCTAAATTACTTAAACACCTATGTGGCATTACATCTCTCCTATCATATGATAGATTTTTCCTTAATCCCACATTCGTCTTCCTACTTTGGAAATCCCATGATGGAGCTTCCCTCGCAAATGGAGCCTAGCATAAACACAGTAGAAAATGGGGATGATTTGGACTTACCTCCACCCCCCCTTTGAGTTTGAAGAAGGTAACACCTCTTTAATCGAAGAAACAATTGATGTTAACATTGGAATGGAAGATGAATCAAGGATATTGAAACTAGGATCCTCGTTAACTCCATTAGAAGTAGAAATACACACTCGGATCCTCAAAGAACATCAGAAGGATTTTGCGTTCAATTATAAGGAAATGACAGGAGTTGCACCCCACATTGTGGTGCACAACCTCGTCACTAAATCTGATGCAAAGCCGGTCAAACAAAAGTCGAGACCGATGAAACCCAAAGTAGCTCTCATGGTAAAAGAGGAGGTAATGAAACTCCTCCAAGTAGGATTCATCAAACCAGTTGATTACTCTCAATGGGTATCTAATATCATTCCCGTTCTAAAAAAATGGAAAGATACGCATCTGCATAGACTTCCGAGACATTAACAAAGCGTGTCCTAAAGACGACTTCCCGTTACCATCCATTGATGTCATTGTTGATGCAACAGCTGGATTTGAAATTTTGTCTCTCATGGATGGATTCTTGGGATACAATCAAATCAGAATATCTGAACAAGATCAAGCTAAAACCATGTTTATAACTCCTTGGGGAACTTATTGCTATGTTGTTATGCCATTTGGTCTCAAGAACGCTGGTGCTACATACCAGTGAGCTATGACATATATATTTCACGATCTAATCCATAAAATCATGGAATCCTATGTAGATGACTTGTTGGCTAAGGCCAAGAAGCGTTGTGACCATCCGGAAGTACTCCGTATCATTCTTTCACGTCTTGATAGAATACGGAGTCATGCTAAATCTAGAAAAATGTGTCTTTGGTGTAACAGGGGAAAGCTCCTAGGTTACATCATATCGTCACGAGGGATAGATGTTGATCCAACCAAAATTTGGGCTGTCCTCGAAATGGTCCCACCTTCGAATGAATCTAGAATCAGGTCATTTCTTGAAAAACTTGGTGCAATCCGGAGATTCATCCCGGACTTAAGCTTCGCCATCCATCCAATCAACAATCTTCTCAAGAAAGATTATAGTATTGATTGGACCAAAGACTGCAATGAAGCTTTTGATGTAGTTAAGCGTTTCCTGTTATCACCACCTACGCTAATGCCACCTAAGCTAGATCACCCGTTACTTTTATACTCGCGAGCTACCAATGTCTCGCTAGCCCGTATCGCCCAAGAGGACAATGACAAGAGAGAACACACAATTTATTTCATTAGTAGAACATTGCTCGACTACGAAACATGTTATACACAAGCAGAATGAGAATGCCTCACCATAGTCTTTGCAACAAAATGCTTAAGACATTATATGCTAAATCGAAACAAGGGTCATGGTAAAAACAGACCATTTATGAACTTTTCTCATGCAAGGGTCCTTGTCTAAAAACGCTGGATGTTTTATAACCTTAATGGGAGAATTCAAATTAACATTTGTAAATCAGAAATCCGTTAAGGGACAAATCATCGCGGATTGGTTAGCTGATAACCCATTAGATGGAGGCGATCTAGTAGATCTGGATTTTCCGGATGAGTGTGTATACTACATTGAAACTAGACCTCCTATCTCTCGAGTGTCCCCTGGTACACCGATATCATTAATTATATCGGGTAGCATACGTATCGTAAGGGGCTACATCGCAACACAAAAGGTGGTTACGCATTATCGTAGCAAAATACATCATTATAGAGCAAGTGCTCTATCGGAAATCATTTGATGGAATTCTTCTAATATGTGTCGACACGAGAAGAATCCAAGAAGATTCTCCATGAATCTCATAGTGGAATGTGTGGAGGCCACTTCGGTGGCCATGCCACCCTCATAAAATACATCGAATGGGCTATTTCGGCCCACTCTAGAACACGACGCAAAGAGAGTTTGTGACGCAGTGTCATAAGTGCCAAGAGTTCTCCCATGAGATCCACATGACGGCGCAAACTCTATAATCAATTGCGACTCCATGGCCCTTTTCTATGTGGGGCCTAGATTTAATAGGGAAATTCTCCCTTGTTTATAGACGGCCATAATTTTACAATCACACCACCGAATGTTTTACCAAGTGGGTAGAGGCTATGCCTCTTACTACTGCATCCGGGTTCCGTAATCGCCAAGTTCATTTTGAAACAAATCATTTACAGGGTATGGTATCCCACAAATCATTATCTTAGATAATGGAACTTCTTTTAAGAATGACGAAGTTAACGAATTATGTAATAAATTTAAAATAAGCCATCATACGGCTTCCTTGTATTACCCTCAAGCCAACGAGACAGGTTAAGCGCAAATAAAACACTAAAAGCTATTCTCCTTAAAACGGTGAAAGAAAACAAAAAACGAGATTGGCACTTGAAGTTATATACGGCCTTATGGGCCCACGAACCTCAATAAGAACACCAACGGAGCAACTCCTTTCTCACTAGTATTCGGGGCAGAGGCAGTTCTCCCACTTGAGGTTGAAATACCCAGTCTCCGTATTTCATTACAAGGGATTATGGATGAAGATGCTTACAGAGAAGCACGTCTCTCCTAACTAGAAAGCCTAGATGAAGCTAGGTTAGATCTTTGACACAATGGCAGAGCCTATGCTAACCGGATGTGCCAGCGAGTATAACAAGAAAGTCTATGAGCTTAACGCGACATATATGAAGGTGATCTAGTTCTACAGGCTAGATAGCCGGATCGACAAGAAGACCGGCGAAGAAAGGAAGTTCGGCCCAAATGGTTGGGCCCATACCGAGTCATGAAGGACTATGGAAATGGTGCATACCTCTTATGTATCTTTGGAAGGTGAGGAATTTGTTGAAGCAATCAATTCCTACACCTCAAGCGGTTCTATGCGTAAGCAACTAGAACTATTTGTAATTACGTTTACATTGCATCTTCATATAGATTAAGATCATTTTGTCCGCTTGTTTTGTACACAAATTGTGATCAAGGAATTTTTTTCTCAAAGCAATTCATTACAAACTCATGATGTTGTTGGCATAAACACTCTAATCATACTTCTCCATTTTCATGATATCATCAAACCATCTCGGAATCATTTTATCAAATAAAGCTAGATATGACAAAGTCTTAATGGTACCCATGCCAAGATCTACAGGTTTATTCTCACTTTTGGTTTCTTCTTAGGATAGGTGTCTTGCCTATGGTCTATTCCAGAAGCTTCATGGTGTCACATCTATCCCATATGTATATCTCTTTGGAAATAAGCACATACTGACATTTTACTCAAGTAAACAAGTCAAATATTGATCAAACAGAAAATTTTAATTTTACACATTTCCTTGCCCCACCAACCCTTGGTGATGAGCTTGCGTCTCTTACTAGTGACGTAGGGTTGGGGAAGGATGGAAATGCCCTTACTCGCCTATGCTTTTTCCACGGTGATAAACCCACACTTCTTACTAGTAGCATGGGGCAAAGTGTAGGGGGTCCTCTTGACAAACAAATGTAAAAGGTCATACACAAACAATTCAAATCTCGAAGTCTTTGAGTCAAAAACAAATGAATCAGATGTTTAAAATTCCAAAAGAGTTAAAAGCCTAATAACCCAGATTTTGTCTACTATGTGGCCATCTACGGATCTAAGTCTAGATAAACCACAAAGCAAGTTGCATCCAAAACTATAAAGTCACTCGAGTAGAGTGGGCTTGTGGTATCCTAATTTGGTTCTGCCAAAGCTTTGTCTGTCTTTCATCAATATCATTTCAACACATCTCATAACTTGCGCCCTTCCCAACTCTCGGTAATGAGCCCTCGCATCTTACTAGTTGTGTGGAGTTGGTGGTAGGGGTAGGGTTATCGCTCATCATACCGGTTTATATTCATCACTTTTCCAAAACAAATATGAAGTATCCAAAATTGCTTACGAAACTAAGATTCAAAATCATATTATATCTACATTATCATATATCAAAGATCATGAAATACAAAAGGAAAATAAACACTTGCATCATTTGTTCTGCATTGCATACATTTTAAAGAGCATACAAGTATAAACATCATAATCTACATGAGGAAACTAGAAAAGAAACAAAGCCATAAATGCCAAAGGTTTGATCCAAAAAGAATATATATACATGAATGATCAAAGTTTCTATACAATGCCATCATGCACTAAGCATGGTCAAAACGCTCAAAGAGCCCGGGATATACAAAAGAATATATCATACAAAATATAGAGAGCCAAGTGGCTTCTCAATCCCTACGAGACCCCTCTGAAGGCACACGCCCATGCCTAGGACTCGGCTACACCGGCGCTCTGAGTGCACGGAGGGCTCAGGATCCCGAGGGGTAGCCGCAGTCTTGCCACGAGAATGACTCCTCATCAAGCGCTCGGCCGTCCTATACCCCGCTAGCTCCGTGCGAAGAGTTGATACCATCTTGGCCACCGCAGAGTGGGGCGAAGACGTCGATATGTCTACCATTTCTGGCCGAGGGCTCCCAAAGATCCACGTAAAGCTCTGCGTGGATCCTCTCCATGGGGATCATCGGTGGTATCGACATACCCCGCGAATCAAGTCCCGCCACTCATCGCGGTCTCTGCAAACAAAGGAGAAAACAAATTAGAAACCAAACAAGAGATTAGAAATATAGGATAAAACAAAAGGAGAGATAACAACTAAGGAGATCCTAACTAAAAACAAACATTAAAAGGAGGAGGGTAACTTACTCGGATCACTGTGCCTTTAGGATGGATCTATAGGATCAACACTGCCATGGATGCTACCATTGATTCGAGGGGCTGCTCCTATGACTGGAGCAATGTAGCGCCCGCAATGGACTCATCCTCCCCGCCATGGCACTTTGGGAGAGTGGCTCCTCGAAACCAGCAGTCACTCTCTGCACTCGCTCGGCCCTCTCTGCTGCATGATATCCTGAGTGTCATGCCACTCAGGATCATTATCCTCCTCGGTCTCCTCCTCTGTCTCTCCCCTTATAAACTCCTCAGACTCGGAGTCTACCTTAATGGGGTCATCGCTGCTATGGGTAAGACCCGTGGTAACTGAAGCAAGGGTGCCCGAGGTGCACGGGTCTCCCTGCGGCACATACTATCCTCTTGGCTACAATAGGAACATCGGGAGTAACCACTTTGTCCAACCCCGGCCTCTAGGTCCCCCCCTCGGCCTCTCGGACCGATCAGTATATCGGAGCTACTGGGGAAGCATACCCATGTATGGTAGGCCAAACCGCCGAGGAACTCGCCAAAGGGGTACATCTCCACTCGCCCCACTCTATCAATAAGTTGCCCTTTCGTGGAGCAGAAATCAAATTTAAGAGCCTCTCGCCCCATATACCCGCCATAGTCTGATATGGTGTGGCCTCCATGTCGGCAGTAGTCAAAGAAGAAATTGGCTGATGAGGTGCTCAGAGCACCGACATATCTATCCATCTGGCTGCCCTCACAGCTCTGGGATCTACCACCTCTACACCTCTGCCGTAGGGGATGAAGTGCTCATAGACCCAACTCATGACTAGGGTCGGGTGGCTCAAGGACTACCCCTGTAAATAGACTACCCTGTATAAATCATGGTAGGTGGTCCAAGTATGTCTGCTCCCGGCATATATCCGGCCATGTCCCTCTATCTGTGTAATAATGGGGGACCAGCAGTATAACAATGTGTCTCCTCCCTTGTCCCCGATCAGTCTCGAGGCAAGGATCCCCATGATAGCCTGGCGAAGTAAGGGGATGGGCAAACTAGGAATGGATCAAACTCTAACCCCCTTCTTTCGACCCCATGGAGATGACTGCATCTCCCATATAGGAAGCCCATTGTGCTATCTGGGCCCACGAACCTGCTGTCTCAAGGGTGAGACGTCTCTCGATAATCGGGACCCCTAGAATGCGATAGACATCCTCCAAAGTAATGGTCCACTCACCGCGGACCCCTAGTAATCGGAAGGTGTTCCGATCAGCATCCCAATAGGAGAATAGGTCACAAAGAATGTGACTGGATGGTGTAACATGGGGCACGCGTGAGATGCATAGTATCCTAGCCCTCTGAAGAGTGTCCTCCTCATCCTGTGAAAGGGAATCCAATACTCTTGGGATCCAGTCACACTCCCTCACCCGCATACACCCAAAACTCACAAATAGAGCAAGTTAGCATCCGAATAATACTGGAAAAATCATGAAAGCACGTAGAAATGCTAAAAATGAAAAAACAATCTCAAACAGATGTTCTTTTGGCATTTTGTGTGAAACCGCTACCTGAGCAGGGAGGTGGTTTTGTAACCACCACCTTAAGGGTGGCGGTCATGTAACCGCCGCCCTGAACAGGGCGGTGGTCATGTAACCGCCACCCTAGGCAGGGCGGTGGTCGTGGCCCGAAAACCCACGTGGTTTTTTTTAAACCTAAAAGGCCTAAAAGCACTCAAAACAACCATTTTACCTAAAAACAAAGCCTACCCAGTAGGCGCCCCCTAGATGGACCTTTTAACACTAACATTTTCAAAAATTACCCCCCCACGACAAAGATTTTAGCATTTCAAAATTAAGGGGGTAAAAAGGATAAATTGAAGAAAACTAACATGTGATCTCGCGGGTCGATGTTCCGCTCACAGAGGCATGATCACTATCCCGTCACAGACATTTTGACTCTACTCACGCAAGAAACCATCACCGTGGGTTCCAGAGCTCAAAATCAATCAAATCAACTTACGCAAATGAATAGGAAAATGGGCCCACTTTCATATATATAGCACCCTGATTCATTTTAAATGCCTTTTTCATGGTTTGGAGTCTTTGTGGAGGTAAGTTCTTATCCCCGCATAAATGGTACGTTCTCATTTCCTATTGTTTTATCGTTTATTTTCCAAACTATTGTGTCTATCTACACTTGAGTTCTCTTTTCTTTTACAGGTAGCGGGAATTTTGGATGGCGTCATTTCAACACATGGACATATCAGGTATAACTTCTAACTTCCCATTTCGGGACCACCATACTCAGACCCACCGTTTTATGCCTCTTCATGGCTAAAATTCTTCTCTGAGGGGGCAATATGTATGTACCAAAAATTATAAGGTACTGTACTGCCGAAACAACATAATAGGTACCGAATGATGATACAGGTTTCCTCGCAAGGTGTTCAGGATCCGAAAAAGATCTCCAAGTGTGCGTTAACGTCCCGCATGCCCCGCTTAGCCCCCGCATGCTTTGTTTTTCCATTTCCCCTCTTTTCTTGGCATTTTTCTCTTCAGTAATGAAACCGCCGCCCTGCCTGGGCGGCGGTCTCGTGACCGTCGCCCGCTTAGCGGCGGTCCTTTACACATTTTCTAGAAAGCTCTTTTAACACGACTCACGTAATTTCAATGTTTTACCAGCTTTCTTTCACCGCCATAAGGTTGCATTTATGATTATGGTTCCCTGGAATAGTGTTTTGCCATTGTTTATAGTTTAAGAGTTCTATTTGGTTTTTACCTTGGGTAAATGCAAATGCTATAAATAGTTGGCTTGTGCTCAAGAAAATGGCCCCTCAAATTTTCCTCTGAATTTCTCTTTGCAATAGATTTAGTTTTCATTTTTCTTAGATTTCTTAGTTTCTTTCATTGCATGCCTAGTTAGTGTTGTTTTTCTGTTAGGAAGCCACATATCCATCTTGTGCAGGTGCTGTTATCATTTTATCCAATCCATTGGAGTAGAATAGTTTGTTTTCAATAGGAAGCCATTAAAGTTGCAGGTTTTGTTCTTCAAACATGATAGTTTCAGGTTCTGGACATTTCATGTTGCATGACTCGCAATAAATCCCGCTAGGAATTGCATAAGCCAAGATCTCGTACTCTTGCGCTATCCCTCTCCTACTCGCATTGTATTCGGGCCCGTATCTTGAGTGTCTTTATCCCAATATCTACTTCTGTTGATGCTAGCATTACACGCTTTTCTGGATCCACGTGGACATGAAGGAATGAGGAAATCACACTGAGGGGACAAGATCACACACACCATCGGATTCGCCACTGTTCTATAGAATCCAGGTTCTAGCTTTCAAAGTTCTAGTTAGAAACATATCAAATAAAGTAGCCAATCACTTTATTTCAGTCAATTCTACTCTCGATATTGCCAGGGAAGCTGTGGGGATTGATAGTTTCTGAGAAACTATGATTCACTCCTCACTTCTG
Organism: Taxus wallichiana var. yunnanensis; assembly: GCA_018340775.1. Taxonomy (NCBI): domain Eukaryota; kingdom Viridiplantae; phylum Streptophyta; class Pinopsida; order Cupressales; family Taxaceae; genus Taxus; species Taxus wallichiana. The sequence goes on from CM031239.1 coordinate 662,353,237, forward strand.
AGGTAGGATCAAGAGCCTTGCAAATAGATTAAGTCAATTATTTCATTGTTTAGAATAGATTCACAATTGCACAGACAAATAGCTACACTCGGTTATCTTGTTTGTTTTAATTTCGTCATTAGATTAATTGTCAAATTCTAGGTATGATAAAGTAGTTGCTCTTTTAAAAATTCCTTCATAAAAGTTCATCAGAAAATACAAAAAAAAGGAGAGAGAAATCATATATGCTATAGATATACTTCACGTAGTTAAATTTCATTTTGCTGCAGTTCGTTTTTACATTGTTACTTTTGTATGACAATCACGGGACCTAGGGAGCCCAGGGAATACCTATTCGAGCCAATTTTTCCCACCCAATCTCATCACAGCAATAACTGATATAGATCAAAATATTAGGATCCAAGTCTTCCGAACAATGGTAAGCTTGCAACAAATCAATTCCCAGTTGAGCGGGTTAAACATAGAAGATGACCAAGCGCACACAGTTTTGGTCGAATCAACCAAACTACAGATTACCCTAGGTAACATCCATATGACTGTAGAAGGGCTTGAAAGAGAACAAATATTTGGTTATGATCCTTTGGTCCCACATCCAGATGTAGGAGACACTCTTACAGATATAGATACCAGCTTAAGAATTCAGGTTGCACGAACGCCTGTAAGATATTATGAGAAAATCACACAGTTATTGATTCTAAATATAGAAGCTGAGAAAGCATACGATTACTGGATACTAGGGATTAGGGGTTGATTCCGCACATGACCATAGCAGGACCACAACAACTACGAGTCTACGGTTGCGATCCACAAATCCCGCAACCCAACGAATCCGTAAGTACATCAGACATAGACACTGGCCTACGCACACTAGTATTCAGATCTACCCCACTTCCACCCATCATCATCGAACAGTTATCCTTGCTAAACATAGCAGCTAACAAAGCTAAGGAGTTCTGGACTAGGCCAGAGAATCACCCATAGAGTCAACTATATCCATCATTCATTTTATGACCCTGTTCGGAGACATACACGAAACTATCCCAGGTCATTTTCCACGTATTCCACAACCTATAGACCGAATCATGCCAGAGCTCGATATTGATTGGAGCCTTCGAGCAGTCATCCTTGTTGATCAATCTATCACACCAGTTCAGATTAGGAGGGCCTTCCTTGCCTTAGATTCGCAAGTTCCACTAGTGCGTATTGAAGACATTAGATTGCCTAACTAGTTTTTCTGCATCCCATACATATTCCATCCCCATGTTTGTCTCGGCACGACCTCGGGAGGTCGGTGTACGAGGAAGAGTTACTTGTAGATGCCCACGCTCGCTTGTCACTTTTCCATCGTATAGGTACCTTTGGCAATCAAGGAGAAAATATCAAGTGAAAAATAGAGGTCAACAATGAATCTCTTCCCGACATAGAAGATATCAAAATCTAAGCATTTTTCTAGTCACCAGTGCCCATATCTAGTCATCAACACCCAGGCACTCCTATCGTCCTATGGATGACCCTACCCTACATCATTCTAAGTTCTAGAACCTCCAATGAGCTTTGAAGACACTACTTACATCTGTTTCAACTATTCACCCCCTGATCACTTTTAGTTCACTCAAAAATCAACTAAGTCTTCTTATCTCCCTATGTTACTTAGGGTTTCATATTGCACATGCTTGTTTGATTGTGTCTTTACTGTATGTTATCATTTTTACATCATTATTTAGAGTATTTACAATTGTCACTTTGAAATGTACCCTTTGGGGAATGGTTTGATATCTCTCCTTTCAATTGACAAAATGGAAACACTCCTAGGTTGTGGGAGAGTTGTATGTTGGAGTGAATCTCCAGAGTGGGTTGGTTCCCTTGATGGATCACCTAAAACTACTAAAATTATCCTAGTTGAGGGTTAGAAATAAATGAAAATAACTAAAAAGAAAATTTGGGTGATACACCAAATATTTTGAGAAACTTCAGACTTATTTAGATCACATAAATGAAGCAAGGAAGCCACACACACCATACACTAACTACAAGTAATTGATTTAAATGGAAAGTAACTCATAGAAGGGTTTTATAATTAATTATCATGAGATAATAAGGGACAATAGATGGCTCCATAATAAGATCCTACAAACAACTTGCCAAACACAATATGTGATTTCTAAATTAACACAAGACTACATAAAGGCATGAGAGATTTAAACTGATAAGACAAAGATAGAAAAGTATCATGAAATAAAATCAGTTAAAACAAAGTATGCACTAAATACATATAATAGAAAGGTAAAACAAACCTCCTTTATTTCTCCAAGAGGTGGAATAAGCACAAAAATCACTCATGACCGTTGCTTTCTCACTCAAAAAGAATGAATTGCTCCAGAAATATGAATGAAGAAGCAAAAATGAATTTTACAATATTTTCTGAAGTTTTTATAGAAATTTGATAGAGAGGAAGGATCATAAAATCATAACATGCAAGTTTGAGTTAAAAATAGAATTAAAAATGTTTGTTTCCTTGCTTTGAAATTAACTCCTAAGTAAAAATCATGTGTTCTACCTTATCTTTATCTTTTTGCTCAAAAATAAACTCTGCATGTTTTAAAATATTTTCCTTTGTTTGCATGCTTTGTTCTACTTTATTTAACTTCTAGATGACAAAACAAGTTTTTCCTACATGCTTTCATCTATTTTTAAACTTCCTTACATGGCCCTTTCTTTTGTTGCATGGATTTTCCTTTAAATGTCTTCAATCCCTAAAATAAATGATGCCAAATTGTATATTTGGACAAGAGCTTTCCAACGAGACTAATTTTATAAAATTTGGAGCTGTAGAACACAAGTTATGGCCTTCGAATTTATGCTTGTCGAGATGCGTAGGAACTTGATACATCTCAACTCTTAATTTTCTTGGGTATAGGTCCTTGCTTACGTGTCTACAACATCAACATTTTGAAATGTGATCAAATGAAAATATGCCACATATGCTTTATATTTCACGAGTTTCATGCTCAATGAAGCTTTAATTATGAAGTATGAACCAATCAAAGCACTCCACACACTTTCGTAGTGTCACTCCTTTGATTTACTTTGTGAGATTTGTAAAATTCAAACCAATAGAAATGCTCCACAAATCCATGTAGTTTCAACTTTTGTAATTCACTCAATTGACAAGCGTGAAGCTAGAACCAATAGGAGAACTCTGTGTTCTTCACAATTACTTTTGATTGAGTTTTGTGAAATCTGAACCAATAGAAAGACTCCACGAACCTTTGAAATTCACTTAACTGACCATGGTGAAGTTTTGAAGAATAAAAAAGCACCATGTATCTTAGGCGTCAACCTAGCGAGTTCTATGAAATTTGAGTTGATAAAACATCTCCATGAACCTATCCTCGATGTTAGCCTATCCTTAGCCCTACCGATAAATGTAAAACATGAAAAAATAGGGAAGCTCCACACATTCATAAAGTTAGTCTATTCTAAAGGAACCTTGTTAGTTTACGAAACACAAACTAATAAAAACATTGAGCTCGTTGATCGCACACGGCCTGAAAGCTTAATAAATTGGAGCTAAAAAACAATGAGGAGCCCGATTTATTTTGAGGACTTTATGTCCTGAGTAACCTAATTTCTTTGAAGAACATTGAAATGGTGACATGTGTCCCTACCTTGACCATTGATCCACTACCACATGACCCCTATCTTTCAGATGCTAAAATTTTGAATGCCATTTGAACGTCTTGAAGATTTTATAGAACCTGCCAATGATTTAAACTTAGTCTCCTGCGATTTTTAAAATGCTAACGTCTGGTGATTGTGAGATATGGAAATTGATGCTCGTTTGAAAGTATTTTTCTCTTTAAAAATGGTTAAGTCCATTTCAAAAGGTTGATCTATGCTTTGTTAAAAGATGCTTTTGTTCTCGATGTTTTCTAACATGACCTTTACAATTATAGTCTTCACTTCGCAACTCATCCATATAAGTCACTCCCAGGAACTCGTTCTTCCATTAATGGCTTGTATGTCTTTCCCAAAGCTCTTTCCATATGAGAAATAAATTTTCAAGTTTCCTTCTTGCACATGTGTAAGAAATGTCAACATTTCTCAAAATTTTGTGGGGCTAGTTGCCTGCTAACTAAAATGATCTATTGCCTTGATGCATCCATTGGGCATGGAGTCAAGTGATAAATGTTGTAACTTGTTTAGAACTATAAGAGCACTAAAAATACCTTCCAACAAAAGGAAAACATGTGCATGCAAGAACTTATTGAAAAGACAACTATCCTAAGAAAACTGGAAAAGCATTGTGCATGCAAGCACTTATTGAATTGAAATCCTACCTACCCTACTCTAACTAGATAAAAAGGAAATCTAAACAAAACCACAGACTGGTTGGGAGAAATAACTTCCTTTTCTTATAAAGTGTGGCCATGAGATCAGTTTGGCAACTAGATCACATGGTATAAGTGAAAACATGGCTTGCACCATTGAATTGATTAAGATATCAGCCTAGAGAAGAATAAACATCACTATAAGATCTAAACTAAATTTTTGTAGATGTTGAGGCCGATTTTTGACAACTTGAAGCTCGAAATGAGAAAAATTGATGGAAACTCCTTTTATTGCTCTAAAATAGCCAAATACCTTATTGGACATGGTTTTATCATAACTGATAAACTTATTTTGCTGATCTTTCCTTCTTCTTTGTGTGTAACTTCATCATTTGATTATTTCTCAAGCTCAAAGGAAGATTTAATAACAAGAGAGTATTTATTGAAAAAGATAGATGATGAAGATGGAATACTTACAATTTCAATTGGCTCTTCTTCATCATCAGAATCTTCTAAGTATGATAAAACTTCATCTTCTTTATTGTCCATGCTTGATGAGAACTCCTTTTGAATTTGAATTTCTTTGTTGATTTCCTCCTTTGCTTGATCGTTTTCAACCTTATATGGAATTGATAATGTTTGCTCTCAATTGCTGATCTTTTCATCCACAAACATCCCTGCATTCTCATGCTTTGCTTCTTCAAATAAGAAATTAGAGAGCTCAAACTCATCTTTTTAAAAATCTTGAGGCCATTCTTGGATTTTTGCATTTACTAATGATGTTATTATTGTATCACCGCAACCTTCCCAAAGTGCAAAGCAAGTTCTAAATATGCAGATCAATTGGGATCATTTAATTCCTTTGAAAAATATTGCTCTCTTCCTTGGATGGCACCTATTTTAAAAACACTTCCTCTTCTTATTCATCGGTTCTAATATGATTTTCCTTCACATTGGCTTGCTCTGTTTTGATATTCAACTCCTCTTTTTACACATTTTAGATCCTCTCATCCTCCCAATATGAATCAAACCAATCTTCAATAGATATGAAATTATCTTCTTTGTAGAATTGGTTGGAGAAGAGGCATAAACAAGGGGCTATTGATTTGTTTCATGCTTGGGTAGAGATGTTTGATGCTCAAGAGACCTGATTTGATCAATTGGAGAAGCCAAATGATCCTCCAAAACATACTCCTACTTTTTTATCTTCTCTCCCTAAAAAAAATGCATGATTTTGCTTGAAGCCTTGTTGTTTGGAGTGTAGCATGGGTTGTTCCTTCTCTCCAAAATCATAGCAAACATCCCTTTCTACCAACCTTATAGGATAACTTGGTTTAGTGAGTGTTGGGTAGAAGGTAGGGACAACATGTGAAATACCACAACTTCTAAAAACATTAGTGCAAGGTTTAGGGAAGTTGGGTAGTGCCTTGGGTGGAGATGGGAGGGAATTTTGCAAAGTATGGGGAATTATTTGGGCATGATAAACTTGTGGAACATCAAATGAAGGATAAGGAAGCAAAGGATATTCCTACTCTTAGAAGGGAATGATGGATTTTTCCTTTATAGCACAGGGGGAAGAATTTGAGATGGTGAGGGAAGAATTACAGCAATAGAGATGGATTTTCTTATTCCAGCTTGAATAAGTATCTTCTCAGCTTTTGTTGTAATGGAAAAATCTTGAGGGATACTGATGCCTTATAGGGATTGAATTAATATAGCTAGATCAGCATCAAAACACCTCAAATAATACAATAATGCCATACCTTATGGGGTCTAAATTCTTGAGGAATTCTATGTCATGTCCTTATAAATATGATGTTGAAATCATAGATAAACTCCATTGGAGCCCGTTGTATTTTGTTGAGATGTTCCATGAGAGAAATGACATTTGCATTCTCCTTGAACCAGTTGTGTAGTTGTTCTCCCAGTTGATTCCATGTGGAAATGGATTATGGAGCCAAATTTTTGTACCAATCTCTTGTTTTTCCTTTGAATGGTGAAACCAGATTCGAGGTAAATATTCTCTTTTCGACATTGTGAATGGCATAATGGTTTGTTATATCTTGAATGTGATCAATAGGAGATTGATCTCCATTTCCATGGAAAAGAGGTAGGTTTTTCAAGGTAAGGATATCATCCCACTGCTGCAAATGGAGAGGGATAAAATTGAAGTGTGAGAATTGAATAGCTCTTTGGAGAGCCATGAGAAGATGGGGGCATGGAAATGAATGAGGGAATGGAGGAAAAGGTCTAAAACCTAAGAAAATGAGTCTTTATGAATTAGTGGAGTCACTAAATGTGTTGAGAACTACCTCCAAAGGTTGAATACCATCAAGAACACATCAACCTTACTGGTATGAAGTTTTAAACTAGGATACACATGTGCCAAATATAAAGCTTTGTAGTCACAAAATCATGCACTTTAGAAATTATTTAGTCTCGATCTCATACTACTATTTAGAAGGTTTTTGAGTGAATAAATTACTAATTAGCCCCTTCTTTTGTCCATCCTTTCTTATTTTATTTCTTCATTCCTGACCTTTTACACCTACATGCACAGTTTGTTTCGGGCATCTTCCATTATTTTAGCCTTGACTAGGGTGCCCATGGGTGCCCTGGTCCCACTAGGGGCGCCTTGATCCTTTTCACACTTTCCCGCCACTTTTTGGGCTCTTTCTAGCCATTTTAGATCCTTATCTTTTTGGTGGTCGGCCATTTTGGGGTTAATTACGAAATTAGATCAAGAGAACCCTATAAATATAAAGTTATGAGACCATAATGAGGGACTAAGAACTAATCAGTACTACCATCCATCTAAAGTTGCATCCATTTAGAGATCATTTACATCCATTAGCTCCTTTGCAAGGACAAGGCTAGTTTATCTACATCACACAAGTATAGGGGCAGAGATTTTATTCTATTCCATGCACAAATTCTATTACATTTTCTACATTTAGTTATTTCTCACTTTTTCACAAAGTGTGAATGACATAACAAACATCCAGGGCACATCATGCACACACACACCAAAACTACATTTGGGTTTGAAATGTAGTGCAGTGCTCAGTTAGTAAGCCCGTTGTTGTGGCAATTGAGGTTAGATTGACCCATTCATTTGCATTTTTTTAGGGTTTTGATACTTCTTTTTAGTCCTTTTGTAGGTCTTCTATTCATCTTGGAATATCGGTGATATCGAAGAAATACAAGTGAACGTGATGACACAGACGGTGAGGGTTCCAAACCATCTCGTTAAACTGTAAAGATCAGTTCTAGAGCTTTTGCATAGACCAGGGCACCCATTTTTCAAACCAGAGCACCCTTAGGCACCCCATTCCCTCTTTAGGTGCTCCAGTTTAAATAGAAAACCTATATCCATCCTTTTCGAGGCTTCGCATAGTTATTCCCGCTTCTAGATTTTCTGTCACCTCTATGACATAGTCCCCACGAGCATCTTCTTTTCGAGTTAAGTTCTTTCCTCTTCTCTCTTGCACATTAGGGTTAGCATTTCATTTTTCATATTTTCTTGGTTCATTTGCATATTTCTTTCTTGAATTAATAGTTTTTCATAGCTTAGATTAACTATTATACATTCCACATTTTAGTTAATCATGTTGGTGAACCCGACTTGTGAACTTTTCTTCCTTCTTTCATTTTATGCTTGTTCCTCACAAAGCATTCATTTTGGGTCTCTTCAATATTGTGAGCTCCCTTCATTTACCCATCATATTTATAAGTTCATGGTTGATACAACTACATCTATGGCTAAAAACCCTTTAGATAATTCCAACCATGTTCCTCTCCATGAAATCAAAGCATCGATAGTGAGAAGTCCTACGATGAAGACACCAATGTTGACCAAGAACAACTTAATGCTATTATTGACTTCTAGCAAGATTTTCATGAAAACCCTACTCATCTTCCTCATGTCTTACATGCTTTAATTTCCGCTAAACGAACTCATGATGCTTCCACTTTTGTCATGGATTCTTCGGCTCCCATGGTCTCCACTCCACCCATTTATGTTTTCTACCCCTATTATTACAACTAACGCTCCCATCACCCACCCTAGTGCTTCTAATATGCAACTTGAATCTTCCTCGAACACTCCTGATTTAACATCTTTATATCAAGATTTGTAAAATCAAATTTTCCAGCTCCAATTCGTTACTTCTCCAGGAACACCATCTTTAGATTCTACTTCATTGCTACATACCCCTTTCACGCTAGTTATCTCTACTTATTCATTTCCACCTAACTTCATCTCTCCCAAATTGCCCATTTTTAAAGGCCATGGTGACCCATAGAACATATTTTTTCTTTCCATGTAGCATGTCTCGACTATGCAGATGATCACACCATACTCGCTAAGATTTTTCCTCATAGTTTACAAGACTATGCAATGTGTTGGTTTTATGACCTACCTGTCCATTCGGTAGTCTCTTTCACGCATCTAGCCAATGCCTTTCTTACACATTTCTCTATCAACATTGGCTCTAAGCTCTCATATGCTCATTTTTTACATAGCTCAAGAAAGGGCCCAATGAACACTTATCTGATTATGTCTTGTGATACAAAAACAATTTAGCTAAGATGACTAACGTACTTAGTGGTTTACAAGAATTAAGACTTATTTATTGATTCTATTACCACCACTTTAGGAGAGTTTTCTCTTTGAGACCTCTTCCTCGTTCGATCACCTTTTTCAAACTCTCAAGCTTTGTGAGACCAAACTCCTAGAAATAGGAAAACTTAAATATTAGGAGCAAGCATCATCATCCACATGTTTTCAGAATAAGCCACCTTTAAGCCTTCTACAACTAAACCTATGGATGGAAAAACCACTGTAAACGCAGTCTCTACTCCTAGGGAGCTTTGACCACAACCATACAGATGTACTTTTACTAATATTAGTACACCTCCAAGTGTTTTTCTACCACAACTCATTGATAATAATCTTATTACCCTATCATCGCCTCTACAACTCGATCCATCTTAACCCAAAGGGCATAATTTTGATGATAGTTCTTATTGTGATTATCATCAATGCATAGGACATTCCATTGATCATTGTTTCTAGTTACGACATCTCATTTAGGATTTTATTGACAATGGTCAAATTGAGCTTCCAAAATCTACAACCTCTACACCTATTAATGAAAATCATAAACTTAAAATCTTTAATAACCCCTTACCAAAACACAATACAAAAATGATTGATTCCTTTGCTAATTATGTCTATCACATAGTGCCTCCTCCTACGTCAGGAGCTCTTGATTTCTTAGTTTCCAACACTAAAGCTTCATCACCAATAATTTATTTGTCCACTATCTACTAGCATATGAGTTTCATATCTAATCAATTACACATCAATGCATTTGTCTACTCGATCTCCATTAACAACACTAAGGTTGACCCATCATGGCCTGTTAGTGTATGCTATATTTCACTTCTCAAGGCTATCGGCTACCCTCCATCACAAATCGAGTACCCTTTCAACAAACCCTTTAGTTTTGTTAAGCTACACATTATAGTTGTTCCTCTTACTATGTTTGTGTCTTTCCTCGTTAGAAACATAATTCGACAAATGCAACATGCTTCTTGGTCTTAATTGGATTCATCGCTCTTAATATATCATTTCTATGAACCATTTGTGACTTAAATTTATTCACAACAATTAGTCATCTCTATTGATTTTGTCACTCTATCTATGCCATGGTCATCATCTCCTCGCACATTAGTTAGCACATCATCTACTTCCTCTAACACATCACATTCTATGTTGCTCAAAGCACAATCTACTCCTAGCTCACCTATTTGCACATCGACTACATGACTGCATCATTCCACTAGTCCTCCACATAGGTATAGGATCATTCCTAGGATAGTTACTACATCTTGACATAGGTCACCACCTCGGTTTATTCCACACGGGTCTTCATCATCTTTACATTCCGCATCACGTAGATATTTTTCACTAACACATTTTTTGATGTCGAACCTTCATCATACATCCATCCATCACATGCGCTTATGATTCATTCACTAGCACAACATTTATATTCCATACCACCATTATTAGAGCATCATCATATGCTTTCATCATCACTTACATTGGATGGAGAACCTTCGTCCTTCATGGTTATTGGTTAGCTCACTCATGTACACTTAGGGGGCACGACATATAATACACCCCCACTCCTCATAAGCATCTCTGTGTATCTATCATCTTGGCATGATCTTACATCAAATCACCTAGAATATGCATATTCATTCATACTTTAGCATCGTCATTACCCGATGACACACTCTTGTGCTTCGGTTTACACTTGAATTGTTGAGGGCTTACTACTACACATGAACCCCACACACCGCACTATAGGTCCTATACATTGCATCTATTCACACATCTAGCGTCATATTATACATATTTTCTACAATATTTTGACATTCGTGAATTTAGATGTCATACATCCTACTAGTCTTCATCATACTCATCTAGCATTGCATCATATACCACTCATCTTACATAGTACATAACATACACTCTAGACATATTACATTACACATTATACGTTGCATTTTACACATCGTTTGGTTGTCTCTTATCGTTGCATATACTATATATTATTCTATGCACTACACTCACTACCCTATGACACACTTTAGTTCCTCGGTCCATACTTGATTGTCGAGGGTTTACAAATCAAATGGACCTTCTCTTCATCACATGTTTATCATTAGACCTTCCATCATGTGACATTTCTAGGATAGTGACACATGTTATAGGATAAATCATCACTTACTCTATTCATCTTGTAGTGGTATATGCTTTAGGCTACATCACCACTCCCTACTATTCATCTTATAGTGACACATATTATAGGCTACATCATCACTTCCTCTATCATCTTGTAGTGATATACGCTTAGGGATAAATCATCACTCATCCATTCATCTTATAGTGATATACACTTAGGCTAAATCATCACTTATGCACTCATCTGGTCATGGAATATGCTTCTACTATAAGGTTTCACGCACACATTCTCACTAGCTCATATCTCACCACTACACCTACACATTCATCACAACATGTTAGACACAACACACACTTCAACCATTTCCTAACGACGAACTTTCATTCACAGCTCATTCTTGACTATTGAAGGGGAAAACCAAATGAATCTCACTCCATACACTTCCATTCACTTGGGGGCACACGGCTCCTATCACTCCATTTTGCATTACATTCCATCCATCCACAACATATTGCATATTATGGTCACTCTTACTCTTGCTTACTTTTTTTTAGTCATGGTCACTTTATTACACATGCTAGTTAGATTAAATGTATGTCATTTATCTATACCATATACACATGCGTGTTCACGCCTTTGACTAGTTGTGATTGTAGATACAAGTCTCTTACATGTAACATGGATGCTCACCTTCTACCCTTCCTACACCGGTCGCTAAGGGCATCCACATTCGTCTCTCACAGGTGCTATTGTTTCATTTTTACTTAGAACTTTACATTACTTGGTTCTACACACTTTTGACATACTAGTTATCTTTCTAACATGTTAATGGGTGTTTCATGTGTAGCATTTGTTATGCATGCATATTTCCTTCCATACTTGTTTGTTATATTGTTTGTTCTTGTATGTGGGCCTTGCCCTATGTTTGGTGTGCACACTTTTTTATGTGACCATGATGGGATTTGTGTATCTTGCGACATCATGAGTGATGTCCCATGTTTACAACCCACTTTTTGTAGCTTTCTTGTCTTCTTACATGTTTACATTACTTTTCTTGGTAGCTTTTACATTGCTTATGTAGCTTACATATTTTCTTTTACATGCATGCTTGTTCGTACTAACACTTATTTTGGCTAGCCATCCTTATTTGTGTGCATCTTGGTTTTTACCAAGCACATTCCTTTCCCCCTGTAGGGCAGAGTTTCAAAGTACATGTGGTTGGTCCTCTTTTGGGGCTGCATTTTCTCCTATTAGCGACGTCAAATGTGGCCCCAATGTGGGGGGCATCATTTGGGGTTTTTCTACACACTACATAGAGATTCTACACAGTTCGGTTCAATTATATACATCGAGTGGGTTCATATCAAACCAGTCTACAAACCCCATACACATCAGCTTTTATAGGACATGGTTGTCCTTAGCATTCTAGGAAGTAGTTATAGGCTTGGAGGTTATAGTGGGTGTGCCTCCCTATACTACTTCGACCAGTGGCATCAGATCACTCAAAAAACCAAGACGTACATAGATCTCTTCACACACATTCGGGAAAGTTACGATTCTAAGAAGGAGAATAATGTAGTTTTTTCCCTACACTTCTTCAGCCAAGGTGGCATGAAATCACCCAAAAAACTTGTAGTACAGGATATCCTTCTACACTCTCTTTCTCGACATGGATTAGGTGCACATGTTCCATTTACACTCTTTCATTTGTGTATTTATATTTACATACATATGTAAGCATATTTTTACATTGTTTTTTACACATACATGCATACGTACATATTTGACTACTTGATCATTTTATCCTTGCAATTTTGGCCGTATGAGAAACAAACAATTAAATGAGGGAAAAAAACAATAACAATGTCAACAAAAACACTTCGCAATAGCACACACTATACTAACCATGTAGTTACATCACATACATCAATAGTTACATATGCGTTCTGCCATAGGTTCACTCTCATCACTTTTTCTTTGCGCGTTTTTCATATTTAGTTTCCACACTCCTCCATATTTTTTTCATTCCACACTTTTTCTAGTCCTTGGTGCATTTATACTACAATCTTCATGGATGTCATGTATGCATCTCTATCTACTTTATGTTATCGAGCTTTCCGCTCACCAAAATAAAGTGGGGGCAAATGTAGACACAAAATCATGCACTTTAGACATTATTTATTCTCGGTATCATACTATTATTTAAAAGGTTCTTGAGTGAAGAAAGTACTAATTAACCCCCGTCTTTTGGCCATCTTATTTTGTTTTATTTCCTCATTATCGACCTCTTGCACCCATATTCTCAATCAAATTCTGTCATCCAGCGGTATTTTTGTTAGAGTAGGTATTTACCTTATCTCATGTTCACCTAGGTACTTTATTTACCTTTATTGTATTTATCCTCACCCACTTATGTGTTTGGATATTTATTTTATCTTATTTAGATATTAGGAAGATATTATCTATTTGTTAGGTATATTTCTTTCCTTGATCTATGGTATTGACTAGATCTTTGATGACTAGTTATTTCCTTGATCTATGGTATTGACTAGATCTTTGATGACTAGTTCTTTCCTAAATCTATGGTCTTGACTAGTTCTTTGATGACTAGTTCTTTCCTTGATTTAGGGCTTGATCTATGACCTTGACTGGTTCTTAGATTGTTATTCCTTTCCTATATAAGCAAGGCCCATTCTCATTGTATTTCATTGAGTTCCATAATAATATATGATATTGTTGCTCATTTTTTTGAAAGGTTTTATTAAATTTATTCTAGAAAAATGATTTTATCTTATTGATCATGGTGTTTGATTAGCATTTGAGTTTTTGGCTTGGTACGATCTTCTTAACGTTCCTTTTATGGTATCAGAGCAGGAGATTGTTGTTGACATTCATCTGTAAGTTTTGTTTTGTAAACATTTTTTGTATATTCATATATTCAAGATTTGTCTATATTTTTTTGTTGCATGCATTTTTATGCAAAATAGAGCCTTCCATTGGATCTAGAAGGTGGGAAAACCCTAAGATCGATTGTAAACTTGACCATTTCTAGAGGCAGTTGGTTTTTTTTTGTTGTTGCAGAGACACGCGCAAGGTCATCTTGAAATCCATGTCGGTTGGAGAAATCCATAAAATCAATTTATGGGTTATTCTATATTTTTCGAGATCCAAACTGGGTTTTTTTATTTGGGACATAGATTTTACAAGAGACTTGAAGCAAGTTTATTTTGAGAAGACATCCATTGAAATCCTTAGCCCCTTGTCATATGGTATGGTCATATGAGGGCTTAAGCTTGTGATTTCTACTAGTAGGTGCCTAACTCCAACCCCCTTTCATTTTATTTATGTGGTGAAGGCAAGATAATTTTTTTTTTTTTAGTGTTAACTTAAATAAATAGTAAAGCATAAATTTATAAAGCTTGTATCTTTTGATCGACAACTCGTTTTGAGTTTTGTTTTTTGTAAAAGTGCTTTTTTCATGTTTTCCATTGGAAATATTTATTTTGATAATTTTACTATAATTTTAAAGTTTCATATTATAACACGCACTCATTATAAAGTTCCAAATATGGAGGGTGTTGTAATCACTTGTGGACGCAATTTCGGTTGAGTCTGACGTCCTAAAATTTTGGGAGTTACATTCTTGTATCTATCATGGATTCTGAGAACAATATGTTTTTCTCCGAAGTGTGTAAACTTTAGGAGGATATTGTAAAATTTGTAGAAGAAAATAGATCACTCAAGAAGCAAAATTATCTTCTACAAGCACTCATTCATGATAAGGATACACTAATACACTCTGCAGCAAAAAACTTGCTAGCTTGCAGCATTGCCATCATATTGTGGACTGTCATATCCATCCTCCTAATCCATTTGAAGTTGTTGCTCTTGTACCCACTGACCTTGATCTACCATTTTTGAGCCTTCTCCGATCCTAATGCTCCCAATACTATTAGAATTATTACTACATGTTCTTCTGTGTCTGTGCCTATTGCAGTTACACATGTTGTGTATCCTACTTCTGCTCACATGCATGGCTCTTTTGAGAAGCATACCACTGCATTCGGTTCTTGTACACTTCATTATATGGATTTCACTTTGGTGGAGGTATTGGCAAAGATTCACAAGATATTGTTTCCCCTATTCCACATGTTAAGTGGACTTCTTGCCATAGCTTTGGTTTTCAAGCGGGTAATTCATTAGGATCACACATTGTCGTGAGAAACACATGAGTTCTACACCTTCACTCAAGCTTGATAAACCTGATATTTTAGCTGTCAGATATGATCAACCTAATACACATTCTAATGTTCCTTTACATGCACCCATTGTGCATTTTTCACCAAGTCATATGCAAACATCTTCTTCATCCATCCATGTAGATTTGGGGTGGATATCTTATCACTCATGGTGGCGACATAGGCATTCATTGAAAGGACTCTAAAGGCATGACTCCTCCACCATTTGACCTCTTTCTCCACTTTCTATACCTTTTGCATTGTAATGCTACTTGTTTTGAGAATTTTTCTTTAACATGTGTAATGCATCTCTCTTGTTTGTTCAAAGATTTTATATTTGTATTTTTGACACTTTTGGTATGTTGATAGTATCTTTGTGGGGGATCTATTCTAGTGAATTCAGTGTTATTTTTTGGTGTTCGAGTAGTTGTTTTGAAAACTCATACAGATTTTTAGTGTCACTCCACCCATTCGGTAGTATGGGAGGGTGTGGCGTTGATCCCACTTTCTTAGTTTTTGTGTCCTTACCTTATTACCTTGGATTTTCTTGGATCGTGAGACTCTCGGATATTATGCCCTTGCCTTATTTCTTTGGTTATTGTTCTTAGATCATGGCACACCTATTTATAACAGTTGATCGAATTATGTTTGTCCATGGGTTTTGTGTCCTTGCCTTATTACCTTTGCTTTTCTTGGATCGTGACACTGGATTTTGTGTCCTTGCTTTGTTTCTTTGGTTATTGTTCTTAGATCATGGCACACATATTTACTGAGTAGTTGATCAAATTATGTTTGGTTTTTTTACACTTTCGACATCACTCCATTGATAGTATCCTTATATGGAGCTATTTTGGTGAATCCCAATGTCAATTGTTTTTTAGTTTTTTGATTGAGTAGTGGATTCAGACCATAGTGCACACCAAAATTCTTCATCATTCTAAGAATTTTTTGAGCCAATATTCTTGGGATGCCTTGCAGCAATTTTTCGCTCTCTCTCTACTTTTTGTTGTTACTGGTTTTGGGTACCTTATGGCATCCCTTTTTCCTAGTTATTGTACATGAGTACCTCATCATAGGCCTAGTTACCGGGACTCATACATTGGTTATGCCACTTTTATTTTAGGCCCCTAGCTTCACTTGAGGGTGGGTGTTAGAGTAGGTATTTACCTTATCTCATGTTCACCTAGGTACTTTATTTACCTTTATTGTATTTATCCTCACCCACTTATGTGTGTGGATATTTCTTTTATCTTATTTAGATATTAGGAAGATATTATCTAGTTGTTAGGTATAGTTCTTTCCTTGATCTATGGTATTGACTAGATCTATGGTATTGACTAGATCTTTGATGACTAGTTCTTTCCTAAATCTATGGTCTTAACTAGTTCTTTGATGACGAGTTCTTTCCTTGATTTAGGGCTTAATATATGACCTTGACTAGTTCTTAGATTGTTATTCACTAGTTCTTAGATTGTCATTGTTATTCACTTATTGTATTCATCCTCACCCACTTATTTGTGTGGATATTTATTTTATCTTATTTAGATATTAGGAAGATATTATCTAGTTGTTAGGTATAGTTCTTTCCTTGATCTATGGTATTGACTAGATCTTTGATGACTAGTTCTTTCCTTGATCTATGGTATTGACTAGATCTTTGATGACTAGTTATTTCTTAAATCTATGGTCTTGACTAGTTCTTTGATGACGAGTTATTTCCTTGATTTAGGGCTTAATCTATGACCTTGACTAGTTCTTAGATTGTTATTCATTGCCTATATAAGCAAGGCCCATTCTCATTGTATTTCATTGAGTTCCATAATAATATATGATATTGTTGCTCATTTGTTTGCAAAGGTTTTATTAAAGTTATTCTGACAAATTACTTTTATCTTTTTGATCATGGTGTTTGATTAGCATCTGAGTTCTTGGCTTGGTACGATATGGTTATCGTTCCTTTTAATTTTAACCTTGATTGGGGCACCAGATTAGTCTGGGGCGCCCATGGGTGCCTTGTTCCCACTAGGGGTTACTCGGTCCTTTTACACTTTCCCCACTTTTTGGGCTCTTTCTAACCATTTGAGATCTTTATCCTCCTTGTGGTCAACATTTTTGAGGTTAATTACAAAATTAGATCAAGAGAACCTTATAAATATAATGTTATGAGACCATAATGAGGAACCTAGCATCATTCACTTCTATCATCCATCTAGATTTACATCCATCTATTGCATTGGAGATCACTTATATCCACATAGCTCCATAACAAGGCACAAAGCTAGGACATCTACATCACACTTCATAGGGGGAGGGATTCTATTTTATTTCATGCACACATTCTATTACATTTTCTACACGTAGTTATTGCTCATTATCTTCACAAAGTACGATTGGCACAAGAGAAACCTAGGGAATTTTCACACACACTTGCACATAGAACTACATCGGGTTTGAGATGTAGTGCAGTGTTCAGTTAGTAAGTCCACCATTTTGGTAGTTGAGGTCAGTCTGACCCCTTCATATGCATTTTTTTAGGGTTTGATGTTTGTTTTGGGGTCTTGCATTTCTTTTCTTCATCTTGGATTCTTGGCGACATCTAACATGGGACAAAAAAATTTGATGCGAATTGTAGTGAGGGTTTCAGACCATCTTCTAAACTAGTGAAGATCAGTTTCAAATATTTTTCATATACCGTAGTGCTCATTTTACAAACAAGAGCACTCGCAGTGTCGTAGTCCCTCTCCAAGTGCTCCAGTCTAGCTAAAGACTCTAGATCCATCCTTTTTGGGGTTTCTACACAATTTTTCTTGCTTAAAGATTTTCTAGTTACCTTTGCGACATTTTCCTACAAGCATCCTCTATTCAATTTGAGTTCTTTCCTCTTCTCTCTTGCACATTAGGGTTAGCATTTCATTTTTCATACAATGTTTTATCTAGCCCATCAATGCATTTTCTACTACAATCTTCATGGACATCAGGTATACATATCTATCTACTTTATGTTACCAAGATTTTCACTCACCAACATAAAGTGGGGGAAAAATGTAGTCACAAAATCATGCACTTTAGACATTATTTATTCTAGTCTCATACTACTATTTAGAAGGTTTTTAGTGAAGAAAGTACTAATTAACCCCCATCTTTTTACCATCTTCTCTTATTTTATTTCATCATTCCTAACCTTTTGCACCTACATACCTAGTCTATTTTAGGAATTTTTTGTTATTTTAGCCTTGACTAGGGTGCCCAGGGCTAGTCTTGGGACACCCATGGGCGCACTAGTCCCACCAAGTGCACCCCAATCCTTTTCACACTTTCCCGCCACTTTTTGGGCTCTTTCTAGCCATTTTAGATCCTTATCTTTTTTATGGTTGGCAATTTCAAGATTAATTACAAAATTAGATCAAGAGAACCCTATAAATATAAAGTTATGAGACCATAATGAGGGACCAAGTACTAGTCACTACTATCATCCATCTAGAGTTGCATCCATTTGGAGATCATTTACATCTATTATCTCCATCACAAAGACAAGGCTGGTTCATCTGCATCACACAAGCATAGGGGGAGGGATTCTATTCTATTCCATGCACACATTATATTACATTTTCTAAATTTAGTTATTGTTCACTATTTCACAAAGTGTAGTATCACAAGAGCACCTAGGGCACATCATACACACACATCATAACTATATTTGGGTCTAAAATGTAGTACAATGCTCAATTAGTAAGCCCAATGGTAGTTGAGGTCAATCCAACCCATTCATTTACATTATTCTTTTTTAGGGTTTTGATACTTCTTTTTTGTCCTTTTGTAGGTCTTACATTCATCTTGGAATATCAATGACATCACGAAGCATTACGAGGGAACTTAATGTGACATATAACGAGGGTTTCGAGACCATTTTTCAAACATGTAGATATTAGTTCCAGAGCTTTTGCACAAACCATGGTGCCCATTTTACAGGCGGAGTGATCGTAGGTGCCATGATTCCTCTCCAGTGCTCTAGTCTAGATAGACATCCCAGATCCATCCTTTTAGGGCTTCTGCATAGTCATTCCTACTTCCGGATGTTCTAGTCACCTCTGTGACACGATCCCATGAGCATATTCTATTTGGTGAGTTATTTCCTTTTCTCTCTTGCACATTATGATTAACATTTAATTTTTCATAGTTGTTTGGGTCATTTACATACTTCTTTACTGTATTTATTTATTGTAGTTAAAATTGTTCATAGCTTAGATTAAATATTACACATTCCACATTTTAGTTTTTAGCTTTGAAATAATGGTCCCACTCGGCACTTTGAAATGCACCCTTTGGAGAATGGTGTGATAGCTCTTCTTTTATTGACAAAATAGAAACACTCCTAGGATATGGGTGACCTATATGTTGCAGTGAATCTCTAGAGTGGGCAGGTTCCCTTGATGGATCACCTAAAACTACTAAAATTGACTAGATTGAGGGTTAAGAATAAATTGTAAATACCTAAAAACAGAAAGGGGGTGATACACCAAATATTTTGATAAACTTTAGAATTATTTGGATCACACAGATGAAGCAAGGAAGTCACACACACAATACACTAACTACAAGTAATTGATTCAAAGTGAAAATAACAAGGGTTCTAGAATGAATTATCACTGGACGAGAAAGGACAACAAATGGCTCCATAACAAGATCCTGCAAACAACATGTCAAACATAATCTGTGATTTGCAAATTGACACAATTCTACATAAAGGTAATTAGAGATTTAAAATGATAAGACAGGATATGTAGAAATTAATCGATCTAATACAAAGAATCCATGAAATAGCTACATGATAATAATTGAAAACAAGAACTCTATATTATATTTTTATTATAACTTCACTATTTCATTACACTCCATTATATAGGAGATGTAAAATAACAATTCTTACAACAACATTTGTCTTCATATACAACCATACACCCATATGGTTTCAACCTCTCACCAATATAATAATAAAACAATACTAATTGTTTTATTATTCTAACTTACTAACTTACCACATACTAACCACATTTTACATTTACTATTTACATTTACATAGTAAATGTATTTTCACTAATTTACCATAATAATAATTACACATGTAATTATTATTCACCCGTCATACAAATGGAGCACTAAGATATATTTCCTAACAGGATATACAATTATCATGAAATAAAATCATTTAAAACAAGGTATGCACTAAATATATATTGTATAAACGTAAAACACATATCCTTTAGGGAATAAGCACACAACGTTACTTGTGACCCTTGATTTCTCACTCAAAAGGACTGAATTTCTCCATAAATATGAATGAATAAGATTCAATGAATTTAATAATATGTTCTAAAGTTTTTATATAAATCTAAGAGAGGAAGGATCGGAAAAGCCTAGACATGCAAGTTTGATTAAAAAATAGAATAAAACAATGCAATTTGTTTCCTTTCTCTGAAAGTAATTCCTTTTGAGTAAAAAGCATGTGCTCTGTCTTATCTTTATCCTTTTTACTCAATAATAAACTCTGGATGTTTTAAAATATATTTTCCTTTGTTTGCATGCTTTGTTCTTCTTTATTTAACTTCTCGATGACAAAAAAATATTTTCCTGCATGCTTTCATCTATTTTAAAACTTCCTTACGCAGCTCTTTAATTTTTACATGGAAGTTTCTCTCAATGTCTTCAATCCTTGAAAAGAAACAATGTTAAACTATAGAGTTGGACGAGAGCTTTTCAACAAGACCAATTAAATAAAATTTGGAGTTGTAGAACAAAAGTTATGGCCTTCTAAAGTTCTACCTATTAGGATGAACATGAACCCGATGCATCTCGGCTCTTAATTTTCTCGGGAATAGCTCCTTTCTTATGCATTTGTAGTGTCAAAATTTTGAAATGAAAACCAATGAAATATCCCACATATGCTTTAGATTTTGCAGTGTTGAGCTTAATGAAGCTTTAATTATGAAGTATCAACCAATTAGATCACTCCAACACTTTCACAATGTCACTCCTTTAATTTACTTTGATGATATTTGTGAAATTCAAACCAATAGAAAGTCTCCATGAACCCATGTGGTGTCAGCTTTTGTAATTCACTTGAATGAAAAGCTGCAAAGCTAGAACCATAGGAGAACTCCACGCTCCCCACAATTACTTTTGTGAGTTTTACAAAATCTGAACTAATAGAAAGGCTCCATAAACCTTTGCAATTTGCTTAACTAAGGGCTACAAAGTTTTTACCAATAAAAAAGCACCATGTATCTTCAACATTAGCCCTACTAAGTTTTTTGAAATTCAAGCCAATAAAATAGCTCCACGAATGTATCCTCGGTGCCAGCATGTCTTTAGCCCTACCGAAAACTACAAAAGTGAACAAATAGGGAAACACCACACATTCGTAACGCCGGTCTTTTCTAAAGGAACCTTGTTAGTTTTTGAAGCACAAACTAATAAAAACATTCCACACTCCTTATGATGTTAGTCTCTTTTGATTGTTGGCTCCATAAGATGTTGTCATGTGTCTTATTGACCTTCTTTGACCTACACCGGACCTAGAAGCCTGCTAAATTATAGCTCATTTCGTGGTCTTATGTCTATCGGAGCTAAAAAATAATGAGGAGCCCAGTTTATTTTTGGGAATTTACATCCATGGAACCCAATCGCTTTGAAGAATGTGAGAATGGTATCATGTGTCTCTGCCTTGACCATTGATCCACCGCCATGTGACCCTTGTCTTTCGGATGCTAAAATTTTGTGACCGTTTGAAAGTATGTTAGATTTTATAGAACCTTCCAATGACTTAAACTTAGTCTCCCATGGATTTTTAAAAAGCTAACAGTTGGTGCTTTTGAGAGATGGAAATTGATGGCCGTTTGAATGTATTTTACTCTTTACAAATAGCTAAGTCCATTTCAAAATACGGATATGTGCTCTGTTAAAATATGCTTCTATTCTCAATATTTTCTAACACGACCTTTACAATTATAGTCTTTAATTCTTGCAACTCATCCATATAAGTCATTCCTAGGAACTTGTTCTTCCATTAACGACATGTATGTCTTTCCCAAAGCTATGTCCATCTAAGAAACAAAGTTTCAATGTTGTCATCTTATACATGTACAATAAATGTCAATAGTTACTCTTTAATTATATTTAATTCAATTTAAATTAAATTACAACTAATTAAATTAATTACTTAATTGGGAAAATACATGGATTTTCCTATTCAACTCGCCACTTAGACTCACTTGGACTCCACTTCACCAATCCAGTCAACTACACTTCTAGAATCCTAGAAAGATGGGGGTAATTAAATTGCAATGTACAACCACCTTTTCGAATGTAATTTCTACCAATCGAATAATTATTTCCCCTCAAATGGGAATTAATTCATTCAAACTATTTAACCTCCCTCAAGTGTTATTTTTATCATGTGCATTCAACCACATGTAACCACTCCCAACCACTACTTAGCCTCTATAAAAGAGCAATTTTATCCCTTACAAATCCTCTTGGATTTGTTGTAAGAAAACTTTGTCAACTTTGTTATCCAATATCTGCATATTGGAAGCTATATCCAAGCCAAATATTTGCTTGTAGCATTGTCAAATCCCCATTTGGAGGTCACTTTCAAGAGCACCCACAATCAAATATTTACAAGGTTACACAAGCTCAAAATCTTCTTACAACCTTATCATTGAGGTTTTCAAGGAAGAACTAACTGGAAGGTTTGCTTATGTATTATGTTTGTCTTCCATTTTAGTTGGATTTTCCATTCTCACATGTAGTTAAGCATGATATTAGGCAATGAGATTATCGAATGCATAGGTAGTGACTATATTATATGTGATAAATGTAGCAAACATCTTAGAGTTATAGGTTTGAGCAACTAGAGTATAGGGAGAGGTAGAAACGGCTTGATTTAGACTCACATCCCTAGCCCAATACCTAATGTTACAAATTAGGAACCATAAACTCAAAGAATCAAGTGATCTCTACTTGAGGAAGGAAATTTCAAGGCGTAAATGATGTATTTTGTTAAGAGATATACTATATTGATGTTATTTAAAAGTGTTAGGTTGTGGAGCATGTTTTCATATGTGAAATTGTTGAAGATTGTACACTAATAGTATTGTACACTTTTCATGTATCCTCACCGGGGTTCGGGGTGGGTCATGCCACGAATGGGGGTCCAAGGGTGGTAGCCACCGGTAGTAAGGGTTCGAGGTGCATCCCCCAAGAAAAAAAAATTGGCCTTAAAACGTGCCCGATATACCGGGACACGTGTTTTTCTCATATGGGTGGGATTTTATCCCATAGGTTTATGGGACGGTATTTACCCATGGTTTTGATACCTATGGTTTTGTAAAACTGCTTAAGCGAGCTTATCTACTTATATGGTTTTATGCATATGGTAGTAACATTGCAGATGTGTTTTGAATTCAGGTGTGAATTCTATAGAGTTTGTTGAGCATAGCTCCAAACAGATTTGGGTATTGTATTGAGAGAGCGGTGGCTTGTAATAAAATCTGAGCAAGTGATTCTTGGTGGACGTAGCCCAAATTGGGTGAACCACGTTAAATATTGTCTCTATGTGTTATGTTATGTTATTCTCGCACTTTAATTTGAGATCTGTAATATTTTCTACATATTAGTTTCTATTGTTGTGATTCTGTGAGGGATTATTCCGCATATTTTATCCCTTATTTCCTAACAATTGGTATCAGAGCTTGGTTTGGTTTGCTGAAGTGTTGAATCATAGGGAAAGTTTTATCTTGAGTGGGAGCTATGGTAGATGATGGAAGATCTAGGGTTGATAAATTCAACGGGCATAATTTCAGTCTTTGGAAGATGCGGGTGGAAGATTACCTCTATCAGAAGGATCTATGTATTCCATTTTTCGAAAAGGTGAAAAACCCTTGAGCATGATGGATGCGAATGGGATTTTCTAGATAGGAAGGCACTTGGGACAATTTGGTTGTGTCTTGCATCTTTGGTATTATTTAATGTTTCAAAGGAAAAGACTACAAAAGAATTGATGGATGCATTAGGGAAGTTGTATGAAAAACCCTCTACCTCTAATAAGATATTTTTAATGAAAAATTTGTTTAATATGAAGATGTCTGAGAATGGTTCAGTAGTAGATCATTTAAATGATTTTAATACGATTGTAAATATGCTAGCTTCGGTTACAATAGAATTTGATGAAGAAGTTAGGGCTTTATTAGTTTTGTGCTCTTTACCTAAGAGTTGGAATAGCCTGGTAATGGTGGTAAGCAACTCGGTTCCAGCTAACTCAAAGTTGAAGTTTGAGGATGTTGTAGGGGTGATTCTAAGTGAGGAAATGTGAAGAAAAAGCTCTGGGGAATCTTCTACTTCAGGGAATGCTTTGATAGTGGAAACTAGAGGGAGACAGAAGAATAGAGGAAGCCATGGAAAATCAAAGGATTAGGCAAGGTCAAAATCCAAAAGTAAGATAGTATGTTAGCATTGTGGAAAGTTTGGGAATGTAAAGAAGGATTGTTGGGAGCTTGGGATAAGAAGAAACAACATGAAGAAAATAAGGAGGCAAA
Source organism: Taxus wallichiana var. yunnanensis (assembly GCA_018340775.1). Classification (NCBI taxonomy): domain Eukaryota; kingdom Viridiplantae; phylum Streptophyta; class Pinopsida; order Cupressales; family Taxaceae; genus Taxus; species Taxus wallichiana. The sequence continues at coordinate 662,378,157 of CM031239.1, forward strand.
TGTGGCAATGGGTAATGTATGTCAAGATGCTTTGATTCTTTCGTTGCACAATATTATTGAATCTTGGATTTTAGATTCGGGGCTTCTTTCCATGCTACTCCACATAGGCATTAGTTTGTTGATTATGTTCAAGGAGATTTTGGGCATGTTTTTCTTAGTGATGATGATCCTTGCAAAGTATAGTTGGAAAAGGTTCTATTCAAGTTAAGATGCGAGAATGGGAATACTTGGCTATTGAAGGATGTCGGACATGTACCGACATTAAAACACAATTTGATATCGGTAGGGCGGTTGGGAAGTGATGGTTGTACTCTGATATTTACATCTGACTCTTGGAAGGTTACCAAGGGTGCTCTTGTGGTGGCAAGAGGTAATAAGGTTGTAACCTTGTATTTAACCTCTTATAGCACTAATGTTTGTAATCTTGTGGCTTTAGAAGTAGATACAACATTGTGGCACTATAGGGTTGGTCATATGAGCCATAAGGGCATGGAGATCATAAAGAAGGATTTTCCTGGATATAAAAAAATAGGTTTGGAGTTTTGTGAGGACTGCATATATGGGAAACAGAAGCGAGTAAGATTTCTCAAGGTTAGACCTATAAAGAAAGAGAGTAAGTTAGAGTTGGTGCATTCTGATGTGTGGGGGTCGGCTCAAGTATCATCTCTTGGGGGTTCAAGTTATTATGTTACTTTTATTGATGATGCAACAAGTAAAGTTTGGGTTTATTATAGTAGAAACAAATCAGATGTATTTGACACTTTTGTTAAATGGAAAGCCTTGGTAGAGAATGAAACAGGTCTTAAGCTAAAATGTCTTGGGTCAGATAATGGAGGGGAGTATTGTAGCAATGAATTTTATGATTATTGTTCTAAGAATGGAATCCATAGGCAACAGACAGTTCCAGGAACTCCATAGTAGAATGGGGTATCATAAAGGATGAACAGAACAATAATGGAACATGCTAGGAGCATGAGGTTACATACAGGATTTCCTCTTTCTTTTTGGCGAAGCGGTGAGCACAGTTGTGTACTTGATAAACAGAGGACCCTCAAGTGCCTTGGATGGAGGCATACCTGAGGAGCCTTGGTATGTTAAGAAAATTGATTATTCATTTCTTAGAGTCTTTGGATGTGAGGTGTTTTTTCATATAGACAAGGATGATAGGACTAAGCTAGAGGCTAAATCAGAAAAATGTACTTGTCATTGGTTATGGTGGTGATGAATTTGGATATAAATGTTGGGGTATTAAGGACAAGAAAATCATTTGATCTAGGGATGTGGTCTTTGATGAGAAATTCATGTATAAGCGTGAGTTATAGGAAAATAGGAAGAATCCAAGAAAGAATATACGCGGTAGAGGATCTTCCGGATGGGAAAGTGACACATGAATCGGTTCAGAACCCCTCAATAGGAACCCCAAACTCCTATATGAGGAGGTATTCTAGGTAAGAAGAGAACACGAACATTTTTTCCTTCTATTTATTATTTATTATTCACTGATAGTGGAGAGCCAGAGAGCTTTGATGAAGTAATGCAGGTAGATGTCAGGAAGAAGTGGGAGCAAGCCATGGATGAGGAGCATCAAGCTCTCATGGAGAACTAGACATGGGATTTGGTAAAGCTACCCAAAGGTAAAAGAGAATTACAGAACAAATGGGTGTTCAGAGTGAAAGAGGAAGAAGGAGGCAAGAAAAGATACAAGGCTTGGTTGGTGGTCAAGGGGTTTATATAAAAAAGGTATAGATTTTGATGAGATTTTTTTCTCTTGTAGTAAAAATGAATTCTATTAGAACTATTATAGGAATAGTGTAGTAGTAAGACTTGCACTTATAACAATCTTGATGTAAAGACTACATTTCTCCATGGTGATTTGGAGGAGGAACTATATATGCATCAGCCAGAGGGCTATGAGGTAAAAGGTAAAGAGGAGATGGTGTGCAAACTGAAGAAGAGCTTGTATGGCTTGAAACAAGCTCCATGTCAATGGTATAAGAAATTTGATAGCTTCATGATGGAGCAAGGTTATATTAGATGTCATTCTGACCATTTCATTTATACAAAGAAATTTGAGGATGGAAATTATATTATCCTTTGTATGTATGTGGATGACATGTTGGTTGCAGGTAAAAACATGCAAGAAATAAAAGTACTCAAGAAGTAGCTAAGTGAATCCTTTGCTATGAAGGATTTGGGGCAGCCAAACAAATCCTTGGTATGAGGATATCTCGGGATAGGAAGAAATGGAAGCTGAATTTATCTCAGGAAGAGTACATTAAGAAGGTCTTGGAGAGGTTTAATATGCGCAGGATGCTAAACTGGTTGGGACTCCTTTGGCAAGCCATTTCAAGTTATCAAAGGAACAGTGTCCTACGATAGAGCGGAGAGAAACCAGATGTCCAAGGTACCTTACTCATCAGTGGTTGGCAGTTTGATGTATGCCATGGTGTTCACTAGGCCGATATTGTCCATGCAAAGTGGGAACGGTGAGTAGATTTATGAGTGATCTAGGTAGAGATCACCGGCAGCAAGATAAAGTGGATCCTTGAAGATTTGAGAGGGACCGTGGAGATAGTTTTGTGCTACAATGGATCAAACACCACTTTGTGTGGTTATGTAGATTCAGATATGGATGGAGATGTAGACAACAGGAGGAGCACAACAGGTTATGTTTACATTGTAGGTGGAACAACAGTAAGCTGGATTTCACAACTATAGAAGTTGGTGGCTTTGTCAACCACAGAGGCTGAGTATGTTGTTGCCACAGAGGCAAGTAAGGAAATGATTTGGTTACAGAAATTACTTGAGGAGTTGGGGCATAAACAGGAGGAAGGAAAGTTGCATAGTGATAGTCAGAGTGTTATACACCTAGCTAAGAACTCTGCTTTTCACTCTAGAATGAAGCATATACAATTAAGGTACCATTTCAATAGGATAGCTTTGGAGGAAGAGAAGTTGAAATTGGAGAAGATTCATATCAGTAAGAATCCTGCAGACATGATAACCAAGGTGGTTACAAGGGAAAAAATGAAGTTGTTTTCAGCTTTGGTTGGTCTTCACATAAACTAGTGAAGGGTTGAGAAGATTTCTCAGAGGAAAACTAGTCTCCAAGTGGGAGATTGTTAGGTTGTGGAGCCTGTTTTCATGTGTGAAAGTGTTGAAGATTATACACTAAGATTACTGTACACTTTTCATGTATCCACACCGATATACCGGAAATACCAGAAATGTGTTTTTCTCATATGGGTGGGATTTTATCGCATAGCTTTATGGGACGGTTTTTGCCCATGGTTTTGATACCCACGGTTTTGTGAAACTACTTAAGCAGTTCTCTACGCATATTTTATCCCTTATTTCCTAACAAAAAGGATTGATCTTGATGTGTGTGTGTGAGTGAGAGAGAGAGAGAGATGGTATTGTTTTTTATTGATATCACATATATGTGATGTTAATGTATGATTATTTTTATGATTCCATTTTCTTATTCATGCATAAATGTATGCACACTTATGGCTAAGAAAAATGAAATAATAAAAAGGTTCCAATGAGGATAATAAATTAAGTAATATTTATAATATAAGGAGTAACTTGATGGGATGGGAACTCATTAGAGGCCAACCCAAGAAATTAAAGGTAGACACAAGTGTGAGATGATAAAATTACCAACGTATCCAACATAGGAAGTGATTTCCATAAAAAAACCCTAGTAGGATAGGTAAACCAAAGTGAGAAAGTGAAGAGAGAGATATGAGGAACATAAAATAACTTGAGTGAATAAATAAGGACATGTGAAGGATTGATATGCATCATTGGTGATGTTAGTCACTTGATGGTGAGTGTGAATTGTGAGGTTCTCTAATTTATCCCAAATAATGTTGATACCATGATGAACTTCAAATCGTGTAGCGAAACGAGAAGTGTCAATCCTTTTGGAGATGTGAATGAGAATGTCATAGTGAATATTATAAAGGTATGAATGATGAGGGGAAGAATAAGTAGGGTGAGACCAAGATGATGATATGGAAATTTGTTTTTGTGGTGGAGGAGATAGGTCTTGTCAATTTGGAGCATGAGGAGATGGTTCTCAAACTCAACATTTATGAGAGATAACCAGATAGGTATCATATGTATGTTAAAAAAATACCAATGAAATAAATACAATGGTTTGAAAAAGAGGGTTGAGTGACTTTAGTTTATTGATCTCACCTAATATCTACTTCAATTTTCTTCTTATGTCATTGATAAGATCTATAATATGAAACATCATGCCGATGAGTTTCATCCCATATGTAATATGGTTCAACCTAAGGCAATTTTTCGGCCATAGTGGAAATAAGATCTATAGGTGATGTCATAGAGGGTAAAAACAACATGTGGAGAAGTAAAAGGGGAGGATAAGGAAAATATTTCACAAGAGGTGTCACGGTGTAGTCACTAAATCATGCACTTAATATGTACATCTAGCCTCTAAATATGTCATTTATATGCATGATTCCTAAGAAAGAGAATTACTCATTAACACCCCTTTACTTTGCTTTGACATTGCTTTTATCATTTTCATATTTATTGTTTGTTGTTTCTAATTAACAACTTATAGTTTTGTATACTATTCAACATCCTACTCTACTCTAATTTCACTACTTGACCTTTTCAAGACACCATGTACAAGACCACCTTTTAGGGACAGTATTACCCGGCAATAATATCCCCTATCGGCGCCTTTGTCCTTTTACCTCTTTTTTTGATCATTTGAATGCTACTTCTTTCTTGTCTTCTTTTATCACTCGTGTTCATCCTTTAGCTTTTTAATGACAAAATTTAATCAAAGGAATCATATATATATATATATATATATATATATATATATATATATATATATATATATATATATATATATATATATATATATATATATATATATACATGTCTTATTTAACATCATTAGGGGGAAAGAATTCAAGAGGCATATATTATTACAAGGAGATAATATTTTCTATCTTCTACATCAAGGACTACATTTTGAGACTGCATACTTCACTGCATAGGATGGTTTATTCTAAATTCCATACCACACATTTACATTAGGACAAATTAGTTGTAGCATGTTATTCTTTATGTGACTAGCACTAGGGCATCCTAGCTCAAGGGACACTATTTCAATCACACACATAAGAACTACATGGAGTCTGAAATGTAGTGTAGCACTCGGTGACAATCACATTGGGGTGATCACCGAGGTCAGTCGACTCAAGAATATGCATATTTTTATTCATCTAATGTGCACTTGAGTATTGTGCAGGTAGATATAATTTTTTTAGGTACAGTGTGACAAAGCGGTGGTGCATCAAATTTGATGCGACCTAAAATGAACAAGGAGAGACATGGAAAGAACCTAATATAAAGCTATTCCATAGAGGATGATACCTAGAAAAGATAATAGCACTGGGTGGCCCTACCCCTTTCTAGGAAGTTATGTCATGTTAGTTTCCATATCACGGTTTCGATGTAGAGCTTACACGATCTGGGATTAATTGTTCTAGAATATTCACCAACCCATAATTAGTCCATACCTACAATTACAAGTTGAGTCATTCTCTAAACCCTATCTACCACTCTTGTTTTTATTTCCTTTGCTTGATCTTACTTATTTACTATTTTATCTATATCGATCGGTGGTGTCCTTATCTTAGATTTAATTTTATTAAATCATTTGGTGAACTTGTTCCTTACATGCCCATTATCAGATCTTTCATGGCTTCTCATACCTTTGATTCCAATGCTTCCCCATTCTATATCCAAGTTCAACTTTGTAATCTCCTTGTTAAGCGTGTCCTAGTTGATCCTAGATCTGGTCTTAATATATGCACTATGTCCTTTCTCCATCAAATATGACTTTTCTGCTACTCATCTCAATCCATCTACTCTTTTTATCTGTGGATATCAGAGACACCTATAATTTAGCCTGAATAATTTAAAACACTTAAATTGTGCTAATTATCTTTTTCCCCACAAATTGATGACATATCGTCAATAATGCTCATCTTCTCTTCTATCATCATTAATTAATTACAATAAGTAATTAATTAAGTCTTATATTCAACAAATACCCTAATTAACGACCTTTCGTTAATTAATCCTTCCTTCTATCTAAACTAATTAATTATTATTAATTAATTAGCTTCCCTTTTATCAAACCAATAAATCATTATTTAATTGATTTAATCCCCTTCTATAGTCTAAATCATGCTAATATTCCTCTAAAAAGCTTTTATAATCTTGCACATCTATTAATTAATCATCTTGATCAATTAATAAACCCCCTTTATCCACATGAGTCACTAAAGGACAAGCTAAACTCTCCTAAAGTTAACTCAACCCTATCTAAACCCCCCTTATCCACAACTAACTCAACATCTCTATTATCCCACATGCAAAGGGATGTAGATCCATTTATCCATTGGGCTATATAAAGAGCCCTCCTCCTACCTTTACACTTACACCTATTCCTTGAGAAACAAAAGTGAAGCATATAGTAAATACACTATAGCCATTTTTTCATCTTGGAGCATTCTTCATTGGAGAGGCTAGCTACTTTCATTTCTTGTATTCATCCATCCAAGTTTTGAAGTCATATGGAGATATGTCAAATGGTCTTGTAGCCATGGATTAACAAGACTCCATTCTTGAAAACCTTGGGATTCAAACATACAATCAAACCTTTGATTTGTTAAGGATCTAAGTAGGTTCATTTCATTTTTAGCATTCAATAGAGATAGAAATTAATGGATTAACATGTTAGTTTGAATATTTGTTCATGTTCTAATGCAAGGATGTTAGTAGATTAGTTTTGCTTAAGCTCTAAGCATGATGGTGCATTGAATTTGATTTAGCTTTGTTTTAGGACTATTAGGTGTTAGTTCTAACTCTTTTTGCATTGCTAACAAATACATGTACACATTTGGCACGCGGTGGGATGGATCCTTAGTCCCTTAGCATTCTAGCTTGAATTCTATTATTTTTGGCTAACCTTTGATATACACATATAGTAAATAATGTTCAATTTCTTAGGATTTTTGCTAGTATTATATGTGTAGGTTCTCATTTATAGCTATCATTTTAATGGGTTGTTGCCAATTTCAAGCTAACTTGCTAAAATTTGAAGTATTGTGATCTTTTTGTGTTTTTTTCCATACTTTGGTTGCAGGAGGGGCGCAGGAACAAGCACATCAACCAACCCTGGCGTAGGCACCTCTCGGGGTGGCACGGGTGCACCGCGCGAGTTTGTATCTCTATTTTCTAACCCTAGCGCACATACACTAACCCCGATGCACATACCCTAACCTAGGGTAGGCACACCAAACCGGGCATAGACACTCTGTTCATATAACTTCACCTGCAGAGAAAACTTGTCAAGTGGCATATACACACTAACCCTGGTGCAGGCATCTCTCGGGTGGTACAGGAACTCTATCGGAATTTGGTACCGCTTTTTATCTACTGTGGCGCACATGCCCTAACCTTGGCATAGGCACCTCTTGGTGGTGTAGGCACTTTGTCGAACTTGATACTACTTTTTATCTACCCAATGCACACATGCCCTAATCCTGGTGCAGACACCTCTCGGGTGGCACAGGTGCACTGTGAGTCTGAAAAACATAGAGGGGTGCATATGCCTAACCCGTGTGCACATGCATAAACTAGGGCATATGTGTCTTTTAGTTTTCTCAAAATTAAAGTGTTAAAGTGCTAACTTCTTTGCAGTTTTATCTAATTAATGCCTATTTTTGCAGGGTATGTTTACATGCTTTTTCTAGACTAGATAGACTTTACATGCTTTCTTATAAGAATAAGGTCGTGTATGCTCTTCCCTCATGTCCTTTGGGGTGATCTTGGGAATCAAAATGATTCTTAGGTCTTTTTGATGCTTTGAAATTGTTAAGAATATCTGAATTGGAATGAGTTAACTTGGTGTGTTTGAATTAAGTGTTTTTCCATTTGGCATCTTCTTGGATTTTAGAAACATCACATATGCTCTTCTCTTGCATCCTTGGATGATCTTGAGAATCAAAAATGATGTTTATTCTTTTTATGGAAAATTACTAACTCGTTGTGTAGGACCAAAACACATGCTTGTCAAAGAAAGGTGGAATCAAAACAAAATCAAACTACTAATACAGTTGTCATACAGGTTGCCAAAAGGTGTTCAAGCAAACCACATCAAAATTAAACAAGATAAAAAGAACACCATATTCAAAACATTATATTAGTAGGTTTTGAAAAGGGTACATCCCTATCCGCTCAACTAGAACATAACCCCTTTGGCATAACGCCTTAAGCTACAACAATGGGGGTGGTACCAGAAACCAAAAGTAGTCCACGCAAGAGGGAACCTTGTGGATGAAATGGGAAGTGCTCCGCACAACCTACTTGACTAGTCATTCCTTGTGAGTTAGCGTTACTGGTTGTCCGTATGGTGACCCCAAGTGATGGTACACGTAGATGCACTAGTTTCCTACTATGCTTGAAGGGGGTAAAGTAAAGCCGAGATACTCCCAAATTAGTCATTGTGACTTTTTGGGTAAATAAAGCTCACTTAAGACATCTTTGTAACACCTAGGAAGATATTCTTTGGCTAGGAGCCCACTTTGACCATTTCAAAACAGTGTTGAGTTGTGATCCATCATTCATCACGAAACATGGGAAGCGTTACTTTTGTTTAGTTTTTCACTTGCCTTAAGGCGAGGTGAAACTCTGCAAGTAAAGCCAACATTTTTCATCCCCATTTTGATCTACTTCCCTCACATTCTTTTGACACTTTGTTGATCAAAAGAAGAGTGACTACCTTTGCATTATCAATTGATTGTTTCTACCACTTTTTTCCATTTATGCCCATCCATGTTTGCAGCTAGGTAAGTTAAATGTCTTAAGTGTGTGTAGAGGCATATTCATATCATTAGTGGCCTTTGTGATCTTGATACCCATATCAGGATCGTCATCATAGTTAGGCGTGGTTCATCATCTTGAACTTCCTTGGAAAGGTTACCTTGTTTATATCGTATCACTATAATTTTGGTATTTACGTCTTGTTTCTTGTAAACTTGACCTAAATATCTGTATTGTAAGGTTACGCTATACACATTTTAACAATTCTTAGTTATACTATAAGCTTTTAGTTTGATTCCATTACTACCTTGATTTTTAAAAGTGCTACGTGTTACCACTTGTGCGTGTTATATCAATATCATCTAGATATAAATACCTTACTTTCTCGCAAATTTTGGTTAACATATCTTGGAGACATTGTTGTGTCACTCACAAATTGTAATTGGCACTTTTTGGGATATAGGTATTAATTGAATTTGAGCTTGCTTCTAGTATACCTTGTTAGGAGGTCACATTAACTTCTTGTATTTACTTACATCTTGTTCATTCCCTTGAACTTGACATAAGTGAGGACATCTTGTTAATTATCTTACGACACCAACTGCCTTTTTGAAGCAAACCTAGGAATTCTTCATTTGATTGATAGGCTTAGGTACCAAACATTGTGTCACTGTTGACTTATCACTCTATCACATTGGTACTTTAACATTTATACTCATTCATATTCTTGACATTCTTTTTGCATTTCACTTAGGTGTGATCACAAATTTTTGAACACATTTACAACATACCTTGGTGAAACTATTGCACATCATGGCTCCTAAAACATGATTAGGGCTCAAAAATAAAACATTCGAAGCACAACAAGCACAAGCTTGGGAAGCCTCAAACAAATAAGGGTCAAACCCTTTTATTGGTCATGATCTTGGGCCTTTATTTTCCGCATAAAAAGAGATAGAAGACATGATAGATCATAGTGGTGATGAATTGGAATCCCCACATGCGGAGTTTGACTTTGACCCCACCTTATTAGATGAATTCCTTTTTAGAAACAAGGATAGGGTGTTGGCATGAGTTGTAGAATTGGGAGCCAAAATGCCCACTGAACATGAAACAATCCCACCTACAAATAACGCTAATGACGAGGAGCAACCTCTCATCAACATGGAGGATATTTTAACACATGGACATGCTTCTACCTCCAACGTGGGAAACGATAATGTAGTGGGACATAGAATACCCTTTATTAAAGTGCCACGTAAAATTAGGTTAGGACATGAGAATGTTGAAGAACCTCCATAATATGAAGAAGAAGAGGAACCTTTGGAAGAAGAAGTCACTATTCAAGCAACAAATTAGCAACCTTAGTCAAAAATTAGCCTTGCTAACCTCTCATGTACAAAAGGAAACAAGCAAGAATGTCCAAAAGACAAGGCCTAAGGTCAAAATCAGTGAACTTCATAGGGAAAATCAAGGAGAAGACAATATGGAGCATCATCATGTATATATCCCTGCTTCTCCTACTAAAGAACAATTACTCTTGCACAAGAAGTACAATCTATGAAAGCAACACTCACAAGCCTTCAAGAGAGAAATGTGGGGAGCATCAGAAAATATCAATATGAAGAACTATGTCCCCATCCATTTGACAAAGCTATGACACTTCAACCTTTCCCTAAAAAATTTGACATGCTGAAATTCGACAAATATAGAGGAAAGGGAGACCCACGAGATCATGTAAAGGATTTCTATATGGCATGTCAAGAGGTTTCCTATAGTGATAATTATCTCATACAACTCTTTCCCAAGAGTCTAGGAGGTCAAGCCTTGGAGTGGTTTACTCGTTTACCTCGGGGGTCTATTTTTACCTGGCTAGAATTGGCAGAGAGGTTTGTGTGTCACTTCTCATATAATATAGAAAGTGATATCACCATGGTAGACTTATGTGGCACCAAACAACATCCTAACGAGACATTCGCTAGCTTCCTATAATGGTGGAGAGGGATAGCCAGTCGCTTCCCTTGCGCATTCCCTGAAAAATAGCTGGTAAGTATCTTTGTGCCCAACCTAAATCCAAACATCGCTTTCCACCTTCAAATGCATTGTGTTCACACTTTGAGGAGGTCATTGAAAAAGGTGTTCAAATAGAGAAATCCCTTATTGCCAAAGGAACTCTTAAGTCACAATCTAAGGATAACCAAAGTGTTAAACCTACAGAGAAGCTGAAAATATTTAACAAAAACAAAAATGTGGTGGGAGACGGGATCACAAATTCCAAATGCGTGCAAACGGTTCAAACTGGTCAACCTTTTAAACTGACCAAAGGACCTATTCAACCACCACCTAAATGAATAATGTTCACTCCTCTCAATGAGATTTGTTGGTTATATTGAAACAATTGGATGCAGCTCACATGGTGACTCATCCCATGACACAACCCTTTGATGAAAATGCTCCAAAACCATCATGGTATAAAGAGCATGACTATTGTGAATTACATCGTGTCAAGGGACACAAAATAGATAAAATGTCTATGCAACTTTGTCACTACATCCAAGACCTCATCAACAATGGGGAGATAGAAGTGGACAACCCAAAAAAATTAGACGCCCAATGAAAAGATGGGGATATACAAAGAACCATTCCCCAAACATGGTAAGTCAGAGGAGTCAAAGCTAGATTGAGGAGAGTCATCCCAGAGTTATAAAGTAGTGAATTATCTATATACCAAGAAAGAAAACAATCATTATGATTCACTCTCCTAGTGACCATGTGAACACCATTTGAATCAAGGGAAAGGATTGTGCCACGGTAACAAGGTGTGCCCGCCTCATGATTCCTGAACCCTCTCCATCAACCCCATAAAATGGTAGGTACAACCTCTTAGAACAACTTGAGAAAATGTCTGCCAAGATTTCGATCTTGGATCTTCTTAAGATATCAAATGTACATAAAGAAATTTTGTACCAAACTCTTCAGGGGTCAGGAGTGCCACTAGAAGTAGATCCTACACATCTTCAAGCCGCAGTAGCAAACATTGTACCAACTGAGCACATTGCCTTTAATCATAGGGAAATCCCTACTGAAAATCCAACGCATAATCTCCCCTTGTATATTGAGGTATTTGTTACCCACCGAAAGATCAAACGGGTGCTTGTGGAAAATGGATCAAGATTGAATATATGCATACTGAAGTTGGTTAAGCAACTGGGACATACTAAAGAAGACCTTAAGTCAAACATCATTACCATAACCACTTACGACAATGTGGAAAGAGAGTCAACTAGCACAATCACATTTCCCATGGAAGTCGGTCCCACTTGTCATCACACAAAGTTTCATGTCCTGGACTTAGAACTCCCATACAATATGCTTCTAGGCCGACCGTGGATTCATGCCATGTAGGCCGTGCCATCAATGTTCCATCAATGCATTAAAATGAAGCATAAGGGACACACTGTCACAATACAAGGAGATTCAGAGCCCTTCACCTCACTATAGAGCTCTCAATATTTTTGCACGTAAGGGTACCTATACATGTCCCTCTCTGCTAATATAGTTGTTCCTCTTCAATCTGAAGCCATGGAGTCCTAAGTAGATTTAGATTCTCTCAGTTCTTGTGCCCATGGTGCCTCTACATCAACTTCTCCTTTTGATTCATGGGAGATGAAGGTTATGGAATACGGTTGTGGAGAATATAATGTGCAACAATCCCTTTTAGTTTCAGACCTCTCATTATCACCTAAAACTAGAGGTCGACCCAACTATCGTTTCAGATGACCTAGAGATGAGCAAACTATTGGGTCATTTTTACCTGGAGGCTTGCTAGCTAAAGAGAAATTGTTGGATCCACCTACGACTTGGGTCCCAGAAGATACTCAACCAACTTGCTACCAAACACCTGAGTATGAGAAATCTAGTTGAATGATGTACTCCATGGGCTATAAAGGTCTAGGATGCGTAGAAGGAATGAGCAAGGACAATGAGAACCAGTGCCTCTCCCACATTTTAAAATAGAAAGGTACAACATTGGAATTTTCCCTTATGGGGCACATCCCAATGATCAAGATGCTACCTACTCTGAACGTGAGGATAGCTCTAACTATTTAGATAGTGATACAGATTCCCACTATAGCCAATACGAGGATCTTACCTCCACAAACATGTTCATGAATACCGTTGTCCTCACCATAACCCCTATGGAACCTACACTTGACCTTGTTTACCCTTGCCTTGTTGAATGGGACCAACAACATCATATGTCACTAGATCTATTTGAGAATGATGAAGCTATTGTAGAATTCATGGGCATTGGGATACAATCCCCATTGGAGACCACAAAAAGGGCTTCTATATTGACTTAGATACTGTGCCTACTTCAGAGAGGAAGTTGAGCTTCGTGGTCAAAAAAATTTAAGAAAAAGTGAGGGAAAATTTCTAATGCAAAGCCTTGACAAAAATCAAAGTCCAAGTCGCACAGTGAAAACCTCTTTGAGGCGCTGGTAGAAAACAGTGCAAAAATCAAAGGACAATAAAAGTGACCATGCCAAGGATGAAAATCTCATGGAGACATCCTTGGACGAAGATCTCAACCTTCCTCCCGATCCTATGTGTATGGAGGATTTGTCAAAGTTACTGGTAGAAGAGACTATTGATGTAAACATTGGCATAGAAGATGACCCAAAAATAGTCAAATTGGGAGCCTCACTCTCTAACATGGGACAAAACATTCACCATGCTGCTACGAGAGTTTATAGATGTGTTTGCATGGTCCTATAAGGATATGCTAGGCTCGATCTAACTTTGGTCATACACAACTTAGTTGTACATGCAGATGTTAAGCCTATTAAGAAAAAGATCATAAAGATGCACCCAAGGGTGGCTCTCCTGGTTAAGGAAGAATTAGAAAGATTTCTTGCGGCAGGATTCATTCGCCCATTGATTACTTCAAATGGATATCCAATATTGTTCTTGTCTCAGAAAAATCATGTTGGGATCAGAATCTACACATGATTTTAGAGACATAAATAAGGCATGCCCTAAGGATGATTTTCCATTACCAAATATTGATATGATTGTGGATTCAACAACAAGATATGAAATGCTATCTCTTATGGATGGATTTTCAGGTTACAATCAAATCAAGATAGCTGATGAAGATCAACACAAGACGGATTTTACAACTCCTTGGGGTACCTTCTATTATCAGGTAATGTCATTTGGTCTTAAAAATGTAGGAGCTACCTATCAAAGGGAAATGACAGTAATTTTCCATGATATGATCCATGATATCATGGAAGACTATGTGGATGATATCCTCGGGAAATCTAAGACAAGGGAGGATCACCCTACTATTTTGCGATGGATCTTTGAACACCTACGAGAGTACAAGGTCCTTCGAACCCAAAGAAATGTGTGTTTGGTGTGCTATCAGGAAAATTGTTGGGTTTCATTGTATTAAGAAGGGGAATTGAGGTAGACCCTGCTAAAGTGTCTATTATTACTGAGATGCCTCCTAAAAATATTAAGCAAATACTAGCAGCAAACTTGCAGAAAAATACAGGCTATTCGCCACTTCATCTCCCAACTTTTCGATAAGTGTCATTCATTCACTCACCTACTTAAAAATGATGTTGCCTTTATTTGGGGACCAAAGCAACAACAAGCCTTTGCCTTGCTTAAGCAATACTTGGCCAATCTACTGTCCTCATGCCTCCAACTCCTAGTGAGCTGCTCTGCTTTATATCTCTGCTACTCAATTTTCTATTGGTGCGTTGCTCACCCAATACAACCTTGGTCACAAAGAAAAAGTGGTATACTACCTCAGTCGCACTCTCATCACTTATGAGCTCAACTATCCCCAAATCGAAAAAGCTTGTTTGGCTGTAGTTTTTACCTTTCAAAAATTTGTCATTATTTGTTGAATACCAAAACCAAGCTTATATCAAAAGTTGACCCACTCAAATACTTATTGTCTAAACCCACCCTCACCGGTAGAATGGCTAATTGGATCATTCTACTGAGTGAATTTGACATCGATTTTTGCATCAAAAAGTCGGTCAAGGGATAGGTACTTGTTGATCAATTAGCGAAGCACCTTTACAAGGAATTGAACCTATGAATCTGGATCTTCCAGATGCCTCATTATTGTACATTGAAGAATCTATCATGTGGTAGGTACACTTTGATGGATCTTTTAATTTTCATGGTTTAGGGGCAGGTGTGGTACTCATTACTCCTTCTAGTGACCCCATACCTCAGGATTTTTTCCTTGGTTTTCCTTGCACAAAAATATCGTAGAGTATGAGGCACTCATCACTGGGATGAAGCTCACCATCAAATGGGACATTCATCATGTTAAGATTGTTGGTGACTCTCAGTTAATCATCAAGCAAGTCAATGATGAGTACAAAGTTAAGGATGAGAAACTCATCCCTTACAAGAAGCTGGTAGAAACTCGAAAGAGTATTTTGTGTGCATCACATTTGAACAGATTCCAAGAGCACAAAATAGATCTACAGATGCTATGGCAACCATGGGTTCTATGCTCGCATTCCGCCAGAAAGTAATGACATGCCATTCTTTGTGGAAAATCTACACCAGCCTATGTACGACATGCCAAAATCCTGTCTGGCTTGTGATGTTGTTGGTCCCAATTCCCCATGGTATGAGCCCATCTTCACCTACCTCAAAGACAACACATTCCCTCCCGACATCTCTCATTCTGAGAAATAAAGCCTAATTTTCCAGATAGCCCATTATACCCTTTTAGGAGGTATGCTTTATCATCGTGGCTACGATGGGAATCTATTACATTGTCTCGATATGACAAATTCAGTCCAAGTGATTAAAGAGGTGCATGAAGGGGTGTGTAGAGCACATACTAACAAAATGGTTCTAGCCAAAAAATTGTTGAGAGTAGGCTACTATTGGCCTACCATGGAAACCAACTGTTGCAACTATGTAAGGAAGTGTGTACTTTTCCAAAAGTATGGAAATTTCATCCATGCTCCATCACAACTATTGCAACCCATCACCACCCCATGGCCATTTTCTAAATGGGGACTTGATTTAATAGGGAAGCTTACCCCTACTTCATCTGATGGCCACACCCACATCATTACAGTCTTGAATACTTTACCAAGTGGGTGGAAGTTGTCCCTTTGACCTATGTAATGGGTGCTCAGATTTCCAAGTTCATCATGAATCATCTTATTTTTTGGTATGGCATTCCTACAGCCATTGTTTCTGATAATGGAAAATCATTCAAGAATAAAACCGTAAAGGATCTCTATCATCGGTTTCAAATCAGGTTAAAATGGTCTACACCATATTATCCCCAAGGCAATGGATAGGTCGAGGCCACTAATAAGACTTTGGTGCGAATAATGGAGAAGATGGTAAGTAAGATAGGTCGTAATTAGCATTTGCAAATCCACCCAGCTCTTTGGGATTATAGGACCTCTATTCGCACTCCTACGGGTATGACACCATATTCCCTGGTATTTGGAAATGAAACTATCATCCCATTAGAAATTGAGCTTCCTTCCCTAAGAATCTCTCTTAGGGATTATCTGGATAAAGATGAAGATTACCAAGTGGCTAGACTGGTAGAGTTAGAACTCCTAGATGAGAAGCACATCCGCACCCTTAACCATCTCAAAGTGTATCATAACAGAGTCTCTAGAAATTACAACAAAAGGATCATACCTCATCAATTTGAGGTTGGTGATTTGGTCATGAAGGAAAATCAGTTTAACACAAGGGAAGAATGAGAGAAGAAAGGAAAGTTTGAACCACATTGGTTAGGACCTTATGTTATCATGGCCAAGTATGGCATGGGAGCATACAAACTTTCCCACCCCAATGGTGATGATCTCCACGAGCCCATGAATATCATGCACTTAAGTGCATTCTATGCTTAAGTATGGCGCAAAAATAAAAAAAAAAAGGTTAAAATAATCAAAATAAAAATAAAATAAAATAAGAGAAAATAAGAGAAAAAGAAAAAGAGAAAACAGGTCATTCATAAGTGAAAACCACACAATTTTGGCACTTTGGATAGGTCCTTGGGTGAAAACCAGTTTCGGCACCTTGGGAGGATTCGTTGTTCACAAGCATCTTGCATCTAGAGGGTACTTTTACTTAGCCTAGGGCTAGTTCCGCATCTGCCTCCGAGATTCCCTGTGAGCCTAATCTTGTCAAGCCTTGATCCGGCTTTGTCTCCTTTTATTCATCTATGAAGGCATGGTCTTTGTCTATTCCCCATCTCACGTTGGGGGCACTTCTGCGACTTCACCTTCTTGTTTATAAGCGTGTGGAATTTTCCCTTGTATATTCCCTGTCTAACACTAGGGGCATCCACGCTTTCTTGGTTACCTGTGCATAGCTCGAAAACTGTTAGAAAAACACAAAAACATTCAAAAATGTTAGAAAACTCTAAACAATAGAAAATTGTTTTACAAAACTCTAAACAATAGAAAATTGTTTCGCAAAAATCAAAACAATAGAAAATTGTTTCACAAAACAATCTTACAAAAACATTCACTTTAGTTTACTTACGTTATCTTGTTTCTTGCTTTGCTTGATTGCTTGTATATTTGCTTCATGTTTTTACATTTGTATTGTTTATTGCTTAGACATACTTTGTTAGGATTCATCTTTTCTTGTTTAGATCAGATTTATTCTTGCTTGTGCATATTGAAGTGTGTTTTTGCATGTTGGTGAATCATGGTACATTGTTGTATTGGTTCATTATGTTCTTTGTTAAAATTTGATTGTGTTTGCATGTTGCATGTGCATCATTTTTTATCACATCATCATATTTCCATCGAATATCATCACATCTAACATCATCTATACATCATATATCAAGAAAAAGCTAAGTATACATCATACATGAATGCTAAGCTAGTCAACACATATCGTATCATCAAATGGGGGAAAGAGGGATCAAAATATCAAAATCTATCCCCCACACCCATATCATCATATCATCCCATCCACTAAATCTAGCACATCACATGAGAAAATACATTTGATATACTCTATAGATCTATCATCTAGAAATCAAAGTGCATGTGATACATCAAAAATCAGGATACATATACATGTGAAATCAAATCAGCTAACATCATAAACACATCCATATATCCATGTACTCAATCAAAAATAAAAACAATATCCATCATCTCATAACACATGTGTCATGTCAAAATGTCCATATATACATATACATGTGTGTGGTATATCTGTATCAAAAATAGATATACATCACTACTATACATCAAAAATGCCTTCATCTGAGGCGTACAAAAAGGATGATATACATCAATCAAAGAATACAACTGCCTTCATCAGAGGCATATGTCAAAACTATTATACATAAAGAATGATGTACATCAAGCACAAGATGCTCATAGCCTTCATCAAGAGGCACATGTATCAATACAATATGAATCAGGGGTGACTTGAGCCCTCAGATGGGCTGGCTAGTTTGTCTCATGGTGGAGGCATAGCATGAGCATCGCTCAGTCTCACAGAATACCCTCATGGCTGCTCCACTGAGGCCTGAGGCCTCTGACCTCATCCCTCTACTCAACTACTAGCTATAAGAAGGTGTCCACTGCTCAGGCAAAACTACCTCATAATATAATGATCTATAGTAAGATGCTCTGCCCTCTATTGTAGCTAGATCTCTGTGAGTCCGGGTTATCACTATTATGCCATTTGTGCATCAAAAGGATGTTATCTCTATTGATACTTAGGTAAGCTCGGCCTGACCCATGACTCGCTCTGCTCTCAGCCTATCTCTCTCTATTATCACAGGTGTAGATGAGCCTGTGTCTGCTGATATAGGCCCATCACCTGAGCCATTTGTGTTGCCATCTATTATATCTACTGAAAATAGATGGCACCATCCCCTCCCTGGCCAGCCTGGGCTCGAGCCTGATCCCGCTCTGCTATCACTTTGCCATATTCTAGGCTCGAGCCTGGTCTCTCTCTGTTATGGCCTACTGCAAGTGTTGCTGTAAGGTGGCTATCTGTGCCACTGGCTGCACCATAGGGGCCTATCCATGTGCCTGTCCCTGTGCCTTCCCTTGTATTGGTCTAGAGGCATGTCCCTGCTCTCGTAATCTAAGCCTAGGAACCTGTGCAGGTGCATGTTGGTCCCCGCCGCATCGGTCCCTCGCACCCTTGTTACACCCTTCTTGTCATGTGGCAGCCCATCAAATGGATCATCTAGGTCGCGGGCTGCTACATCCTCCCTCTTGTCACCACTATAAGGAATATCTTACAACGGTGGTCGAGTGCCTACTGCCCATGCCTCGTCTAGAATAGTCAAACATCGTGGTAAAACAATGGCGTACCAATCCATGTAATCAAAAGTGGTACCAGATCTCTGATCTATCAAGTTGGGTCCCATGCCTATGGTACCACCTGTAGAAAGCTAGCCCTAGCTCGGGTCACTGTATGCATGGCCCCATGGTCTACCTCTCAGAGTCTTAGCGGGCATACCACAAATCTAGCTATGGAACCCCTACACCATGCCCAATTATCACTGACATCGGTCTACTATGTATAACTCGATAATGTAACTACGGCTACCTAGAAGGAAGTGCTCCACTGCATAAACACTGAGCTTTGCTCCATCCTCTAGCCACTGTATATGCCTGTAAGGCCTCCATATAATGTCCCTATCTAACAGCTCGTCAAACTCTCGTCGATAATGGTACAAGCTGCCTAGGTGCCCTCGTATGTCGTCACCTACGAAACCCAAGCCATGTATGATGGCTCCTCTGGGACTCAGACATGTAATGCACCTATAGGGTGCCCGATAGCTATGTGGTCCCAAGACCAAATCTGCAAGTAAAGAGGTAGGCCCCACCATCTTCTGATGGTGGTATGTAATCAGATGTAAGTCCCAAAGTATAGATGTGTCAGTATACACTGGCCCCAATAATAACGCTTGCCACTAAAAATCCCATGCACTAATGTCATCAGACCCCTAGGGAAGGATGTCCCGGTCTTATCAGTGAGAAAAAACCCACTGATAAGTGACATCACATATAATGGCCCCGGTGCAAGTGCGGGATCAACTATACACTCATGCAGTGAAACTGTCATGCCATCATGTGGTATATCATCACAGTCAAATAAGTCATTGAGCGCCATCCTGATCTATCCAAGGTCGCTCATATACTTGATCAACGAGCCTAGGATAGGTACGCAGAGAATCTACCATACGTCCTCTAGGGTAACTGTCATCTCTCCGGTGAGGGAGCCTAAATAATCGGCTCTCATAATGTCGCCGCTCAATCAATGTGGTTAGTAGACCGTGATCCAATGTAATGGAAGGCATCCGGGATATGGGGCCTAGGCCCACCGCCTCTAGGAGTATCGCCACCACGCGTCGATCTTGTCTATGCATGCTCCCCTCTAGCTCCGTTATGCATGAATGTCACTCATGCATCTGAAGCACTGACAACCGTCTCTGCAAAATCATTCCATTTGTCAGCTACTAACATTTCTTCTAAGTTCTACCTATCATTTTTAGGGTTAACCCAAAATCCTAATTTTCTTCTAAATGTCATCATTTTTGGCATTTTTCTATCTCTCCTTGTCTACTCAATGTGCCTAGACACCCTTTCGGGCATGTGCACATGTACATGTGCCCTATGTGTGTGCGTTACCATGTAGTGTGTTCATATGCGCGCACATGTGTTGTGTGTGTGTTTTTGTGTGGGTGTATACATGTGCTCGTATATGTCTTTTTGGTGCTTACGCATGCACTCATACGCTCCAAGGATGCTTGCGCCACCATTAGGGCACCTACGCCCCCACGTATGCGCGCTGACGCAACTTTTCCCTAATTTCGTACTTCTACAAGCATTAATTATGAAATTGACGAAGAGGGTTAGGTTACTCATAAAGACACCATCGTCCGTGTGTCGGTCGTACCCCGAACTATGTCCACTCATCTCAAATGGTCTCATGCTCTCACCATCATCCTTGTCATTGTTAGAGCCTCGTGGTAAAAACTTGGTAGCGGTCGGTAACAAATGAATTGGTCGTGGTGATTTACCCCCTCGGGTGGGGTATATCAAGCTATTTTTCACCAGCCGTGATGCCTGGAGGCTTGTTTTGACCACCGTTTTCTCCTCTATTCACCATCAAATAATTATTTTATTTAAATAATTATTTTTCTTTCATTTTTCATCGTGTTGGGGCATTTTTTGCCGTCTAGTACCCCTTTCTTCTCACTAGGACAATTTTTATTACTCCTAGGTGATTTTTCTTCTTATCCACACTCTCTCGAATAATTTTTTTAAATAATTATTTTATTAATTTTTTTCGCTATACGGGGACATTATTTGTCACCTATTTCTTCTTTCTTCCCCCAGGGCATTTTCTTTTACATCTAGGCACTTCATTCTATTTCTTCTATTTTCTTCTACACATCCACTATCCACCACATTTTGGACAACACAAAAACATATATATATATATATATATATATCACTTAAAAATCCAAAAACAAGGCAAAATTCTCCACAAAATCCTAAAAAATAAAAACTGCAAAAATAGGTAACCCGCTTATTACGGCTAAAACTTGTGTCTTGCGCATGGTATTCTTTTTATATCCTACTTGTTTTGTTTCACATCTTCACCAATCAACACGACTTGTGGATCGTCGATTCACAACCATTCACAAAGCTAGTTGCTTGCTTCATCTGTACTTTGGGGCATGTCTTGTTGCCTGGTGTTGTTTCGTTGTGCACAAAGCTTTCTCCTTGGACCCAGTGTCCATCATCATTTCCCCTTGCATGTATCCTTTCTCGGGGCATCATTTTTAACCCTTGTCATCAATCATGAACATGTGGACCTCTTCAGCTTGATAACAAAACATTTGTACAACTATCTTGACCATTGTTGGGTTGGATATGTGTGTTTGTACTTGTTTTCCTTGTTAAATGAGCTTGTTTCCTTCTCATATTGCATTGCATTTTGTATGTTGCATAGGGTTGGTGTTTTTAGCAATGGAAAATTGTTCATAGTATGGCTTTTCATGTCATTCTACTTTTGTCGTATGCTTATATTTTTCATAAGGACCGATGATGTAGATCTTTTGGCAATATGATGACAATAAAGTTGTTTCAATACACTGGATGAAATTTGGCTCTTTTCTTCCCATCTTCATTTCTTCTACATCACCCTCCTATCGACACTATTCTTCTACTTCACCTGGGGCATCTTGCTCCTCTCCATTTCTCACCTTTTTCAATCATCGATCGTCTTCCTTCATCACCCCATCAACACTCGAGGGGGCATCTCTCACTTCTACTAATTTTTCTTCTACCCCTTCAAAATTTTATCATCTACTATCTTTGAAGTGGCGTCACTTACGCCACCCCAAAGAGGGGCAAATGTAGACACCTATAATTTATCCTGAACAATTTAAAACACTTAAATTGTGCTAATTATCCTTTTCCCCACAAATTGATGACATATTGTCAATAATGCTCATCTTCTCTTCTATCATCGTTAATTAATTACAATAAGTAATTAATTAAGTCTTATATTCAAAAAATACCTAATTAACGACCTTCCATTAATTAATCCTTCCTTCTATCTAAACTAATTAATTATTATTAATTAATTAGCTTCCCCTTTCATTAAACCAATAAATCATTATTTAATTGATTTAATCCCTTCTATAGTCTAAATCATGCTAATATTCCTCTAAAAAGCTTTTATAAGCTTGCACATCTATTAATTAATCATCTTGATCAATTAATAAACCCCCTTTATCCACATGAGTCACTAAAGGACAAGCTAAACTCTCCTAAAGTTAACTCAACCCTATCTAAACCCCCTTATCCACAACTAACTCAACATCTCTATTATCCCACATGCAAAGGGATGTAGAGATCCCTTTATCCATTGGGCTATATAAAGAGCCCTCCTCCTACCTTTACACTTACACCTATTCCTTGAGAAACAAAAGTGAATGTTAATCAAAGAATACTTATCAAAGATCACACAAGGATTCCATGTGGGATAAAGGCCAAGATCAAAGGCGAGAAGGACGAGAAAGGACCCGCGCGTGAAAGGCAAGTTCAGATTTTGAGACTTAGCCAATTTTGAGCATGATGATCTATTTTTAGGAGATGGCGTGTGGAACACATCAACGAGCGAAACACATGCACCATGTATTATCTATATTTGGAGAAATGGTTCAAAGCATTTATGCATGGAGACGAGCTAAGAATAGAATCGACACTTGTAAGCTGCGGGAGAACTATATATAGTGCACTTTCATGTGTGGCTATAATTGTAAACGGCGTGTGGCTATCAATAGCATGTGACCTATTTTTGGAATAGTTGAGTGGTGAAGGGCAAGTCCCCACCCTATATATATGATGTTAGGTGCATAGTAGAGGATAACTACATGTATCATAGAGAGTGGTGTATGTGTGTATCAAATCCATATGCACTTTGATATAAATTGACAGTACTATAAGGAGCTTCTATATTTATTAATAGATGGAAGATATTGGCTGGATCTAAGTGTCATTTTGTATTGCATGTTATTAATTCAATGATGATTATTGTTTAAGCTTGTTCTTTCATAGATATGTGGGTAGCATGCACTATAGAATGATGGATTAGTTATGAATCTATATGTTCATGTCTTCTTCATGCTAACATCATGTTACAGACAACCCTAAAGAGGGACTTGGTACCTTTGCGTGCTTCAGGTGAGTTCTCGGTCTAGGAGTGAGTGATGTGTCCAACATAACTAGGGTGTTATCTTACAAATTCTAGGCTGCATCATTAGTTTCATTTTTGGGACCTCTTTTTAGTTTTTTTAGGATGGTTCGCGATGAAGACGTACCTGTTAACTCTAGCAAGTATTGAGGAATGGATACATGATCTAGGGGAAGAATATGCACTGACGGTTCAACGGTGGATCTCGAGTTTAATGCACGCACTTGGGTAGAACATAACAATGTATGATAGTTTATATGAGATCTTTTTGCTATCTTTCCAGAGAAATGTACGAGTGGCTTATGCGTATGCATCTCGGTGGAACCGGAGGTATTGCGCACTTGTCTGACACGGGAAGAATTTTAGGCCCTTTGTGATGTTGATCTAATCTGGACTCATGTAGTGGATATGTGGTTTCATGGTGTTCTAAACAGTTATATTCTGTAATATTCAATTTTGACGTACTCTTGCCTAGAGGTAGCTAAATTCTAGTTTTTGATATCTAAGAGGAACATATTTGCATGGTATTCCACTAGCGATCAAGATCTTGATGGTAACGTTGAACCTCGAGAGTAAACCAATGGCTAACTAAACTTCACCATGAGTGAAGGCAAGGAACAGTTTGGTATTAAGATGGTGGACCTAGTGGTAGAGAAATAGAGAGAGGAAAGGTAGCTTAAGTATAATGAGGCACGTGAGAGGGAAATAGAGAAGCAACATTCCATTGTAGAAAGTATGGTGTGAGGAGAGAGAGCCGGCTCATGAAGGATTTACGGTTCATGTAGAAGATGTCTAGCCGAGCATCGGGAACTCCCCATCTTGGAAAGCATGATATAGATCCCTTCTCATCCTCACATGAAAGTGCACCAAAGCAAAGACTATTTGGGCCATAGGCGCGCATCTTAATCCACCTGGTGACCTAGCCTTTGCGCTTGGTTTTTCAGTATCTAGTATGACAAGTAACCAACAAACTAACTTGGGAAGTAGGAAAGCAGGAGTAAGTTAGGGATCAAGTACATCAATGGTAGGACAGAGACGGATTCAATGTCATTTGGAGGAGCATTCTTGGGCACGTCATCCACATAGAATGTAAGCGTGTAGAATACTAGACTCACCTCTGGAAGTGGAACTGCTTCACAGACTATAGGGGTTTTGTATAGTACTACTGTCGAACATGGGGAGTACATCTACAGGCCCTATTCCAACTACGGGTGGTGGATCGGAAGGTATAGGTGGTTCTAACTTCGGTGGATCGGTAGTTCGGGAGGTAGAGGGAACACGGGAGGTTACGGATCATGTGGTTAAGGTCCGCAAAGCAACCATAGAATATTTATATGGATATGTCTCTTCATCTCCCGAAGTATAGAGGTATAGAGGATGTTTAGAACATGTGCATATGTTTGAAATCATGTGGTGCACTAAAGGGATTACAAACTTGAGTGAAAGGTAATTCAATTCACCACTACATTATAGGCGCGCCATGCACACTGGTATAGGAAGTTTGACCCGATCAAACTTGCATGGATTATATAAGACCGAGGGATGCTTTCATGAAAGATTTCCATATCCCGAGTTTGATTAGAAGAGTATAAGTGCGTTCAAGGATATTAAGTAAGGCACTAATGAGATTGTACATGAGTATGATACTCATTTTAAGACACTTTTATCTAAGTTGTCTTATGATATCCATGCTAGCAACAGCATGCACAATGGTTTGTTGGAGGATTGATTACACCTTTTAGGAGGGCGTTGTCACATAAGACATACATGGATCCGTGCGAAGCACTGGAAGTAGCTTTACATCTTTGAGGTAGTTTGGAGCATTGACACTGGCATCAGTCCATTCCTAGAGGCACAGATCGCAACTATGGCTAAGCAGTTAGAGAAGTTGTTAGCAAATTCATCCCATGAAACGCACTTAGGAATTTGGTGTATAGATTGTGAAGTGGAAGGTCACACCAAGGATATTTTCCTCGTAGAACTGCGTACACTCATTCGTTGACCGTGAAATTCTCCATTTGAATCATGATGCTAACCATTGTCCTTTGTTACAGCGCACGATAAGGAAAAATGTATCTTTCTTTTGCAAGATTTATAGGTCCATGACCCATGATACTAAGGATTTTTAGTTGATTGGTCAGATCCAGGATGTTATAGACATTGGGGTATGACAGACAAGTACAAAATATAATTCTAAGGGTAGGAATGAGCACTAGGAATGGGATCATAATCAAAGCGCTATAGCGACGGGAATGATTGGCGTTTTGAACGGGTCATGGAAGGAGACGTGGATATCATGGTGGATATGGAGGATGAGGCCGAGGTGGAGGAAGAGGTCAATTCCCTCGTGGAACATGTTATACATGTGGATCTCCTGACCACTACAGGTGTGAATTTCCTCAAAATAATGTGTGTTCTTTTTGTGGGAAGAACCATAGCTATGAAGAGTGCTTGGACTTATATGAGCATTTGAGTAAGCAACATAAGCAAGAAAACAAAGGTGTTAGGATGGTTAGAATCTAGCGCGTGATAGGAGATCAGTGGATGCCCAAAATAATAGAATTACTTGAGGTATTCACAATGAAGACTACTACATGCACTAAAGTTGTGCACGTGCGAGAGGCATTGCACTAGAAGCCTACAATTACCAAGGAGGAGGTTTTGTATGCAAGGTACCTAGATCCTTCTCATCAGAAGGAAGTTTACCAAGATACCATGGAAGTGCTAAGGAATCTTCAAGGTGAGATATAGTACCTAAAGGAGTAGAAGAAAGCCTCAGAGACAGTTCAAACTGATATCGATGATCTACGGGAGGTGTGTAAGATGTTGCACCAGGAGAAAATTATTCCACTATTGGGAAGTTGGTTGAAAGGGAACACTCTGCGTGCAAGTCTTGAGACCGGACGGTAGATACTACATGTAAATATTCCTCCTGATAGCATTGACTATGACAAAGAGATTACTCTAAATGTTGTTATGGATGGGTGGTTGTTGAGCAACATATTGATCAATATAGGCATGGAAGTAAATGTGTTGACATTAGATGCATGGGTACAAATGGGGAGGCCTCCATTGCAACCATCATCTAATGTGTTATTCATGGAAAACCAAACTAAGGCCACGCCTATAGGAGTTTTGAAAGATGCATCTATCACTATACAAGGGGCCAAGTTCACTGGGGATTTTGAGGTATTAGCACTTGCAGAAGCAGACAATTTTCCATCCTTGCTTAGACACCCTTGGTGTTATGCAAATAATGTTGACTTGAGATTCAATAAGGGATATATCAACTTTGAAAACAAGGAGGAAAGGGTTGTGATACCTTTGATAGATGGGAATTCTACACCCTATGTTGAGCCTCTAAGTGAGGAGGATTTGAACAGAGTCTATGTATGTGTTATTCAGGACCCATAGGTCAACAAGCCATCAAAAGAAGGCATTCTATAGTGGGAGGATTCTCATTCTATTAGTGATACTACAAGTATTTCTTATGACAATTGGGCTCATGGTACATATGAATTAGTAGGGTGTGAGGTGAAAATCATGGTTACGCGCAAGAATAAACTTCACTCAATTCAACGAATAGGAAGAACAATACCTTGGTATACAGGAACAGAGGATCTTTCAGCCTTTCTGAAGGCCATGGAAGTGTAGTGGACAGATCCAGTTACAAGGAGAGATATTTTAGTATATACATTGCTCGAGACAGCAGTGTGCTGGTGGGTAGTCCATAGAGATAATCTTATAAACTGGGAAGAGATTGGAATAGATTTTTCTACCAGGTTTATAAGGAACAATGCACCTACACAAATATGCACTTATCATGGTGATCGACCTATTCAGCATCACATTTAGTAGTGTGAGAGACTCTAGACAGTAGGACAGAAGCATTACCACCTTCACTCTGGGTGCATAGATTGTATTCCACTCTCCAAGGATGCACATGCGCTTGGTATGTATATGCTAGAACTACATAGAGAAACTGGGAATTGGCAAGATTTAGCTATAGGTATGATCCAAACTTTTGACTACTTCTCGACTCAACCTCCTGTAGTAGAGGCATTAAAATTTGTCAAGCACTTAACTATGGGAGATAGTGCAAAAGTAGAAGAGCATATTCAGGAATTATTTGGAGAGATAGAGTTTGGAGCATGTTTTGAACAAGACGAAGAAATAGACTCCAAACTACTTGAGCATGCTTGCCTTGAGAAAGAGAAAGGAAAGATGGTCTACATTTGGATGATGAGGAAGTTGAGAACCTAGATATTGAACATTCACACAGGGTGCATGAGGTCTTGGATAGTACAGAAAAAGATGTGTGTGCCTACCATGAACCCATAAAGACAAAGAAGGTGAATATATAGATGGAGACTAAGCCTAAGGAGGCCATAATTGGAGATTACTGGTCAGATTCAGAGGTAGCAAAAATCATTGAGTTACTCTAGGATTACCAGGACTTATTCCCTTGAGGATCTCATGAACTTAAAGGCATGCATGAATCACTTGGGGAAATGAAGATCAAACTTAAGGATGGTGCACGGCCGATTAAGAAGAGGCCCTATAGAATGAATCCTAATTTGCACGAAAAGGTAAAAGAAGAAATTGATAAAATGCTGAAATTTGGAATTATCAAGCCCCTTGATGAATCGGAATAGAGTTAGCCCAATGGTGATCAGTATCAAGAAGGATGGAAGGATTAGGATATGTGTGGACTACAAGGATCTAAATGCTACATGTGTCACAGATCCTTTCCCTACGTCATTTACTAAGGAAATACTAGAAGGAGTTGCAGGGCGCAAAATATATTCTTTCACGAGATGGATTTTCTGTAGGTATCATCGGAGTTAGGACCACTCAAGAGGATCAAGAGAAGACAACATTTACTACCTTTGAATTGGGGTAGTTTTTCCTATACTATGATGCCTTTTGGATTGAAAAATGTGCCTTCTATATTCTCGTGCATAGTTGTTCAGGCGTTCAAAGATTTTATCCATAACTTCTTACATGTCTACCTAGATGATTAGACAAGTATATGGGCTTGTGAAAGATCATTGTGACAATGCACTTAATTTTTGAACGATGAAGACAATTGAGTATTTATTTGAATATCAATAAGTGCATATTTGCTATGCCATTTGGGATATTTTAGGACATATAATCTTCCGGGAAGGTTTGCTTTAGTTGATCTAGCCAAGGTGGATTTTTAGGTCATACAGGATATTATAGAAAATTCATAAAAGGGTATGCCAAAATTGTTGCACCCTTGGAAGAATTGCTGAAGGGGAAAGGTACATTTTATTGGGGAGAACCACAACAGCGTGCATTTGAGATATTAAAAGAGAAAATTACTACCGCACCCATTCTGCACTTTCCATCATGGGATAAACCATTCCATGTGCATGTGGATGCTTCTGGTATGGCCATTGGCATTGTGTTAGCTCAACCTAGAAAAGGTATTGTAGATCATCCAATCTATTTTACTAGTAGGAATTTCATTCTGATGAAAGGAATTATACAACTACAGAGTGGGAAGCTTTGTCAATGATTTACGCATTGTACAAGTTTTGACAAGTACTTGTTGGCAACACCCTTTGTGTTTTATACAGATCACATGGAATTGAAGTACTTGGTAAACAAGTCTATCTTATAGGGTGCATATGCAGATGGGTGCTCCTATTTCAAGAGTTTGACTTCACAGTTGTGGTGAAGCCAGGGAAAAGCAATTATGGACCAGACCATTTATCTAGAATCAATTCAAGAGAGGATGCACAGACAATTGAAGAAACAATGTCGAGATGCACAATTATACATGTTACAATGCGCACCCACAAAACTAGAAGACATTGTTGTCTTTCTACGAACAGGTATGGCACCAGAAGGAATGAAAGCATTAGAAAAGAAGCAGCTTGTTATACGTGTGGCACCATTTATGTTAATCAGTGGTGACCTGTACAAGCTAGGTAGAGATGAAGTATTACACGTTGTGTGTTAGAGCATGAGTGCAAGGATATCATGGAAGAGGCTCATGGTGGTATTGTAGGAGGCCATTATGTAGGTGATGCAACTGCTCGAAGATCTTAATTGTTGGATTATGGTGGGAGACACTATATAAGGACTGCAAAGATTATTGTAAGGCGTGTGATCATTATCAATGCCTAGGAAAACCAGGGAAAAGAGATGAGATGCCTTTGAGACCAATTACTAGTGCAGAACCATTTGAGAAATGGGCCATTGATTTTGTAGGACCTATTTCACTAGCCACGTGCAGGACTAGATCGCGTTATATCATTACTTACATAGATTATCTTACATGGTGGGGGAAAGCACCTATGAAAGGCGTATATCAGCTACAACACAGTGAGGTTTCTATGGGAGAATCTTATTAAATGATATGGATGTCCTTTAAGCGTGACAAGTGATAGAGGTACACAATTTTTGAATGAGACAATCAGGATCTTATTAGATGAGTTTATGGTTGCACACCATAAAACTACACCTTATCATCCTTAAGAAAATGGAACTGTTGAGGCTTTCAACAAAATTTTGGGCAGACTTTGACAAAAATATGTGATGTTGGAAGAAAGGATTGGGATGAAAAAAGTGTCAGTTGTGCTTTGGGCATATATAACAACTTACAAGAGATTGAACAAAGCCACACCATTTCAATTGGTGTTTGGTGCAGAAGTTGTTCTTCCTATAGAATTTATGTTACCTTCTTTGTGCATTGCTTGACGTTGGAGGTCTAGCTGATGAACAGGGCTTAGAAGATCATATTGAAAAATTGATTCAACTGGATGAGTGCCAAGTCATAGCACGTTGGAGTCGAAATGGGAAAAAGGCGCGAAGGCATGGCATGACAGAAACATAAGGGATAAGAAGTTTGAAATTGGACAAAATGTGCTTCTTTATGACTCAAAGTTCTTACGCCATCCAGAAAGCTCAAAGTACATTGGTTAAGGCCGTATGTTATCACTTCTATACTTGAATTAAGTGCTTTCCAGTTAGAAGCACTTGATGGAACACGGCTACCTGGTTACTTTAACACGAGTAGGCTGAAGCCCTACTATAAATAAGTCTTCTTGATGTTTATAATAAGGCAAGTGTTGCCATTTAGTTTAGGTTTTTATTTCAGTATTTCCTTAATGTATTTCCTTCATTGTCGCTATGATTTGTCAATTTAGTTGATGTTTTTTTAATAAGCACGCTTGTGCGCATGAAGCTAATTATTGTATGAAGAATTTTTATGCATAGAGGACTGCATATAATTTTAGTGTAGGGTGGTTCTCGTTATCCAAGAAAAAGGCTCTGGGATTTGAAAGGTGAAAGGAATAAGATGTTGTAGGTGTGCTTTAACTCAAAAGAAGATTGCTTCTTAAAAGTGACCAAGGATGGAGATGAATTAAAGAACAACATAATGCAAGGTAAGTAGAGGCCATGTTAGCTACTAGGAGAAGGTGCAGTGATGAGGTACTCAGGCGCAGGAGCATGCATTGAAGAGAAGTCTGTGACTAGAGGGTAGGAAGGCGCGCTACAAGGTTATAACTAGGTGTAAAAATGTACCACACAGAATGGATGGATTTGGTCAATAAATGAAGGTATACTTGGTAGGTGAGGAGAAATAAATGCATCAAAATTTGAAAAATTATATAAGCGGATTCATTTTTACCGTTGTAACTAAGAGTATTCACGAGAAGAGTCAAGTGTGAAGAGCTGAGTGATCAAGTTAAGGTGCGAAGGGTGTGAAATCAAGAGTGATAACCAGATCTGTGTGATAAGAAGCTTACGTCCCTAGTGGTGAAGGGTTTGAGTGAAGTAGGAGACAGAAAAAGGTTAGGTTGCAAAGTTTCCACCTAGGGCATAATTGAATCGAGCTAGGGTTTGATTCGCAGAGTTATGGAGTTGAAGAAGAGACATTTGCAAGGTAGAAATGGCACCAAAGAAGGCATCTGCAGCAAACAGCAAAAGAAAATAAGAAGGTGGTCGTCAAGGAAGAAGAGATGGCACCCGAAAGTCATTTTTTGGAGATGCAATACCCAGAAGGAGTCATTGTTAGCCAAGAGTGGGATTCACCCATTAGAAAAAGCAAAGTAAGTGAATATAATCACAGGACCTCGAGAGAACAAAAAGGAGCTTGATTCCTTGCTCACTTCTAGAACAAACAAATGCACGGTAGATGACATGCCAGTGTATGATGATGTGGGTGAAAATATTTTGAAGAGAATTGGGGTATATCAGTTGTATGAGCTGCCATATTTTGGGAAGTATGAGCCCTTGTACTAGTGGCTCATGAGCAGGGTACATGAAGACTTCTTCTACTTTACAGGATGTAGAGTAAGAATTTCTTTTGCACTTGTTTCATCGATATGCAATGTATGAAGGCCGAGGGAGAAGATATAAAGAGTGACCTCATAGATAAAGTTGTGATTTTAAAGACTAAACAAGAGTTGGGATACCTAAAGGGTCTGCATGTGGAATGGACATAGACAAATTTAAAAATTGTCTAGTTGTACAAGCTGCAGCACACTTGGTTACCAAGTTGAATGATCAGGAGTGGTGGTCACAGGTAAATACAATGTGGTTACATGTGGTGCGAAAAATGTCAGAGGGGACAATCTACAACATTACAGGCTATATTTCAGAGAAAATAGTGAAGAAGGCACACAGGAGGGAATATCAGCTTTGGGGTTGTTCTACTATCACTGGTCTTCATGGAGATTAGAGTACCAGATGGACCGAAGGAGAAAATATGGGAATACCCCATGGAGAACAAGTCCCCAACTGAAAGATTCAACAAATATCTATTCAAAAGGGATATGAAAAACAAAGTAAAACAAAGGGCAGAGAAGTGGTATGACAGGCTCTATGCGGCATGTGGGGAAGAGTGGCACATCCCAAAGGACCTACCAGCAATGGTAGGAAAACAAGTTCAGTTTTCTATATACCAGCATTTATGCATCATGCGCTTTCTAATGAAGGATGGAGTCTGGAGCCCTTGGTGCAAGTTACCCTACGCATTCACTACAAGGTATTTTCAGGAATCTGTTCATAGATTTACCGACACGTGTAGACTGATCTTCAATGTAGATAAGGTAGACTATGACTACCATACATTGAGGAAAAAGTATGTATATCCTAGCAGGAGTGCCTATACAGAGAGAATTATTTCAGAAGTATTGAATATCAAGCCAATAAGTTTGGTTGTAGTAGATTTGGGGCAGCATTGGTGTATCTCTAGTTGAAGCCAAAGATGGAGAACAAAAATATGTGGAAGGTGAGTTCGTACTTCCAGCACCACCAAAAGGGAAGCATACAATGGAGAATATTCCAACGCCTAAGCCCATAGAGAAAATTGAAGTGTAGGATGAGGAGGAAGAGCGCGAAGATAGTGGTGGTTTGAAACATAGGGGTAGGAGACATCCTATAAGTCAAAGTGAAGTTGAGCATGCCGTTACCCCACCTCAGCCACAAGAGGGGGAGGAAGAGGACTTGGATGTGGTCCAAGGGGAGCATAAGTTTAAAATAGTATTTAGGAGAACAAGGACCCAAGGTGTTACCCCAACCCCACTGTGATAAAATCACCCCAACCCCCCACAAAAGGACGTAACCACGAAGAGAAGGAGGAAGCTGAAGTTGAACGAGGAGGTGGAAGAGTCTGAGGAGAGCACACCTACATACCCTACACTTACGGAGCACACAAAAGAAGATGGTGAGGAGTCAAAGGAGAAAGAGGAAGAAGAGGAAATACTAGAGGAAACAAATTCATAAGATACTCAGGACATGGAGACGCAAGTCCCAAACTTGGAAGCTAGAGTTCCTAAATAGCAAAGGTCTAGAAGGACAAGTGGAGAGCACATTCCACTGGCCATGGGATATGCAGAGGATGCAAGAAAGATTATCTCTGCCGCTTCTAGAGCACAATAGCGTAGAAGGATCTATTTGGTTGGGAGTTGATGGATGAGGATATGATGACTGTGTGCACATGAAAGAAACTATCATGGTTGATGCACACCCACATGGATGAGCCTAAATTTGATGTGTGTGAAGATTCATGTGTTTTGAGGTGGTTGAAGAAGGTGCCTCAAGCTAGACACATGACAATAAAGCCTACTATCATGTCAGATGAGTAGGTCAGCAATGCACTGGTGAAAGTTTCTATTGAGGTGGCTAGAAGAAACATGGACAAATCTGCCACAATCAAAGCGTTGCGCAAAGAGTTGAAGACAAAGGACACTGAGATAGTGCGCATAACATAGGAAAGGGACTTCACGTAGAAGAATAATGAAGTGTTCATAAGCATCGTAGAGGAGATTGGGGACACTGTAATCAAAGCAAGGCCACACTTGGAACCCAAGGTACCACAGACATTTCCTTCAGTGATACACTATGTGGGAAAGTTGGTGGACTTGGTGCTTGAAGATGAAACTCTACATGTGCAAGCGCCGAAAAGATTAGAACAAGATGCCAAATGGGAGAAAGCATCTGTGATGAGGAAAATTGCATCTTATGAAGGGTTGTTATAGGCATTACAAGAAGTGTTGAAGAAATCGGACCAAGCTTTAAATATATGCATAGCTCCAGAGGTGCTCATCAACATTAAGACCTTGGAAGAGAACAATGAGGTCTAGAAGGCCATGAAATATGAGACATTGGGCTATGCAGAAAGGTTGACAATAGTTAAACAAAAGTACAAGGCCCTGGTAGTAGCACAAGAGCCGCACAAGACTCGGTTGAAAGAGCTTGGAAAGCTGATTTGCGAGAAGATGGACCTTTTGGTAGGAAGGATGACGTTCATGTCTAGTGTTGTGTTGGTTCTACAAAATGAGAAAGGGGAAATTGTGCGGGATGAGTTGGAATCCATTGTTGTGGACATTCTAAAGAAGGTAGAGTAGGCACTCATGAATGGCAAGATTTGGAGGCTGCAATAAAAGAGGAGTATCCAGAGCTGATACTACAAACTGATACAGAGGAGGTTGATGGGATAGCCTCATAAAAATTATTTCTTTATTCTTTCCATTCTTCTATTCTTTACTTCAAATTTTTGAAGATACCCATTGTTGGGATGACAATGAGATTAGTGTGGGGTAATGTTGATAAAAGAATACTTGTCAAAGATCACACAAGGAGTCTATGTGGGATAGAAGGCTAGGATTAAAGGTGCAAAAGGACATGAAGGACCCACACATGAAAGGCAAGTTTAGATTTCGGGACTTAGCTGATTTTGAGCATGAGGATCTATTTTTAGGAGATGGTGTGCGGAACACATCAACGAGCCGAGAAACACGCGTGTCACGCATTGTCTATATTTGGAGAAGTGGTTCAAAGAATCTATGCATGGAGACTAGCTAAGAATAGAATCGAAACTTTAGTTAACTACAAGAGAACTATAGATAGCGCACTTGCATGTGTGGCTATAATTATAAACGACATGTGGCTATCAATAGCATGTGACCTATTTCTGGAATAGATGAGGGTGAAGGGCAAGTCCCCACCCTATATATATGATGTCGGGTGCATAGTAGGGATAACACGAGAGAAGGAGATTACACGAGATAACTACATGTATCACGAGAGCGGTGTGTGTGTATCAAATCCATATGCGCTTTGATATAAATTGTCATACTGTAAGAATCTTCTATATTTATTAATAGATGGAAGATATTAGTTGAATCTAAGTGTCATTCTGTATTGCATGTTATTAATTCAATGATGATTATTATTTAAGCTTGTTCTTTCATAGATCTGTGGGTAGCATGCACTGTAGAATGATGGATTAGTTATGAATCTATATGTTCTGTCTTCTTCATGCTAACATCATGTTATAGTAACCCTAAAGAGGGACTTGGTACCTTTGCACACTTTGGGTGAGCGCTCAGTCTAGGCTGAGTGTTATGCCAGCATGACTAGGGTGTTATCTTGCAAATTTTAGGTTACATTAGTGAAGCATATAGTGAATACACTATAGCCATTTTTCATCTTGGAGCATTCTTCATTGGAGAAGCTAGCTACTTTCATTTCTTGTATTCATCCATCCAAGTTTTGAAGTCATATGGAGATATGTCAAATGGTCTTGTAGCCATGGATTAACAAGACTCCATTCTTGAAAACCTTGGGATTCGAACATACAATCGAACCTTTGATTTTCTAAGGATCTAAGTAGGTTCATTTCATTTTTAGCATTCAATAGAGATAGAAATTAATGGATTAACATGTTAGTTTGAATATTTGTTCATGTTCTAATGCAAAGATGTCAGTAGATTAGTTTTTCTTAAGCTCTAAGCATGATGGTGTATTGAATTTGATTTAGCTTTGTTTTAGGACTATTAGGTGTTAGTTCTAACTCTTTTTGCATTGCTAACAAATACATGTACATAGATATGATGATACACATTTAAACAAGTATTGGGCACAATATATCTTCCCCTTACAATAGGATCTTGCACTCTTGATGTTCTATGTCATGTTATGCTTCATGATTCCCCTTATGTTATGCTTCTATTCCATCCTTGGTTACATACTATGCATATAATTATTTCTACACATGCCCTTGCTACACCTTCTTCCATGGATACTACTATAATAGATTCCACACCTCATGTTGTTACTCCTTGTGATATTCCCCTCATACATGATGTTGATGAAATTACCTACATTGCACATCCTTCTCCTCTTGGGATGCACCCTAGTGTTATTGATTTACAAGATCAATTTTCTATTGGCACCCATGATACTCCTCCCATTATGTCTCATTCTCGATGCACTTCTATTGATCATATGCTTAGTGCTTCCAATGTTACATCTCTCTTTGCACCTTCCTCATCACAAGTTAGAGCATTATATGTTGATTTGACAATGATTCCTAATGATTTCAATTTTGAGATTCTATGCATGATTCATTTACTATGGTTACACCTTATCTTGTTACATCCATGGGGGAAATCAATTCCCCTCTTTCCACATTTTTGTTTATGG
This sequence comes from Taxus wallichiana var. yunnanensis, assembly GCA_018340775.1. Taxonomy (NCBI): domain Eukaryota; kingdom Viridiplantae; phylum Streptophyta; class Pinopsida; order Cupressales; family Taxaceae; genus Taxus; species Taxus wallichiana. Next base: position 662,414,781 of record CM031239.1, read on the forward strand.
TCATAGGGGCTAATTCATACTACTTTATTGCTTATGATCTTCCCAAATTGCACCTATTGCTTCTAATGAGTCTTGTGCTTGACATTGATATGGATGAGTCCTCTATCATTACATATGTTACACATCTTTTGACTCACATATTGATCCTTATGTTTACACTTATTTTTTCCACTATTTTAAACATGCCCAATGTTACACCTATCATAATGGGTATATTATTATATTTTATACACTTTCTACTCATCCAATTCATATCTTGGACTTTTTAGGGTTTTTTCCTCACAATGTTGACATTATTCTCTGGTAGCTCTTGTGTTTACCAATGTTCTACCTATTCTAGTTTCTCCACATGCATGACATAATCCTACTCCACATATTATGATACATGCACTTTCACACAACTCTATGTCTTTGCCTCATGTTCACATATGTTCATCTTATTTATTAGATCATGGGCCCTTTCCTACTAATCTCATTGCATATATCATCTTGGCATTCACATTTGGGCATCCTAATTCCCCCACACCACCGATGACATACTCTTGTTCTTGGTTCATATTTGACTGTTGAGGGTTTCTTTATATGGACCTCACTTTACACACACATTGAGGGGGCATCCTTTTTACTCCCTTCTAGTTGTTCTCTTTCACATATATGTATTTAAAAATCCAAAACATGTTTTCTTAGATCTTGATTGGATGTAATCTTTCCTTCTTATACTAATATATGTTGCACCTTTTTTTATCATATTACTATGGTTCATAGTACACTTTATCATTTTTATACACATTTGCACATTCAAATGGTATCTTGAGGTGAATGTAGGTCACTTACAAGTTATTACACAAAGTGCATGATGTTTATCCCTATCCATCACTAGTCCCATTGGGGCTCCTTAGGCATTTACCTTTTTCCTACTTCATATCAAATTCTATTGGTGCATTATTTCAAAATTGTCATTCCTATATTTAGATATACATTGTTGCATACTTTTTATATTTTTTAACATGCTAACGGGTGGTTCATATGTAGTATTTTTATTATAGGACTCCTTCCAATAATGGTCCTCTGATTTTTTATACTTTTTTGTCATTATTTTTGGGATATGCCCTATGTTTTCTTGTTACATTATTTGCAAGAGCCTTAGCGACTCCGATTGTCTTATGAAATCCTAAGTGGTGTCCCATGATGCAACCAACTACTCACTAAGTCCTTGCTTATTGTTTTCTGTATGCCTTTACTAGTTTCTATTAAGTGTGCATTGCTTGTTTGTCACAGACATCTAAAATGTCAACATGATTAATTGCGATTAATTTTCTGTAACATCATCTAAGTCCATATAATACTTAATATTAACGTTAATTATTATTAATCCCTTTTATCATATTTACCCTTAATCATTTTATTATTTATCACATCATTCCATTTATCATCCTTTTAATGCATCGTTATATCCCATTTTATCATTAATCTATTTAATTCCTTATTATATCCCATTATTCTATTTTAATCCTTCATTAAAATTTTATAGGAATTTAATATTCTACATCTACCTACCCACCTACCCTACACATCCCTACACCTAGCCTTTTCATGTAACCTCACCCCTAATCATCATTTATTAATCTAATCTAATTCTAATCCTAATCACATCCTCACCTCTAAATCTAGAGGCTTTTATTTCTAGAAGCCTCTCTAAATTTCCTCTTTCATATTTAAAAATTCAAATATATCTCCCTCTATCCATTGAATTTTTAATTTAATGGAGATTTTCTCTCAAATTTTAGAAATCTTCATTCTAGAATTTTCAATTCTTCTCATGCACTCTTCACCCTTGATCCAAATCCAATATGGCTTCATCTTAGCCATTAAATCCTCCACACAAAAATTATAAATTGAGCTCTTCTTCTCCATGAGAGCTAGCTAGTTAGCAAGTTAGAAAATGTTTTCCATTTTTATCTTCTTCAATCATCCAATCAATCCATCAATCATCATTCAATACTTTATCTTCATCAATAAAATCCAAAGCACAATCAAGGGGAGGTGTTTCCCAAGTGTCTCCAAAATTGAAGTAATCATTAGAAATCCAAGAGAAAATCCAACACATCAAAGGAGGAGATTTGAAAATTATAGGTAGGTGCAGGTATAATTCTCTCCTTCTTTCCATTCATTGCTTTATCTGAGGTTTTGTTTAAGAAGATTAGATTAGAGAAACATTTTTTTCTTATTTTCACACTAATAATTTTCATGCACTACATTTTGGCACCCACCATGGTACTACCCCAAAATTATTTATCATTTTCAATAGTATTTCATCCCTAAAACAAGCTGTCAAAATTTGAAGAATTTTTCTTTTTCATTTGCACCTTCAAAATTTGAATTTTTTCATGTTTGTTGTTTTTCACATGTTTTGGTGCCTTTGCTATGCATATTGGTGCCTTTGTAGCATAAAGTGGTGCCTTTTCCTTAGATTAGTGCTTTTGTGCACATTTTGGTGCTTTTGCATGTTTTGGTGCCTATGCAAATAGTTTGGTGCCTATGATTTTGGCATGGCATCTATGTAAATAGTTCAACACATATGTTCTGTGATGTAGCGCTTTTTTGCCTAACTTCCAAGAACTATAACTTTTGATCTCAAACTCAAAATGACTCCTTTTTTTTTCCCAGAAAGGTATCGATAAAATATATATGTAATGAAAGTGTTAATTTAGCATTTTATAAGATAGTTTATTCATTTATTCATTTTTCATTTTCCTAAATCTTGTCATTTTAACTACACATTGAGTTATATTTTCTTGTTCCAAACTACTAACACTTTGTGTGTTGTTTCTTTATGCTTACCAAAGATTAAAAAATCAATCTAAAACTACTAACCCTTTGTTTTGTAGCATAATTGGTCTAAGACATTTGGGGTTATAATCAAACTACTAATCTTTTTTTTTAGGGCCTCCTCTTGAAGACCTAATCATCAAACTACTAATCTTTATCATTTCATTTTTATATCTAGCATTTATTTTCTTGCATTATCTTTCTTGTGTGTTTTCCTTTGTTGTTTTTTCATCCCAAAGGAAAACCATGTATGCTCTCCTCTCGTATCTTAGGATGATCTTGAGGATCAAAAAAATGGCTAGCCTTCCCATTTTTATTTTGTAGGGGCAACGTGATGTGGAAGTGATATCCACACACTTTTCATAGTCTAGGGTCTCGTGACCATGGAATTCACCTCCACGCACATAGACACACCCCGTGTTCCAAAGTGGGGTATATAATTTGGAGACAATTATCGTTATTGGCTAAGTGCTTGCTTTTTTTAAGAGCAATGTGAAGTGAGGGGCTTCCATGTCCCAATACCAGGCCTTAGAACAACATCCTTGCAACATGGACTTGGGCCCCATGTACCACAAGGTATATCGGGGACGCCCTAGTGAGCTCTATACATCCTAGACTAGGTAACCCTTTTGGCGCATATCAAGCTATAGTGCAAAGGAGGTCACACTCCCCAAGATCACTCACTAGCTGACCCCACATTGACACATAGGTGGAGAGTAAATTGTGGCACCATCATCAGTGTGTGGTATTAAAAGTGGGACTATAGATTTGATTACAATCCCACTTGACTAGTTAGGGTGTGTGTTGCATGTTTGTTGCTTGTTTGTGAACACCCTTAACCATCCCATCACATTAAAATTTTAATCAATCAAACATCATCATAATCATCCATCCTTAATCAAACAACATCCCAATCAAAATCCCATCACCATCCTTAATCAAAAATCCTAATCCAAATCTAATCCCACACATCCTATCAAACCATGGCCTTTGATCCTCAATCCCCATCCTCTCCAAACCAACATCCAAACCCCTATCTCTTTTCTAAATCCATCAACCAAGTTATCCCATCATCCCCCACCCATCAAAGTCAACCATCTCACTTTGACCATGAAGTCCCACACACTATCCAACACATTAACAAACAAATCTCAAACTTAACATCCTACCTTAACCAATCATCTCCTTTTCATCCAAATCAACCATCCCATATTGATCCTAATATCTTAAAAACCATCCAAATATCTTAAAAAAAATATCAATCTTAAATCATGCATCGATCAATCATCCCCTAAACATCATCTCCCAACCAACCCCATCCACAATTTCCCCTTCCTAATATCCCTACCCCTCACCCCATTGACTTCCTCCTTGAGGAACCCAAATCATCTCAATCCACACCTCGACCTAAACAACATAAACCACTATCCCCACAAGCTAATTACATTGACTTTTGACCACCTCACTAACTTTGACCTAGACCAAGAGGACCTCCTTTATGTCCTTACTAATCTAGCCACCAATCCCAAACCCACACAACCATCCCAAACCCCAACCTCCAAATCCCTATCAATCATCATGACCCACACCTTCCTCCCATCAAAAACTCATGCACCACCATCCAAAATCTCAACTCCTAAATCTAATCATCATAAAACCTATCATCAAGTCCCATTCACATATCCACAACAATCCAACAACTTCATCCAAAATCATCATCCCCACATCTCATCTTAGTCCTCCATCCTCATCATCTTCATCATCCCAATCCAATCCTATAAATTTCTCCTAGATAGTCCCACATCCCCTAATCCACCATCAAATTCAACCTCTAAGCCTATTTCATCCCCTCATCACCTATGCCTAATCATATCAAAACTATCTCATCCACCGTGACTCCTAAGTCACCCTCATCCCCTTCTACCCCCAATCCTAAACCATCTAATGTGGCTCCTATGCCACCACCCTCATCCTCTTCATCCAATTCTAATCCTATCTTACCCCCTTCATCACCTAAACCTAATACTATCATATCCTCTAATCCTATTTCATCTCCACCATCCCCCAATCCTAAAACATCTAATGTGACTCCTAAGTCACCAACTCCTAAACCTAACAAATCCAATCCCAATCCTCTCCCACCCCATCTCTACCCAATCTAATGAGCTCCTCAATCATGCCACCTTATCTAACATCATCCCTAAATCACCAAATCTAATGTGGTTCCTACACCACACCCAATCCCAAATCCTCCTTCATCCCCATCATCACCCAAATCTAATGTGACCCCCATTCACCCATCCCCTTCATCTAACTTCATCCCCTAAATTGACCAACTCTAATGATCTAAATCTACTAACCAAACTCATCTAATCCCAAAAACCATCTACCTCAAAACCACATACTCCAACCAATCCAAAATCAACCAAATCTACTTGGCCTCCAAGCCCAAACCATCCACTTGGATCCCCTAGGCCTAATCCATCCTTCATCTTCTAAGCCACAACAATATAATCCAACTCATAAATCCAAATCAACCAACACATCTCATTATCCACCCAATCTCACCTTTACTTTACTTCCTACTCCCCCAAAACCATTTAACCTAAACCACTTCACTCCTTTAGGAGAATCCTTGACCACCATCTTCCATCATCTAAAAACCTTCAACATGATCATCCATCCCCCAATCAAATCATGTAATCAAAACCTTCCCAAACCATCTTGGTATAGGAAAACTATTATTGTGACTTCCATCACACCCATGGACATTGACCAATCGTTGCATGTAATTTAGGTCTTATGTCCAAAACCTCATTAACCAAGGAATTATTATCCTTGTACCTCTTTATCCACCACCTTTCCATCCCAATCCTCTCCCTAACCATCGTCCACCATCAAATCCCACTCGACATCCAAACATCATCGTTAGTCATCCATCCAAATCTCATCATACATCAAACATCCCTCATTGACCAAAAACCAAAACAAATCTCACCTCCCATCCTTTGTTAAGTCTAGCCTCTTAGCGGATGAAAAATTACAACCCCCCAGTCTCATGATGACCACATGGCATCATCTTCCCCATCCACTTCATATCCTATAGCCAAAAATATGTTTACTAATATGAAACATCGAGGAAAAGGCTTAGGCATCCATGAACAAGGCATTTGTGAACCCATCTCCCTTCATCAAAATCTAGGTCATTTAGGCTTAGGGTATAAACCTAACACTAACAATGATCCCTCCCACTACTCCATCACAACCCATTTCTACCACTCCTCTTGTTGATCCTACCATCCCAACCACTCAACCCAATCACAAATCATTTAATCCCCCTACAAATACCAAACACCTAAAAATGGATTGAGCACATAATTTTTCACCTACACATGAATGTTCTTTCCTTCCCACCCATCCTCCTTCCATCCAACATCTAAATCCCTTTGCATCTAATCCATTCTTATCATCACATCCATTCATATCCTCTTCCAATCCATTCATTTGAACACTTGATCAACTTTCTCACACATGTTGTAAGACAATAGTACCTCTACTATAAATTGTGTGACCTTGGTCTATCATTACCTCCAACATTCAAGCACATTGTCCTCTAGAGATCCACACACTTTAACACACTTAATAAACTTGTGGTGAAGACCCTTGGGTGTGTCTTTTGACACTCTAGCCAATGTCATCACACTCATTTCCATCCCCCATCAAGCCACTAGTGATTCTTAACCCCTTGAGAGTTCTCAAGAGAGTGGAACCTCTTTATAAAAAAAAAAAATATCAAAAAAAAAAAAAAAATCATATCAAAAAAAAAATATCAAATAAAATCCACCTCAAGACTCTCTCTAGGGGTGTTTCCAACAACTCTATCGGGTTATGGATGCATGCTGCTAGTAGTAGAGAAATGTTGTGACAAGAATCAAATGTATCTCCATCGGGGCTATGGATGCCTGGTTGGCAACAAAGCAATGCATGACTTAGCCTTCCATTCACCCTCCATCCACCTATTTGACTTAATCACTCCCTATACATTGGCTAGTTTTTCTTCACATACTACCCATTAAGTCTTCACTTCAAGTGGTAATTAACCATCACAATCACACACACTTTGATCTCAAGAGACATAGGGATTGCATGTTTCTAGGTATTATTTTAGACCTTGGTCACACTTTTGTTTTAGTCCAACTCTTTCCTTACAACATGTGCCATTAGGCTCATTTTTTTCATCACTAATGTTATTTTCCTTCCATCCATCACATCCACATCCTTTTTCCCTTGGATCGAACATCGTGGGTAGACGATGATCCTTTCCTTTTCATCCAATCCTCCTCATGTCCCTTTTCAATTGTCATCATCATGACTGGGGGAAACCTTACTACCATCTACTAGGGGCATCATCCATTTTAGATACCCCTCACTTCCCATCCTACCCTACACTGGGGGAAAATCAAACCCATCCATCCATCCACACACACATGCCACCCTACTTTACACTTGGGGGCACACCACATCTATCCCTTAATCCATCCTATCCTATATACTTAGGGGCATATCTTATCATCTTCCATATCCCCCATCTTATCCTATACCACATCCCTCATCCTATCTATCTATCTCATCCCACATCCCATCTAATCCTAACCTATCAACCAATCCCTATCCTATCCAACCTATCCCATTTTTCCTCAATCCTTCCCTTTCATCCTACCCAAACACACTTTGGGACTTATAAGAGAAATTCACATCCCACCTTACATCCCTTCCCATCCCCCCATGAGCTATCCCATCCTGAATCCTTTCATCTTACCTATCTCAACCATTCATCCCCATCCCAAATCCAAAATCTAAAAATCTAAACATCTAAAAAATCTAAAATCAAAAAAAAAATCTAAACATCAAAAACAAAAAATCAAAAATCAAATCCAAAAATCCAAAATCTCAAAAAAAATCAAAAATCAAAAATTAAAAAAAAAAAAAAAATAAAAAATGTGTGTGTTTTTTGTTTTTGTTTGTTTTTGCATTTTACATTTTGGCCGATGATATGAGGCCCTTTTTTTTTTTTTTTTTTTCCACGGTCCCTAATGATATGAGACCATTTTTTCAATTAATGATATGAGGACCATATTTTTATATTAATATCCAATGATATGAGGACAAGGGCATTTGGAAATTTAATCATCATGGTCTTTATACCTTGGTGCATCTTTCTCTATACCACATAATCAAAAATGATAATGATGATAATAGTGGGCACTTTATGGTAGCACACCCCCTTCTATCATCATATTTTAACCTTATCATCATCACACCTAATCCTAATCATCATCATCATCTAACTAACTATCTAACCTCCTCATCCTCTATCAATCAATCCTTTATCAATCAATCAATATCCACATCCAAATCTTATCATCTCACATCCAACATCCAAAATCCTCACCCCTTGGTTGGGGCATCTTCTAACATCCCCTCATCAATCAAACTTGATCATCATCCCAATCCTTCTCTTTCAAATCAAAAATCAATCAAAAATAATCCCTTATCCTCTAAATCCAAAATCAAATCCTATACACCAATCCAAATCAAATCTCAAATATAACATCCTCAAACTCCAACATCTTAAAATCTAACATCTTTAAATCTAAAATCCAACATCCTAAATCAAAATCCAAATCTTCAATCCTAACCCTCGATCTAGGGCATATTATACATCCAAAATCCTCAAAAGCGTAAACCCTTGACTAGGGCATCTTCAAGCCTACTAATCCTAAATCTTCACCCCCATCATACATCATTGACATGGGCATCCTCTATCCAAAATCCAAAATCCAATATCTCTAATCCTCTAATCATCATCTTCATCAACAATCCTTCTATTCTCAAATCTCAAATCCAATATCCTTAATCTCAACCCTTCTTCTAATCATCCTATAATCAACCTCTTCCAATCAAATCTTCTCAAATCTAATCCTCTAATCCTCTAATCTATAATCTCTCAAATAAATAATCCTCTAATCCTCCTCTTTGAAATCTCAATCTTCTCAATCTAATCCTCTCTCATCTACTAACTTAAACCTCTCCTCTTTTTGAGTGGTTACCTAACTCATTCCTCCCCTCCTAACCCCTCGAGGGGGCATCATATCACCATCCTAATATATTTTTCTTTTTTTCTTTGAATATTCATTTTCATACAAATAACTATTCAAAAGAGGGAAAAATGTAGATATCTAAAATGTCTACATGATTAATTACGATTAATATGTCCTACAACATCATCTAACATCCATATAATAATTAATTTTAATTAATTATTATTATTCCATTTTATCATATTTACCCTTTATCATTTTATCATTTATTTATATATCATCATTATCCATTTATATTCATTTAAATCCATCATTATATCCCATTTTAATCATTAATCACTTTAATTCCTTATTATATATATTATTCTATGTTAATCCTTCATTAACATTTTATAGGAATTTAATATTCCTACATCTACCTACCCTACTACTATACACCCTACCCTATCCTTTCCATGTAACCCCATCATCCCTAATCATCATTTATTAACCTAATCTAATTCTAATCCTAATCACATCCTCACCTCTAAATCTAGAGGCTTCTATTTCTAGAAGCCTCTCTAAATTTCCCTCTTTTATATTTAAAAATTCAAATATATCTCCCTCTCTCCATTGAATTTTTAATTCAAAATACTCTCTCTTAATTTCTAGAAATCTCCATTCTATAATTCTCCATTCTTCTCATGCACTCTCCACCCTTGATCCAAATCCAACATGACTTCATACTAGCCATTGAATCCTCCACCCAAAAACTATAAATTGAGCTCTTCTCCTCAATGAGAGCTAATTAGTTAGCAAGTTAGAAAATATTTTCCATTTTTATCTTCTTCAATCATCCAATCAATCCATCAATCGTCTTTAATTCAATCCTTCATCATCATCAAGCAAATCCAAACCACAATCAAGGGGAGGTGCCCAAATGTCTCCAAAATCAAGCAATCAATCATCAACCAATCTAAGAGTAAATCCAACACATCAGAGGAGGATTGTAAATTATAGGTAAGTGCATATGTAATTCTCTTTTTTTTTCCATCCATTACTCTAACCATTCGAGGTTTTGTTTGAGAAGATTAGATTAGGATAACAATTTTTCTTATTTTCTCATATTTACACAATAATTTTTTTAATTAATTACAAGGTTAATTATTATTAATCCATTTTATCATATTTACCATTTATCATTTTATCATCATTTATCCCATCATTCCATTTATCATCCTATTTAATCCTTTTAATTGTTATATCCCATTTTATCATTAATCACTTTAATTCCTTATTATATCCTATTATCATATTTTAATCCTTCATTAACATTTTCTAGGAATTTAATATTCCTACATCTACCTACCCTACACATCCCTACACATATCCTTTCCATGTAACCTCACCCCTAATCATAATTTATTAACCTAATATAATTCTAATCCTAATCATATCCTCACCTCTAAATCTAGAGGCTTCTATTTCTAGAAGCCTCTCTAAATTTCCCTCTTTCATATTTAAAAATTCAAATATATCTCCCTCTCTCCATTGAATTTTTAATTCAATGGAGACTTCTCTCAAATTATAGAAATATCCATTCTATAATTCTCCATTCTTCTCATGCACTCTCCACCCTTGATCCAAATCCAACATGGCTTCATCTTAGCCATTAAATCCTCCATCCAAAAACTATAAATTGAGATCTTCTCCTCCATGAGAGCTAGCTAGTTAGAAACTTAGCAAATCTTTGTCATTTTTATCTTCTTCAATCATCCAATCAATCCATCGGTCATCATTCAATCTATCATCTTCATCAAGCAAATCCAAAGCACAATCAAGTGGAGGTGTTTCCCAAGTGTCTCCAAAATCTGAAGCAATCATGAATAATCCAAGAGAAAATCCAACACATCAAAGGAGGAGATTTGTAACTTGTAGGTAAGTTCATCTATAATTATCTCCTTCTTTTCATCCATTTCTCTATCTAAGGTTTTATTTGAGAAGATTAGATTTAGGAGAAAAAAATTCTTATTTTCTCATATTTGCACACTAATATTTTCTTACACTACACCACTAACACTCTTATGATAGCATTTTCCCTTGTTTTTTTCACCATGATACCTACCATGTGTAATCTGTATTCCCCATATAGGATTCCTATATTAGATGTGCACATCAATTTCATCCTTCCTTATTTTTGCTTCGTTTTTTTTTCATCTCACGCACCCCAAACGAGTGGGGAAAACATCGGGTGAACCTTTTCACCCTCCTAAAAGTTATAAAAATTAGTTACGAAACACAAACATCGTGATAAAAATAGAAATCGGTTATTTAAGTGGGGCCGAGAAACATACTTGGCCAAAATTCACAACCGGATGAAGTGCTTAGAAAAGTTAGGAACATCTAGGCACTAGTTTCCCACATGAGTGTTCCTATCCTAGGGGAAAAAATAGTTACATAGTAGTGTCGGTAGTTACAAAGCTACAATATTATTTAGTTTCAATAGTTACACAATCATGTTCAAATTGCAATTAGTTCCTAACAGAACTAACTACTTACTCATGAACTAAAGCAATAACTAAATAAGGGAATGACGCCTAAGGCATATGTAGGATAATTATATGCCTAGAATAATGTGTCACTTGAGGAAAGTTACAAATCGGGTTTGTGATCATCTCTAGTGGAAATTATCGTGGGGAAGCATTAACGATTCAAGGGAAAAACAGGTCGCTCTCCTAATACACTTTCCCTTAGTGATGACAGGATGCCTAAATTTGAATTTTAGCTTCGGGACGCTTAAATCCCTATTTTCGTGACAGGATTCCCAAATCCTTTGTGTTATTCCAACCATATCCTAAGAATCGAGTATACAAGCATGAACAAATTTATATCCCTTTCTCTTTCAACACTCTAGGCATACTCTGACCCTTTGGTTTAGATTTTCCAATATGCATTTCCATTTTTGCATATTTTCCAAGTTAAATTTCAATTGCATTTAACAAGAGCATTGATTACACTTGTTTTCTTTTGCAGGTCCTATCCTATCCCAAAAAGGAAAACATACAAGTAACCATGAAGTAAATCTCAAACACATTCCAGTAAAGACAATACTCCAAGGAACTACACATGCACGCAAAGGTCACCCCTATGGTCCTTATCCTTCTCACTCCTTAGAATTGCACAATATGTGCATCTTGAACTATTCCATTCGATACACTACAACACTCATTTGACATGTTATTGGGTACAATATTCATTTGACTCTAAGGTATGATTTTCTTTTCTACTTTATGCTACTGAATCCTTATTCACTAACATAAAGTGGGGGAAAATGTAGTCACTAAATCACACACTTACTATATACATCTAGCCTATAAATATGTCATTTATATGCATGATTCCTAAGCAAGAGAATTACTCATTAACACCCCTTTACTTTGACATTACTTTTATCATTTTCATCTTTATTGTTTGTTGTTTTTGATTGACAACTTATAGTTTTTCATACCAGCCAACATCCTACTTAGCTCTAATTTCACTATTTGACCTTTTGAGCACCATATATAGGATTTCCCATTAGGGATAGGAGCACATGAGCACTATTGTCCCCTCTAGGAACCTTTGTCCTCTTTACCTCTTTTTCTAATATTTCAAATATTACTTCTTTATTTTATTCTTTTATCACTCTTGACTAGCGTTTCACTTGTTAGTGATGAAACTTAAGAAAATGAATCATATATATATGTCTTATTTAACCTCATTAGGGGGAAAACATTCAAGAGGCACATATTATTACAAGGAGCTAATATTTTCTATCTACTACATCAAGGAATGCATTTACTTCACTACATATGAGGGTTTATTCTAAATTCCATACCACACATTTACATTGGGAAAAATTAGTTGTAGCCTGCTATTCTTTGTGCAATTAGAACTAGGGCATCCTAGCTCAAAGGACACTATTTCAATCACATAAAAAGAACTACATGAGTTCTAAAATGTAGTGTGACACTTGGTGATAATCACATTAGGGTGATCGCGAGGTTAGTATGAATCAAGCATATGCATATTTATATTCAACGAATGTGTGTGTGAGTATTATGTAGGTAGTTTTTATCACCGAATCATACCACCCTCTGATTTTCACAAGTTTGTGTGCTTGATCTCACGGTGTATCTGGGTAACATGGGTACTATCTCCAAGTTGTGGGACTTGCTACTTGAGATAGACCTCAAGAGAAATTTGGTTCTTACTCCTAAACTACCTACCACAATCTACTCTTAATGCAGGTGAAACTATCTTATCCTAATCTAACTTTCTAAGGGACTAGGGAGAGAGAGTGCATGAAAGTAAAGCATGTACTAACATCGGTGATACACTAGAAAAGGAGAGTATGAGAACATTCTCCAATGTGTGGAAATGGAAGCAAGGTACATAATAGAGAGGGTGATGGCAGTTCTCCATATTCTAATAACGACATTCAAAACACATTTTCATGCATACCCAATGATAATGTATCCTTGCAATATCACATAGTAGACACAAACATCTACAATAAGATTAGAGAGGCAGGGAGAATGCAAACAAAAAAAACAAGGGAAGATACATCCACAAACTTGCATCTATTAATTCATTGATATGCACAGTCTAAACTATTACAAAGGGAAGGCTTGGATCACCATGTAAGGAGTCCACTATAAATGCTAGCAACACATTCGCTTCATAAAACCAAAATGACAGAGTTTTGCTACTCCAAAAATCTCCTTTACAATGAGCCAAATACTTTAATTTATATAATTTGAGAGGAGAGAGAGAGGATGCAATTCTTTAAATTCCCTTTCCAACCAATTGTAAGTCATGATAAATGAGTTTTGTTGTTGATTTTGGACTAGCAAAATCAATCCCAAGGTGTCCCGTAACTTGCAGTGAGTGAAATAATGATTGCCCATGCTCATGAATGTTCTTTCAACCACTTTTCAACCACAAAATAGATATGGGCTCTTTTTCCTTGAAAATCTCAATAAAATCTTCATCAAATTCTACATTTCTTGATTATTATGCGACGGCCTCGTGAGCCATGATTCCAACAACACCAATTTTGTGAAAATCCATTGAGAATTGCTCCAATTATGGCTTTTCGAGTTTAGGTAGCTAATTCGAGTTTATCATGATTGCTTCAATGTTTTGGGAATATTTAAATTTTTGGTTGAAAAGATATTTTAAATATTTTACTCCTAATATTTCTCTGTTTATCTTCAAAATTATCTTGTGTTTAAAATATCTTTTGGGCCCATCATTGATATGACCATCTTGAAGAAGGGGGAGGGGAGTTGAATGTTTTAGAACTTTGAAATGAGCCAACTCGGCCAAGTCATCCAGGCTGGCTATCACCCTTCACCACCTTACCTCATGGCTCCCACATGCCACTCATCATCCTACATTTCACATTTCACATGGATCCCCTTTCAAATATACACCGACTCTCACCTTGGTCCTCATTTTTCCACGTCTTCCTCTCGGATGTCGAGTTACAACCCATTCATCATGTTTAACCAAATATATGGGTGAGCTCTACACTCCAATTGCGAGTTATTTCTGCTTGCTAACTTGGACTTCATCAACACGTTTCGGGGTCATCCTCCTTTATCAAACTCACTCGACATAGCTTAGGCTTGATGGGCCCCATTCCCACATCTCCCGCACCAAGGGATTCATGAATAAGTCGATCCGCATATATTTCATTGTCTATGTGTTGACCCCATAACTCAAAGTCATTGACCAAGTTCTCACCCGCAGCTTTGTGTCAATGCTTCGATAGTTTTGAGCCTCACGAGACCATGTGTCACAATGTCTTGAGTGTCGCCTAACCCCATAATGCCCACACTCTTTGCTTTGCAGCGATGTCACAATTTTGGGCTCGGATGTCTCGTGCGGCTCAGCCACCGATCTCTACAACACATGTAAGACTCACTCCAAACTTGGTTTGAGGCTCACCGATTTGGCTCGCGATCCAACTTCTTTATCTTACCACCAATCCGACCGCCATCTCATTGTTCTCGCCGAGTCTACTTGGTCTCTAAATTTCACTTCAATCGACTCAAGCTTCCTCGTGAATTTATACTTTGAGCAACATGATCTTCATTACTGCAGGTTTGGTGAATCATCGTAGGAAAACTCGGTCTTGAAGAAAAAGCTTAGCATGTTGCATCATAACTCTCATAATTTGCATCATCAATTTGGTTAGTTCTATTAAAAGAACATCTCGGTGCTTAAGCTCGGACCAACTCGCCCATTTAGAACACGGCTCGGCCAGATTATGGAACTCGGTCTTCACTATGTGTAGCTTGACCTATCTTGATATCCACGACTCATCATTCAACACGCATGGCTTGATTCCTCTTGATCTTGTGTGGGCTTAGTTCTTTATTTAAACAACTTGGTCACCTGGTCTCCCTATTGCTAAACCGTGCGATGCTTGTTTGATCTAGCTCAGTATGTGTTCAACGAGCTTCCACTATCAACTTCGTCATCTCTCTCATTGTGATGTGGCTCGGCCAAGGGTCAAAACAGCTCGGTTAAGCTCAATGACATTTAACACAACTCGATTGCTCTGCTATAATGAACCAGTGAATAGTAAAGAGGGCTTGGTCCTCCTCCATGGTGCACAAATAGCCCAACTATGATCTCAATGTGTTTATCATTGTTGTAATGACTCAAATGTTTTAAATAGCTTGGGTCCTTTGTAAATGTGATCTCGAAGGTATACAACAAAACAACTCGATGTCCTTGAAACAAATAACTCACCCTTTTGAGCTTGATGGGTAGTTTAAAGAGCTCAATTGCATCTTACTCGCTCAACCACCATCATATGAACTTGATGCTTCTCTTTGATACATAACTCAGTATAAAATGAAGACAACTTAGTGAGCCAGGGAACAACTCGGTTGGGCTTTAAGCATGAGTTAGTGGAATCACCTCAACTCCCTCAAGATTGCTACATTCATGGACCATTCAAGTACACTGGGATTGAGATTTGTCATTTGATTACAAGGTGGGCCTCATACTTTCTATTCCAAACTGAGTGAAACTTTGAACATGGACAACACTAAGAAGAGGAAAAATTCCTCTAACAACCCTCAATTCCCAAAATTTTCACAGAGGGTGGAAATTGATAATAATTTGGTGACTCACGGGGCCATTTTCCTACTAAATGGAGCATGAACATCTGCCTATAGTGATCCATTGGGCATGGAGTCGCATTATGAACTCGATCTAAACTTTGAAACTTGATCCTAGAATGTTTGAATGTCTCCGCCTATTTCGTAACTAATTTTTGTTGCTTACATTTTTAACTCTCATAAGAAAATCTTGAAATTTGTTTTGTGAGAGTAGAAAATTGTTTTAAACTTTAATTCCACTCAATTCTCACAATCGCAAAGTAGTTTATCTTTCTGAAGCATGATGAACTGTATACAAATCATATACTAGAAGTAATAGAACATGTGCACAAGGCACTTAGGGAAATTAAAACCTACTCTAACAACAACAACAATGTGCACAAGCACTTGGAGGAATTGAAAATCCTAGACTAATATGTACAAGGGTGAGAAATTCTTCCTTATAGTAACAATGTTTGAGATAGATTCTGTTGACTGGAATATGTAACTCTTCACCATACAACTTGACCAAATCGGATGGTATTGCTACTCTTGCATTCAATGATCATATACGACCACTCCATATGGCATCAAACTTGGAATGCTTTCCTGATTTTTCCCAATCAACATCCCACTTCAGCACCAAGTCTCCTTGGAAAATCCACGGCTTTGGCTTTCTTATCAAAGCTCCTCTTGATTTTTGTTTGATCCTTCTCCATGGTTTATATTGCATGTTCCCTTATTTCTTCTAATTCCATCAATTCCGCATACTTGATTTCCATGGGTTCAAACTTAGATAATTCCAGCTACTTCATGAGTTCCAATATCGGCAACTCAAGAGATATAAGTAACACTACTTCCTTTCCATATACAAGCTTATATGGAGAGTTGTATGTTGACCTCTTGGGTGTTATTCAATCAGCCCATAAGGCTGATTTTAGTTTCATATGCCAAGTTCTCTGATTTTCATTAAGAGTTCTTCTAATGATTCTCAACAAGTTTTTGTTTGTGGACTCTATTTGGCCATTACCCGAGTGTAATAATTTGACAAAGTGTTGAGGTATATACCATTCTTAATAGCCCATTCAGTGATTTTTGTGCCCAGAAATGCCAATGCATTTTCTCGATATGATAGTGGTTAGGGCTCCAAATCTTATGACTATCCCTTCATAGAAATCCAAGATGTTGGATTCATTTACCTCCTCGAGTGCCACCACTTCAATCCATTTGATGAAATAGTCTATTGCCATAAGTATCCACTTGTGGCCTTGACTTGAATTTGGATTGATAACTCCAATGAAGTCCAATCCCCATTGCATGAATGGTTGATCTACTGAGATTAGATGAAGGGGCAACGCTGCTAGTCTTTCTTTTCCTATGAAGAATACACACTTCTTGCACTTTTTAATCCATGAGTAGCAATCACTAAACACCATAGGCCAATAGTAACTAGCTTTCATGATCTTGAGAGTTGTTACTCGTGGAGCAAAGTGGCCTCCCGCTTCTCCATCATGGAATTCATGTAGTATCTTCTCAGACTGACTTGTTGGGACACACCTCAATAACACCTCATTCACATCCTTCTTAAACAAGATATCGTCAATGAGCACATAAAGAATGGATTGCAATCTGAAATATATCCTTTTAGCTTTATTCTATTCTAAAGGGTACACACCTATTTAGAGATAATGCACCATGTCTTGGGTTCAACACGAAACGGGTACATCATCAACTGGATGTCCTTGGTTATTTTGTAGCACTAGGACAACCTCCTCTTCACCTTCTAGTTCAACATGTTGTTTAGAAGCCAGCTGCTCACACAAACCTTTACCATGAACCAACTTGCTCACTTTGATTTTAATGCTATATTCCATTCCCGAGTGATCCAATATGACCTCTTTTCATTCAAATCCTTGTTCATGAGAAACTATTTTACCCCAACATGCGACACCAACAATTGAATTTTATTGTTCGAGACCAAATGTCTAAAATTTTCAAGCTTCTAATCATGACAAGAACATATTTTTCAATGAAAGAGTATTTCACCTTGTATTATTACAAGATCTCGGTCAAGAATGTTATAGGTTGCTCTCGAACCTTCCTTATTCATCTATGCCAAGATAGCTAAGATTGTGTTTGTTCCTCTGTTTGTCAAAAATATCTCGGCACTTAGTGAAAAACACATGTAAGGTTAGCGCGGAAGAGCAAAGCACATTCAAACGCGCGTGGGAGGATCGGTAAGGAATCACGCACTAAGGGAGAGACAAATTTAGGACTTAGCCATTTTCACAATGAGGATCTATTTTTGGAAGTTGGTATGTGGAGCACACAAATTGGTTAAAGACTTGCGCGACACGCATTAGTCATTTTTGGAGGATCGGCTACGAAGCGCTTTGCATAAGTACATGATGAGAATAGATTTACTACTAATAGTTAACTAAAAGAAGTCTATTGTTAGCACACTTGCATGTGTGGTTATTATTGTAATGGCACATGGCTAATAATAGCATGTGACCTATTTTGGGATTAGATAAGCGGTGAAGGGAAAGTCCCCACCCTTATAAATATGTAGTGAACTACGTAGCATAGAGAGGATGGATATGTAAGGACTAGATTACTATGAGATTACACTATCATATTTGTATGTGCATGAGCATATGATGCCATTATTGTAAGAAGCTTTTGTGTATTACTGCATTTAATATAACAGAGGTTATTGACTGAATCAAGTGTTAATCATGGTTATAGTTTATTACTGCATGAATGATTTTGCTATGATTATTATTTGATTCATGATACTTTAAGATCTAGCTCTGAATATGTATTGTAGGATGATATATTAGTCATAGATATGAATGATTTAAGTCTTCATCATGCTAACATCCTGTAATATCAACCCTAAAGAGGGGCCTGATAACTTTGTGCACTTCAGGTGAGCGCTCAGTCTAGGCTGAGTGATGTGCCAATGTGCTTGGTCTTTTACTGGTGAATTCTAGGTTGCATCATTGGTTCCATTGTCGGGACCTCTTTTTTAGTTGTTTTCAAGATGATTCATGATGAAGACATACCGGTTGACCCTAACAAGTGTTGAGGAGTGGATACATGACCTGGAAGAAGAATACACATGGAGGTTTAGCACTGGATCTGAGTTTAACGCACGTACTTGGGTGGAACAAAATCAGATGATACGCTTTATATGAGAGATTCTTCGTTATCTTTTGGTAGAATTGTATAAGTGGTGGTTGATTACATGTCTACTGCACAGAATTGGAGGTATCACACACTTGTCTAGATGTAGGAAGAATTTCAGACCCTTTATGATGTTGATATGATTTGGACTCGCACTATGGATACATGGTTCCATGGTGTTTTGAACACTATATCTTGGAGTACTCAATTTCCACTTATTCATGCCCAGAGGTAGCTGAATTCCAATTTTTATGATATCCCAAGGGATATTACCTGTAGGGCATTCCACTAGCGATCAAAATTTTGAAGGTAACTTTGAATTTGGAGAGCAAACCGATGGCTAACTAAACCCCACCACACGTGGGGGAAGGAGCAGGTTTGGTGAAAGATGGAAGACCTAGCGATAGAGAGGTAGAGAGAAGAAATATGGCTTAAGTATAATAAGGCACGTGAGGTAGAGAAGTAGTGGGAGGTCATGCGGAGAAAATGGCATCAGAGAGAAAGATAGTTCGAGAAGGAGTTGAAGTTCACATAGAAGACGTGGAACTTGAGCATTAGGAACTCCCCCATTTGGGAAAGCATGACAGGGAACCCTCCTCGGCCTCATGTAGAAGCATGCCAACAGTAAATGACCTAGGCCGTGGGCATGCATCTGAATCCACCTGGAAACTTTTCCCTTATGCTTGGTTTTCTAGTATCTAGTACACCAAACAGTCAACAAGCCAATTCAAGTAGTGGGAGAGAAAGAGTGAGTCATATAAGAAGCACAACGATGGCGGGCAAACATGATTCGTTGTTATATGGGAGTACCTTTTAGCTATATCATCTCCACATAATTTAGGCATGCATATTTTTGACTATCTTCCGGGAGTAATAATACTTCGCAGATCGTTGGGGTGTAGTTCAATACTATGGTTGGGACACAAGGAAGTACATCTTCTGGTCCGACCCCAGACTACAAGTTCAAGATCAGGAGGTATAGGTGGCTCTAGCTCCGGTGGATCTAGTGGTTTTGGAGGCAAAGGAAACATAGGAGGTTCTGGATCAGGTGGGCAAGGTCCACACCAACCCCAGAATATTTACATGGAGATGTCTCTTCATCTTCCAGAGTATAGGGGCATAGAAGATGTTGTTGAACATGTACACATGTGTGAAATATTGTGGCACACAAAAGGAATCACAACTTCTAAGCATAGGGAAAGTCAATTTGCTACTATGTTGTAAGGGTGCGCACACAATTGGTATAGAAATTTTAATCCTGATCGACTTGCGTAGACTATGTAGCTTTAAAATATGCTTTCCTTAAAGAGTTTCACATCCCTGAGTTTGAGCAGAAGAGTATAAGTGTGCTCAAGGATATTAAGAAAGGCACTACTGAGAGTGTTAGAGAGTATGATTCCCATTTCAAAATGTTGTTATCTAAGTTTTCTTATGATATTCATGCAAGCCAACATGCATAGTGGTTTGTTGGAGGTCTGATTACACCTTTTAGGAGAGCATTATCACATAAAACATACACCGATATGTGTGAATCCCTTGAAGCAACTTTACACGCCGAGGTAGTTGGAAGTATAGACACTGGGGTGAGCCCATTTTTAGAAGCACATATCACAACTATGGCAAAGTAGTTAGAGAAACTATCGGCAAATTTAACACATGAGATGCACATGGGATTTGGTGCACAGATTATGAAGTGGAAGGTCACACAAAGGATAGTTGTCCCCACATATCGGTGTGCTCATTGTTGTTGGATTGTGAGATATGCCATTTTAACCATGATGTTAGTCATTTCCCATTACTACGACGCATGAAAAGGAAGAACGTCTCTTGTTATGTAAAATTTATAGGTCCACAACTCATGACACGGAAGGCTTTCGACCGATTGGTCAGATCCATGATGCTATAGATATTGGTGTACGATAGGAAAGAACTAGCATCATGATCAGGATCACAATCAAGCACGCTATGAGCGTAATGAAGGGCATTTTGAAGGTGGTTGTGGTAGAGGTTGAGGATACTGTGGTGGATTCTGAGGACGAGGCCATGGCGATGGAAGAGGTGAGTTATCTCACGAAACATATTATACATGCAGATCTCTTGACCACTACAGCGTGAATGTCTCTCTCGAATGTTACATGTTCTTTCTATGGAAAGAATCATAGTTATGAGGAGTGCCTGGACTTGTCTCGAGCATCTTAAGCAAGAAGCAGCATAAACAAGAAAATAAAGGTGCGGGGATGGTTAGGATACAACGCACTATGGAAAATAATTGGATGCCCAAGTTGGAAGCGTAATCCAAGGCATCGCAGTAAAGATCACAACCCGTGTTGAAGTGGCGCGTGCCAAAGAAGCATTATAGTAGAGGCCTACCATCACTAAGGAGGAGGTTCTCCATGCATGGTATTGAGATCCTACCCATCGAAGGAGGTTTACCATGAAACCATGGAGGTACTCAGAATCTTCGTGGTGAAATAAAGTATTTAAAGGAGCAATCACGGAAGAAGGAGCAAAAGAAAGCATCGAGATGGTCCAAACCGATATGGATGACTTGAGAGAAGTGTGCAAATTGTTACACAGGAGAATATCATTCCACTATTGGGGAATTGATTAAAATGAAACACTCGTGCGTAATTACCGAGACCGGATGAAAAATCCTACATGCAAATCTTCCCCTCATAGCCTAGATTATGACAAGGAAATAACTCAAATGTTATTGTGGCTAGGTGGCTTCGAGTAATATATTGATTGATCTCGGTGTAGAATTCAACGTTCTTACCTTAGATGCATGGGTACCTGTACATACCCAAAATTATAGGGTATCGCACCACCGTAAAAAGGTTCCACATACCCCAATGATGATACAGTCTCTCGCAAGGTGTTCGTAATCCGTAAAAGCTCGCCTTGTATATGTTTGCATCCCATGAGCCTCATTCGGCTTCGCGTGCTTTTTCTACCCTCTCCCCCTTCTTCCTTGCATTTTGGTCTTAAGTTACGAAACCGCCACCCTACCTGGGTGGCGGTTTTGTGACCGCTACCCAAGACAGGGTGGCGGTCCTGTAACCACCGCCCTGCATAGGGTTATAGTCCTATGCACGTTTTCCATAATGTTCGATGATCTCGTCAAATGTAAATTTCAAATTTCTACCCGCATTCTTCAACCACTTTGCTTTGCATTTATGTTTTGGCCGCCCAGTAAATAGTGTTTTCTCTTTGTTTAATGGTAAAAGAGTTCAATTCCAAGTTACCTTCTAGTGAATGCAATTGCTATAAATAGCCAGCTTGTTTTCAAACAAGAGGCCCCTCTCCTTCTCTGTTTAAATCATTCAGTTCATTTGAAGTTCTTGCTTAGAGTTCCAATAGTTTCATGTTTTGCATCAGTTATTAGCTTTTCCTTTATTGTTAAAAATCACTTGATCTTCTTGTTTCCATCTTACTTCATCGTTGTTCCATATAGTCAGCTTAGGATAAGGTAGTTTCATTCTTAGATTAGGAATCCATTTAGAGTTGTAGGTTTTGTTTTGTCACAAAAGATAGTTTCAGAATTCTCGATGTATTTGTGTTGTATTCCCACAATAAATCCTGCTAGGAATTACATAGTCAAGCTCTGTTCACTTGCACTATCCCTCTCTTACTTGCATTGTATTCGGTCTATATCCAAACTGCCATTGTTCAACTATCTTCTTCTACTGATGCTATCATATATAATCTTTTATGGATTCATGATAACATGAAGAAACTAGGAGATCACACTGAGGGGATGAAGTCACACACAACTAGATTTACCACTATTCTGTAAACTCCATGTTTGAGCTATCAAATTTTAGTTACAACATATCAAATAGAGTAGTAAATTATTTCATTTTAGTTAAAGTTCACTTTCAATATTGCCAGGGAAGCTGTGGGGAATGATAGTTTCTAAGAAGCTATGATTCATTCCTCACTTCTAAGGTAGGATTGAGAGTTTTTCAATTAAACTAGTTGGTTATTTAGATATTTAGGATAAACTCACAACTGCACAGGTAAATAGCTACATCGGGCTACTTTGCTTGTTTTGATTCTGTCATTAGATTAATTTTCCTTTTTAAAATATATTAGAATAGCTACTCTTTTAATTTCGTTAAAATACTTCATCAAAAATACAAAAATAAAAGAACATATGCATAGTGTAGATACATCTTTCATAATCAGTTTATTCTTTTCACCTAAAATTGAATCATCTTTGTATGACAATCACGAGACCTAGAGAGCCCAGAGAATACATATTTGAACTGATAGTGCCTCAACCAAATCTCCCCACAACACTAGTTGATATAGATCAAGACCTTAGGATCCAGGTCTTTCGAACAACAATAAACCTATGAGTAATTAGTGAACAATTGAGAGAGTTAAATATTGAAGACGACAAGGCATACACATTTTGGTCAAATCATCCTAACTATAGATTGCCTTGATAGGGTATCCGTATGACTGTACAAGGACTCGAAAGAGAACAAATATTTGGTTGTGATCCTCTAGTTCCACAACCCAACGCAGGAGACCTCCTCATCGACATAGACACTAGCTTACGCATTCAAGTTGCCAGAACACTTGTAAGGTATTCTGAGAAAATTACACAACTCCTAGTTCTAAACATAGAGGCTGAAAAGGCGTATGATTATTGGATAGTCGGAAGGAGAGATTAACTCTTCATATGACCATAGGAGGTCCGCCACAACCATGAACTTACGGTTGTGATCCATAGGTCCCACAACCCAATGGGCCTATTGATCAATTAGACATTGATGTTGGTTTACAAACACTAGTATTTAGGTCCTCACCACTTCCACCAAACATCATTACACAATTCTCCATATTAAACATAACAGCCAATCAGGCTAGGAATTTCTAGACTAGACCAGAGAATCGTCCATAAAACTCCAGAGGATCTACTACACCTCTCATCACCATTCTCATGACCTTGTTTGGAAATATACACAAAGCACCTATAGGTCACTTTCCACGTATCCAACAACCAATAAATAGGATCTCAGCAGAGCTCGACATTGATTAGAGCCTCCAAACAACTATTATATCCAAACGATCCATTACACCAATTCAGGTTAGGAGGGCCTTCTTCGCCTTAGATTCACAGATTCCATTATTATGTATTGAGGATATAAGATTACCCAACTAGTTTGTTTGTATCTGTATAAATTCCATTCTCACCGGCTGTCTCGGCATGACCTCGGGAGGTCGGGTATGAAGAAAAGTTGCTTGTAGATTCTCATGCTCACATGTCACTTTTCCATCATACAAAATTGGTGAACCCGACGTGAAACAAACAATTTTTCCCCTTTTATTTTCCTTTCTTTCTTTCATTCACCTTTTCCCTTTCCCATTATTCAACAGGCATTCATATACCCCCGAATATGTCGGGATATGACACATATGGTAGACCTCTCTCAGGTCTTGAAGAAAATTATGGTCAAACAAATAGACAACCGTCACCCTCACTTTCTGCATGGGATGACAACTATTCAAGTAATTACTTGTCATCTCAAACTCCCCCTCAAAGAACTAGCTCTAGTTCTTCGTTCCGAATTGAGGAGTTAGATCAGCTTGCACAAACACAACAACCAGAGCCCTTAGGCTCTAACAATATGATGTTTACTGGAGAATCTATTTCATCTCCTCAAGTTTTGTTCAGACCACAAATCAGACAGTCAGATCCACTCCCATTTTTAGATGAGGAGTATTTAGCATGCTACACTAGAAGTGAACAATGCTTCCAAAACATGTACCCACCTATAGGGAGTTTGCAAACACAAACCGATACCCTACTCCAAGAAAACACCCCCATTCCACCACCTATGGGAAATACTCTCGGTGAAGCTTGGTAGGGTAATGATTAATTCATAGCAGGTATCATACCCTTTACAACCTCAAAGTGTAAACAAATGCCATTAAGGCAAAGCACCATGTCTTCACCAATCGAGGTCATTTCAACCTTAGTTGAGAAAGTTAGAGGATTGGAACTTTCTCAAGCAAATCAAAATTCATATTTTGGGCAAGCAGGAATCCCCAACCCTCCGCATCATCCCAGCCAGGTTGACCTCCTTATAGGAATAGGTACGTTAGGCTTGCCTCCTCAACATTCATATAACTATCTACAGTAAACACCAACTAGAACCGCATTTTCAAATGCCGCTCTAGTTGAAAATATGACACCTCCCGGCTTAGCACCAAACAACCCATACCAGAACAATGTTCCTCCCTACTTAAACATTTATTCAAAATCACCACAAGGAGACATGTTCTCCTCTCCCGGGATGTTCGCTCAACCACAGGGATTCCCTTATGCCCCTGCAAATACATATGCTATGCCATATCAACAAACCATTCCACCCCACCCCCTCAGTAAACACCATCGATGGTCGAAGCCTATGTGGTAGGGACTTACTCAGAATATTTAAAAGAGCCCCTAGACTTCACCATATGAAGTGTCTTGCTTCCAAGACCTCTTCCCAATTTACCCAAATACAAAGGGGAGGGAGATCCAAATGCACACATCAAAGCCTATGCCACGGCCATATGGGAATTACTCCCTTGGGATGGGGTTGTTGCTAAGATATTCCCTAAAACCTTGGAGGGTATTTCCCTTGATTGGTACTACAGAATACTTGAAGCCTCGATACACTCATTTAAACAACTCGTGTCAGAGTTCATCAAGGCTTTTGATATGAACAAATTATTGAGAATAGGAATCAGGGAATTCTTGCATATTAAACAAGAGCATAATGAATCCGCTGCTCATTTTATTCAAAGATGGCGTATGGTTCTCTACTCATCAGCAAGTGCTTCAAACATGGATCAGATGGAACTATGTGATTTATTCCTTCATTCCCTTAATAGAGAGATAAAGGAAGAAGTCCAAAAGTTCCCACTAAGAACTTATGATGAAGTACTTGAGAGTGCTCTCTAGAATTGACCAAGCGGTAATAGATAGTGGTCGTAAGACATATGGAACAAATGGGAAATTAATCACTCCCAATCAAAACACTATGACCTATCCTAGTACCGGGAATACCAATCAAGGACCTAAAATCCTTAACAAAAATCAGGGGTTACAACAGATGGAGTAACAAACCAAGTTAAAAAAGCAAACGTTGTGAACATTTCGCCACCCATTAACAATCAGTGAAATAAAAATTTTACTCCAATAATCAATGCAGTGGATTTTAATCATCCACCACCACAACAACAACAACAACAATAAAGACAAATCCAAACACAAGGTCCAAATCGAAACCCAACTGGATATCAGAGTCAAAACCAAAGGAAACAACCTCAAAATTTTAACTCTAATAACCAACAACCTTATATGAATTTTGGGCCACAAAGAGGTTTCAAATCAACAACCTCGAAATTAAAATCCCAATTTGCATTATGGTTTCCACAAGATTCAAGGCCATGATACTAGGACTTGTCGTGACTACAATAAATTCATGCAGCATTTTCTGGAAGACCAAAGACAACTCTTTATAGATATGTTCTTAGCAAATTCTGTAGTTCCCGTGCCAAACACTTACATAGGGGCAGTTTCCCCTCAAAATGCACCCCTCAAGATCTTTAATGATCCACTCCCAAATCATACTAACAATAACAGGTTAGATCCAAGTGGAACGAATAAGGGTGTTATAACAGGAAATAATGATCATGAAGCTTCAACTTCATTAAATCCACCATCGCACCCCAATTAGGAACTCGACCGCAAACCAAGATAGTTGGTCTGGTAGAGTTAGATATTGAGCTACCCATAGAAACCATAACAAGAACATGGGATTATTCTTCTCAACCAGTTCCAAGTTATCCATTATAACTAGACAACATTCAACAAACATTGGTAAAACCCATAGGCGCTTATGATTTAATTAATGACTTAACGAAGACCTTCTCTCATATTTCCTTCTTGGATTTATTGAAAAACTCTCTCACCCATAGGGCTGCTCTCTTAGAAGCATTAGGCCTTGGTCATTTAATTAATATTACCCCTCCTTCGAAAAACACAAGTAAACCATGTAGACTTTGATGTCTACCCTCCAGGGCAGCCAAATAGGGATACTAAGTTTATATTTGATATAAGTAAAATGCCAACGGATGCTGAAATTACATGTAGAGGTGACCCAGCTTTACATTTACAAGTATGGGTTTACAATAATTATGTTAAACACGCAATGATTGACGATGGGGCAGCAGTTAATATAGTCCCCTTCACTTTTCTTCAAAATTTAGGATATGGAGAAACAAACTGTTCCACAACATGAAATACGCTAAGAGGTTATGATAGCCTCAAGGCCACTTCAATTGGAACCATAGTTTTACTAGTCACCTTAGGACCCAAGACGGTCCTCACCGAATTTTATATTATAGATCGGGAAACCAACTATAATATGATCCTCAGTTGACCATGGATACACCGCATGAAGGCAATCCCTTCCACGTTATTCCAAGAAATAATATTTTTACACTTAGGGAAAATATTTGTGGCACAAGGCGACCCAAAACCCTTCGATATACACCTAGCTGATTTGAAGAAAAGACTAGGCATTCACTCCGAGTTTGAACTCCCAACAAATCAACTTAGCAAACCAATTAATTCAAAACCAAAAGAGAAGTTGATACCTACCACATAATTGGAAATTACAAATCTAGTCGAGGGAATTCCAGCACTCCAAAACGAGACTAACGTCATAGAAATGGTGTCACTAGGGACTACCGCAAATATTGTAGAATTACTAGAGAAATATCTACCCATTCTCCTACCATTTGATTCTATGGGTATGGGATACACCCTAGGAATTGGTTCCCTTCCATCAGATAAAGTTTGTATGGTAGAAGTAACCGAGGCAGAAGAAACAGATACGATGAATATCCCAACATCCATTTTCCCAAGAAAATATTGGACTCTCCACTTTGATGGAGCTAGATGTTGCTTTGGAGCTGGGGTAGGAGTGATCTTTACTTCTCCTGAGGGAAAGATCCTACCTTTTCCTTTAAATTAAACTTTGAGTGTACAAACAATGGGGTGGAATATGAAGCCCTCCTCCTTGGCCTCATCCTAGCTAAAAGAATGGGTGTCAATAACATTAGAGTACTAGGAGACTCACAACTGGTTGCAAACCAAGTCTCTAAGGTATATGAGACTAGAGCTGAACATTTACAACTCTACAAAATAACTGGTGTTAGATCTAAGCAAAGGATTCAACTTCATATCAATCGAAGCAATCCCATGAGAGCATAACCTTCTGCAGATTCAATAGCAATCTCAGCTTCCCATTTCACTCCAAAAAGTGAGTGGAAGATACAAGTTTCATAGTATCACTTTGACTTGAACCATTAGTGCGTAAAATACCAAAAACCAACTCCCGACTTAGAGAAGCTGAAAATGATTTTGCTATCCTAGATCACTTTGACAAAGTGATAGGTCACCCTCAAATATCTAAATGCCTATGCAGAGTTACATCATGCTCACCACATAATAGATCTTTCCCTAATACCACATTCCTCTTCCTATTTTGCAAATCCCATGGTAGAGTCTCCCCCATAGAAGGATCTCGATATCTACGAGGTAGAGAATGTAGAAAGTTTGGAACTACCTCCGGCCCCGCTTGA
Source organism: Taxus wallichiana var. yunnanensis (assembly GCA_018340775.1). Taxonomy (NCBI): domain Eukaryota; kingdom Viridiplantae; phylum Streptophyta; class Pinopsida; order Cupressales; family Taxaceae; genus Taxus; species Taxus wallichiana. Next base: position 662,443,687 of record CM031239.1, read on the forward strand.
ATTTGAAGAAGGAAATGCTTCTTTAATTGAAGAAACAATTGACATAAACATTGGAACGGAGGAAGAACCAAAAATTTTGAAGTTGGGATCCTCGTTAACTCTAGAGGAGATAGAAATACACACCCAAATCCTCAAAGAGCATCAAAAGGCTTTTGTGTTTAATTATAAAGAAATGACAAGAATTGCACCACATATCATGCGGTACATAATCTTGTCACTAAACCAGATGCAAAACCGATTAAACAAAAGTCAAGACCAATGAAGCCAAAAGTGGCTCTCATGGTAAAAGAAGAAGTAATGAAACTTCTCCAAGTAGGATTCATCAAACCCGTTGATTATTCACAATGGGTATCTAATATCATCCATGTTCTCAAAAAGAATGGGAAGATACGCATTTGCATAGATTTTTGGGATATTAACAAAGCATGTCCCAAAGACAACTTCCTGTTACCATCCATTGATGTCATTGTTGATGCAACAACTAGATTTGAACTGTTGTCCCTCATGGATGGGTTCTCAGGGTATAATCAGATTAAAATATCTGAACAGGATCAAGCCAAAACCACGTTCATAACTCCTTGGGGAACTTATTGTTATGTTGTCATGTCATTCGGTCTTAAGAATGCCGGCGCTACATACCAACGGGCAATGACATACATATTCCATGACCTTATTCATAAAATTGTGGATGACTTGTTGGCCAAGGCCAAGAAGCGTTGTGATCACCCAGAAGTACTTCGTATCATCCTTTCGCGATTAATTGAATATGGTGTCACGTTAAACCCAGAGAAGTGCGTATTTGGGGTGACAGGAGGCAAAATTTTGGGTTACATTATATCTTCATGAGGGATTGATGTAGATCCACCAAAATCTAGGCTATTCTTGAGATGATTCCACCATCAGATGAGTCTAGAATTAGATCATTTCTTAGGAAACTTGGTGCAATCCAAAGGTTTATCCCGGATTTAAGTTTTGCTATTCATCCAATCAACAATCTGTTAAAGAAAGATTATAGCATTGATTGGATAGAAGAATGCAACGAGGCATTCAAGCAGTTTAAACGCTTCTTGTTGTCTCTGCCCACACTAATGCCTCCCAGACCAGATCATCCTTTGATCCTATACTCACAGAGCTCACGATGTCTTGTTAGCTAGCATGATGGCTCAAGAGGACAATGATAAACAAGAAGGTGTAGTCTATTTCATTAGCCGAACATTGCTTGATTATGAAACACATTATACACAGGCAGAGAAAGAATGCCTTGCCATAGTCTTTGCAACAAAATGTTTAAGACATTACATGTTAAATCAAGAAACAAGGGTCATTGTAAAGACAGATCATTTACGAACATTCCTCACACAAGGGTCTTTATCTAAAAAGGCTAGACATTTCATAACCTTAATGGGTGAATTTGAATTAATGTTTATAAACTAGAAATTTGTTAAGGGTCAAATCATTACAGACTGGTTAGCTGACAATCCATTAGATGGAGGTGATCTGGTAAATCTAGACTTTCCCAATGAGTGCATATACTTTGTCGAGACTAGACCCCCCATCTCTACATGCCCTTGGTACACCGATATCATCAATTTTATCATGGACCATACGTACCCAGAAAGTGCCACGTCGTAACAAAGAAGGCGGTTACGCATTATAACTGCTAAATACATTATTTTAGAACAAGTACTCTATCGTAAAGCCTTCGATGGCATGCTTTTAAGATGCATTGACATAGAAGAATCCAAGAAGATTCTTTATGAATCCCATAGTGGGATATGTGGAGGCCACTTTGGTGGTCACGCCACTACTCACAAAATACATCAGATGGGCTATTTTTGGCCCACTCTTGAACATGATGCAGTAGAGTTTGTACGTAAGTGCCACAAATGCCAAGAGTTCTCTCACAAGATTCACATGCCAACACAATCCCTGCAACCAATAGCAACCCCATGGCCTTTCTCCACGTGGGGTCTAGATTTGATAGGGAAATTCTCTCCCTCATCAACAAATGGCCATAATTTTATAATTACAGCCACATAATATTTTACCAAATGGGTAGAGGCCATGCCTCTCACCACCGTACCAAGTTCGGTAATCACCAAGTTCATTCTGAACCAAATCATTTGTAGGTACGGTGTCCCACAAGTCATTATCTCAGATAATGACACATCCTTTAAAAATGATGAGGTCCGTGAGCTATGTAGCAAATTCAAAATAAACCATCATATGGCCTCTCTTTACTATCCTCAAGCCAATGGACAAGCCGAAGCAACAAACAAAACATTAAAGGCTAGTCTCCTCAATATAGTGAAGGAAAACAAATGGGATTGACATCTAAAATTATATCTAGCCTTGTGGGCCCATTAAACCTCAATAAGAACACCGATGGGGCAACCCCTTTCTCATTAGTATTTGGGGCAGAGGTAGTTCTCCCACTTGAGGTGAAATACCTAGTCTCTGCATCTCATTACAAGGGATTTTGGATGAAGACGCCTATAGAGAGGCATGCCTCTCTCAACTAGAAAGCCTTGATGAGGCCAGGCTAAATGCCAAACAACAACACAGAGCCTATGCTGACCGGATGTGCCGGCAATATAACAAAAAAGTCTATGAGTGAGAAATATATGAGGGAGATTTAGTTTTAAGACTAGACAACCAGATTGATAAGAAAATCGGTGAAGGAAGGAAATTCGGCCCAAATGGTTGGGCCCATACCGAGTCATGAAGGACTACGGAAATGGTGTGTATCTCTTATGTACACTAGAAGGTGAGGAATTCAATGAAACTATCAATTCCTTACATCTTAAACGGTTTTACGCATGAGACATTAGAATCACCACTTGTACATTATATTTACCTACATTGCATTAGTCATTTAGTTGTTTCATTTTTTCCACTTGTTTCAGTAAAAATTGTAGTCAAGGAACCTACTCTTAAGCAATCTATTACAAATTTCTGAAAATATTGGCAAAAACATTCAAATCACATCTCTTCATACATCATCAAGTAATTTCAAAATCTTTTCATCAAGTTTGACAGACAAATGTTGATGAAAACCATACCAAGGCCTACATACTTGGTTTTGCTCTTTCTTTCTACTAGGTGAAGTTGTTCTTACCTACGGTCTATTCTAGAAGCTTCTTGGTGTCACATCTATCCCTCTTATGTCTCTTTGAAACAAGGATATTCCAAAATCATAGTTCATAAGTGTCAAAATAAAATAGAATAAAAAATACCAAGCAAATGAATATTTTATTTTACACACTTCTTTGCCCCACCAACCTTTGGTGGTAAGCCTACATCTCTTACTGGTGGTGTGAGGTTGGGAAAGGAAAGAAGTTCCCTTACTCACCTATATCCTACCTTTGGTGGCAAACCCATGTTTCTTAGTAGTGGCATGGGACTAGGGTGTGGGGGGTCCATTCATACAAATTAACAAATCTTGGTATTTTACAAATACAAATCAAATTATATTGAGTGAAAATAAGTGTCCAAATTCTAAAGAGATAAAACCCTCAAAACCAGATTTTTGTCAACCAGTTGCCATCTATAGATCTAAGACTAGATAAACTGAAAAGTAAGTTTCCTTCTAAGCTTAGTGGTAGTTCTGAGTAGAGTAAGTTGTGTAGGTCTAAGTTTGGTTTCTGTCATTGGTTTTTCCATCTCTCATCGTTCCATTTAGTCAAACTCATACAATTTGTGCCCTTCCCAACTCTTGGTGTTGATCCCTTGCATCTTACTAGTTGCGTGGAGTTTAGGAATGGGGCATGTTCATCTCTTCATCTCTTTATCTCTATACATTCATCACATTTTGCCAATATAAGAAGAAACAACAAACATTGCCCAAAGAGGCCAAAAGTTCAGTACTACAATATGTTCTACATCATCGTATATCAACATCACAAAAACAAATAATGTAAAGCATTATGTTCAGTATTTGTTATCATTTGTCATCCATTGCATACATTCTGAAAAGCATATAAAACAAGTACTCTAAAAACATCTAGCGTACACATGAGAAGTGAATCACAAAATTCTAGACACAAGAAGTTCTAGATCCAAAAGATATATATATATATATAAATGGTGTTTTATATACAATGCCATCATGCACTAAAGCATGGTCAAGACGCTCAATGAGCCCGGAAAATACAAAAATACTCGTATAGGTGTCCAACCAAAAATCACTACAAAAAGGCACCATGATCTCTCAATCCCTATGAGATCCCTCAAAAGGTGCACAACCTCGTCTAGGACTCTGCTGCGACGACGCTCGGAATGAACTAAGGGCTCATGATCATGGTCAGCAGCTGTAGTCTTACTATGAGAGAAACTCCTCCTCATCAAGCACTCAACAGTCCTATATCCAACCAGCTCGGTGCAAAGGGAGGTAATTATCTTTTCTACCTTCTAGATAGGGGCAAAGATATCAGTATATCAGCCAATCGAGGGCTCTCCAACATCCTCAGTCAACTCGGCCCGAGTACCCTCTAAAGGGAGCAGTAGAGTGTCCACGCACACCTGGCGAATCAAGTCTCGCCATCCCTCAACAGTAGCTACAAATAAAAAAGGAGAAATAAACAAGTTAGAAGGTTGTCCAAAACAAGACCAAAAACAAGTGAAATAATGAAAGGGAAACATCAACTAAACAATTCTAACTAAAACAAAGTCGAGAAAAGAGTAGTAACTCACTCGAATCTCCAGCCTCTAGGTGGGATCTCTAGGATCTGCACACACCTACGACGCAACCGCCGACGATCGTGCCTCTCCCATACCTAGAAAAAGTGACGGCCTACCATGGACTCGTCATCTCCCCCTAAATCCTGAGAAGGCAACTCCTCTGAAATCAGGGTCACCTTCTCTACACTCTCCTCCACCCTCTCATCTCGTAAGATATCCTGAGTGTTATGCCACTCAATATCTCTATCCTCCTCCTCACATGTCTTGCCAGCTCCGGTCTCACCCTCCTATGTCTCCCCCTAATGAACTCCTCAAACTCGGAGTCCACATCAATGGGCTCATCTCCACTATGAGCAGGACCGGTGCCAATCTAAAGTAAAGGTGCTCGAGGAGCACTAGCTACCCCTCGGGCACGAACCACCCTCCTGGCTGCAATAGGAATGCCAGGAGTGACCGTGGTCCAACCTCGACCTCTAGGACCTCCCCGGCCTCACGAACAGATCTATATACTAGCCCCACCAGAGGAAACATATCAATATAGGGGAGGCCAAACTGCTGTGGTACTCTATCAAAGGGGTGGGCCTCTAGCTTCCCCGTCCTATCTACCAACTGACCCGTGGAAGAGCAGGCGATCAATGTAAGTGTCTCCTCCCCCCATAGCCCTACCATGTCTTGATAAGGAGTGGCCTCCATGTCTACAATAGTCAAGGAAGCCACCTGGATAGTGTAGCATCCTAAGTACGGTCATCCCTGCTCACCTCACCGACCTAACAACCCGAATCATCCACCCGCATACCCTCTCCCATAAGGAATGATGCGCTCGTACACCCAACTCATAACTAGAGTGGGATGACTCAGTGACTATCCCTATAGTCTGACCACCCTGTATAAATCATGGTAGGTGGTCCCGAGGATGTCTACTCCCCAAGTGTAAATACGGCCATGGGCCTCAATCTATGCAATGATGGGAGCCCAAAGAATATAGAAGAGTATCCCCTCCCTTATCCCCAATCAAACACAAGGCAAGGATACCCATAATGGCCTTGTGGATCATAGGGATAGGAGAGGCTGCAATAGAATAGACCTTCACCCCCTTCTTCAACCCCATGGAAACAATGACATCTCCCATATATGTGGCCCACTGAACCAACTGAGATCTGGATATTGTTGTCTTGAGAGATAGCCACCTCCCAAGAATCGAACCCCAATATATGGTAGACATCCTCTAGGGTGATGGTCCACTCACCCCTAACTCCTGGAAATTGGAAAGTGTTCCGATCTACGTCCCAATATGAAAATAAGTCACATAGTATGTGACTGGAAGGAGCAACATGAGCAACCCGAGAGATCCGCAGGATCCCAGCCCTCTGCAAAGTGTCCCTCTCATCCTGAGACAATGCATCCAATACTGTTGGGAGCCAATCACACTCCCTCTCTCTGATCCATCTGATATACTCTTCCTTCTTCTCCATCCACCCAAAAACATAGAAAAGAGTAAGTTAGTAACATAATCCGACTAGAAAAATTATCAAGAACATATAGAAATGCCAAAAATGCAAAGACAATTAAAATTTACATCCTTTTTACATTCTGTTCGAAACCGCCGCCCTATGCAGAGTGGCGGTTTCACAACCACTACCTTCAGAGGTGGCAATCATGTAACTACCACCTTCTTAGGCAGTGGTCCCGTAACCGCCTGCCTTCATAGGGTGGCGGTCCCATGACCGCCACCCTGTGCAGGGCGGCGGTCCTGTCCTGAAATGCCAAACGGCTCGAAAGCCCTAAAAACACTTTAAAAATGCAAAAAAACATCATTTTAGATGAAATAAAGACCTACCCTATGGGCCCCCTAGAGACTCATTTAAGACTAGCATTTTCAAAAATAATCCCCCACGACAAAGATTTCAACATTCCTATATTTTGGGTTTAAAAATGATAAATTGAGAAGAACTAACATGAGACTTCATGGGCCGATGTCTTGCTCTCAGAGGCATGATCATGATCTTGTAATGGATGTTTTGATTGTACTCTCGTCAAAAATGGTCAACGTGGGTCCCAGAGCTCAAAAATCACCAAGTCAACATGTGTAAATGAATAGTAAAATGAGCTAGTTATATATATATATATATATATATATATATATAGTTTTCTAATTTGGTTTTGAACATTTTTCGCAGGGTTGGAGTGTCGACGGAGGTAAATTCTAATCCCCGCACAGATGGTAAGTCCTAATTTCATATTAATTTAGTTTTATTTATTTTTTATTTATTGTATCTATCTACACTTGAGTCCTCTTTTCATTTTCCAGGTAGTGGGAATTTGGATGGCGACATTCCGACAAACGGGTGTGTCAAGTATAAATTCTAACTCCCCATTTCGGGACCGTCATACTCGGATCCACCATTTTACGCCTCTTCATGGCTAAGATGCTTCTCCAAGGGGGCAATATGTACGTACCCAAAATTATAGGGTACTACACCACCATAAAAAGGTTACACATACCCCAATGATGATACAGGTCTCCTCGCAAGGTGTTTGGAATCCATAAAAGCTCGCCAAGTATACATTTGCATCCCATGAGCCTCATCTAGCCTCCACGTGCTTTGTTCTGCCCTCTCCCCCTTCTTGCTTGCATTTTGGTTTAAATGACAAAACCGCCACCCCTACCCGGGCGGCGGTCTTGTGACCACCAGAGACGGAGACGGTGGTCTATAACCGCCACCACCCGCCTACAGGTGGTGGTGTTCCTATGTGCATTTTCAGAATGTTTTGATGATCTCGTCAAACAAAAATTTCAAATTTCTAGCCGCATTCTTCAACCACTTTGCTTTGTATTTAGGTTTTGGCTGCCCAATAAATAGTGTTTTCTCTTTGTTTAATGGTAAAAGAGTTCAATTCCAAGTTACCTTCTAGTGAATGCAATTGCTATAAATATAGCTTTGTTTTCAAACAAGAGGCCCCTCTCTTTCTCTGTTTAAATCATTAAGTTCATTTGAAGTTCTTGCTTAGAGTTCCAATAGTTTCATGTTTTGCATCAATTATTAGCTTTTCCTTTATTGTTAAAAATCACTTGATCTTCTTGTTTCCATCTTACTTCATCGTTGTTCCATACAATCAGCTTAGGATAAGGTAGTTTCATTCTTAGATTAGGAATCCATTTAGAGTTGTAGGTTTTGTTTTGTCACAAAAGATAGTTTCAGAATTCTCGGTGTATTTGTGTTGTATTCCCGCAATAAATCCTGCTAGGAATTGCATAGTCAAGCTTTGTTCACTTGCACTATCCCTCTCTTACTTGCATTGTATTCGGTCTATATCCAAAACTGCCATTGTTCGACTATCTTCTTCTACTGACACTATCATATACACACTTTTCTGGATTCATGAGAACACGAAGGAACGAGGAGATCACACTGAGGGGATGAAGTCACACACAACTAGATTTACCACTATTATGTAAACTCCAGGTTTGAGCTATCAAAGTTCTAGTTACAACGTATCAAATAGAGTAGTAAATTATTTCATTTTAGTTAAAGTTCGCTTTCAATATTGCCAGGGAAGTTGTGGGGAATGATAGTTTCTAAGAAGCTATGATTCATTCCTCACTTCTGAGGTAGGATTGAGAGTTTTTCGATTAAACTAGTTGGTTATTTAGATATTTAGGATAAACTCACAACTGCACAGGTAAATAGCTACATTGGGCTACTTTGCTTGTTTTGATTCTGTCATTAGATTAATTTTCCTTTTTAAAATATATTAGAATAGCTGCTCTTTTAATTTCGTTAAAATACTTCATCGAAAATACAAAAATAAAAGAACATATGCATAGTGTAGATACATCTTTCATAATCAGTTTATTCGTTTCAGTTAAAATTGAATCATATTTGCATGACAATCACGAGACCTAGAGAGCCCAGAGAATACATATTTGAACGGATGGTGCCTCAACCAAATCTCCCCACAACACTAGTTGATATAGATCAAGACCTTAGGATCCAAGTCTTTCGAACAACAAGTAAACCTACGAACAATTAGTGAACAATTGAGAGAGTTAAATATCAAGACGACAAGGCATACACATTTTGGTCAAATCATCCTAACTATAGATTTCCTTGATAGGGTATCCGTATGATTGTACAAGGACTCAAAGAGAACAAATATTTGGTTGTGATCCTCTAGTTCCACAACCCAACGCAGGAGACCTCCTCATCGACATAGACACTAGCTTACGCATTCAAGTTGCCAAAACACCTGTAAGGTATTCTGAGAAAATTACACAACTCCTAGTTCTAAACATAGAGGCTGAAAAGGCGTATGATTATTGGATAGTCAAGGAGAGATTAACTCTTCATATGACCATAGGAGGTCCGCCACAACCACAAACTTACGGTTGTGATCCACAGGTCCCACAACCCAATGGGCCTATTGATCAATCAGACATTGATGTTGGTTTATGAACACTAGTATTTAGGTCCTCACCACTTCCACCAAACATCATTATACAATTCTCCGTATTAAACATAGAACCAATCAGATAGGAATTTCTAGACTAGATTAGAGAATCATCTATAAAACTTTAGAGGATCTACTACACCTCTCATCACCATTCTCATGACCTTGTTTGGAAATATACACGAAGCACCTATAGGTCACTTTCCACGTATCTAACAACCAATAAATAGGATCTCGACAGAGCTCGACATTGATTGGAGCCTCCGAACAGCTTAATATATCCGAACGATCCATTACACCAATTCAGGTTAGGAGGGTCTTCTTCACCTTAGATTCACATATTCCATTATTGTGTATTGAGGATATAAGATTACCCAACTAGTTTGTCTGTATCCGTATAAATTCCATTCTCACCGGCTATCTCGTCACGACCTTGGGAGGTCGGGTATGAAGAAAAGTTACTTGTAGATTCTCATGCTTGCATGTCACTTTTCCATCATACAAGTACAAATGGGGAGGCCCTCATTGCAGCCATCCTCTAATTTTTTGTTCATGGTTAATAAGACTAAGGCCACTCCCATTGGAGTTTTAAAAGATGCATCCATTACCATACAAGGAGCAAAGTTCACTTTGGAGATTTTAGGTTTTAGCGTTGGCAAAGTCGATAGCTTCCCATCTCTATTGGGGAATCCTTGGTGCTATGCAAAAATGCTAATATTTGGTTCAACAAAGGTTATATCAGTTTTGAAAATAAGGAGGAGAGAATTATTATCCCATTAATAGATGGCAAATATGTGCCCTATGTTGAGCCCTTGAGTGAAGAAGACCTGAATAGGATTTATGTACGTGTCATCCAGGATCCAGAGGTGCTTGAGCCATGTAAAGAAGGAATCCTTCAGTGGGAGGATGCACAGTCTATTAGTGATACTATAGGTGTTTCTTGTGATAATTGGGCTCGTAGCACTTTTGAGTTAGTAGGGCGCAGCAAAGAAAGAATATATTTCCTAAGGAAAACAAACCGCATTATATCATGAGTATAGGTAACAACTTGATACCTTGTTACACTTTTACCTTGTTACACTAGAGAAGGAGACCCTATGGTGTTCCTACGCATCATGGAGGAACAATGGATAGACCCGCTAGAAAGAATAAATATGCTAGCATATACCCCGCAAGGGACAACAATGCACTGGAGGGTGGACTACAAGGATAATCCTGTAGGATGAAATGAAATTATGATTGCTCTTATTACTAGGTTCTTCAGGAGCAATGCACCTACTCAAATATGTACTTATCATGGTAATCAACCTATTCAACACCACATTCAGAAGTGTGAGATACTCTGGATAGAGGGGTGGGAAGCTTTACCACCTTCACTCTGGGTGCACAAGTTTTATTCCACTTTACAAGTTTTAACGTGCGCTTGGTATGTCTATGTCGAACTCCATAAAGAGACTAAAAATTAGAAGGATTTAATTGTAGGAATGACTCATATGTTTGACTTCTTCTCTATCAAGCCTCCGGTGGAAGAAGCATTAAAATTCATAAAGCACTTATCTATGGGAGATAGTGCTAAGGTCAAGAACTCCTTCGGGGAGTTATGGATGAAGGAAACTCAAAGCAGCGCGCCTTCTTGAAGAGACACCGGCCGATGCCACACTACTTCCTCATGCTTTCCTTGAGAAAGAAAAAGGGAAAATGGTCTACTTAGTGGATGACGAAAAAGTAGAAAATCTAGATATAAACCATTCAACAGGCGGGCGTGAGGTGTTGGAAAGTGTAGATAAGACCATGTGTGCCTATCATGAACCTATAAAGACAAAGAAAGTGAACATTGGATCAAATGCTAAGGATAAGGAGACCATAATTGGAGACTATTGGTCGGGACTCAAGTGGCAAAAATCATAGAGTTACTACAGGATTATCAAGATTTATTCTCTCGAGGGTACCATGAACTTAAAGGTGTGCATGAATCATTATGGGAGATGAAGATAAAGCTTAAAGAGGGTGTGCACCCAATTAAAAAGAGACCCTACATGATGAACCCCAACTTGTGTGAAAAAGTTAAAGAAGATATTGATAAAATGTTAAAATCGGAATCATCAAGCCCCTGGATGAGTCAGAATGGGTTAGTCCAATGGCGATCAATATCAAGAAGGATGGTCGGATTAGGATCTGTGTGGACTATAGGGAGCTAAATGTTGCATGTGTGACTGATCCCTTTCCTATGAAATTCAATGAGGAAATACTAGAAGGCGTTACAAGGCGCAAAATTTATTCGTTTACATATGGATTCTCTGGGTATCATCAGGTTAGGATTACCCAGGAGGATTAGGAAAAGACTACTTTTACTACTGAATGAGATTACTTCGCCTATACCGTGATGATTTTTGGTCCGAAAAATGCACTTTTATATTTTTGTGCATAGTTGTTCAAGCATTCATGGACTTTATTCACAACTTCTTGTAGGTTTATTTAGATGATTAGACAGTGTATGGACTTGTTAAAGATCATTGTGACAATTTGCTTTGAATGTTTGAAATATGTAGACATATCGAGTATCTCTTTAAACATCAAGAAGTGCATATTTGCTACACCATTTGGAATACTGTTAGGACACATAATCTGCAATGATGGTTTGTTGGTTGATCCAACTAAGGTTGTAGTCATTATAGGACTAAAATAGCCTACTACAGTCAAAGTGCGGTGCACTGATTCTTGGGTCACATGGGGTATTATAGGAATTTTATTAAAGGATATACCAAGGTTGTTGCACCCTTGGAGGAGTTATTGAAAGGAAAAGGTACATTCTATCGGGAGAACCGCAACAACGCACATTCGAGATATTCAAAGAGAAACTTACTACCGTGCCTATTTTGAATTTTCCTTCATGAGACCAACCATTTCATATACATGTGGATGCCTCTAAAGCATGACCATTGGCACAGTGTTGGCTCTCAGGGAGAAGGTATTATAGATCATACTATTTATTTTGCTAATAGAAAGCTAACTCCTACAGAGAAGAATTACACAACTACGGAGCGCGAAGCTTTGTTAAGGATCTATGCGCTACATAAATTTGGATAGTACCTACTAACTACACTATTTGTCTTTTATATAGATCATATGGCATTAAAGTATTTGTTAAATTAGCCCATTTTATAGGGCGCATATACAAATGGGTACTCTTATTTGAAGAATTTAATTTCTGGTTGTGGTAAAACTAGGAAAAGTAATTTTGGACTAGACCATTTATCCATAATATAGTCGGGAGAAGAAGCACGGGCCATTGAAGATAACATGCCGGATCTATAGTAATACAAAGTTACAATGAGTGCCATCAAAATTAGAGGACATTGTTGTTTTTCTATGAACAGGCATGGCACTGTAATGAATGAAATCCCTAGAGAAGAAACAACTTGCTATATGTGTGGCACCCTATATGTTGAGTATTGCTGACCTATACAAATTAGGTCGATGAAGTATGCATCATTGTGTAATGGAACATGAATGCATGACTATCATGGAGGAAGCTTGTGGTGGTATTACAGGTGGCGACTATGTAGGTGATGTCATTGTGCGCAAGATTCTACTTGCTAGATTATGGTGGGAGACCCCGTATAAAGATTGTAATGATTATTGCAAGGCTTGTGATCACTCATCAAGCATCTTGGGAAACCAAAGTCAATGAGATGAAATGCCTCTACGACCTATTACAACCGTAACTATTTGAGAAATGGGCTATAGATTTTGTTGGTCCTATTTCACCACCACGCGTAAAACTAGATCACGTTATATCATTACTTACATGCATTATCTCGACAAAGTAGGTAGAAGTAGTGCATACAAAGAATTGTACAGCAGCCACAAGCAGCCAAGTTTCTATGGGAAAATATTATTACACAGTATGGATGTCCTTTAAGTTTGACCAGTGATAGGGGCACACACTTTCTAAATGAGACAATCAGAATTTTATTGGATGAATTCATGATTGCACACCATAAGACTACACCATATCATCCTCAAGAAAATGGGACTATTGAGGCTTTCAACAAAATTTTGAGCCAGACATTGACAAAAATCTATGATGTTGGAAGAAAGGATTGGGATGATAAAGTATTTGTAGTACTTTGGGCATATCGAATAACATATAAAAGGTTGAACAAAGCCACACCATTTCAATTAGTGTTTAATAGAAGCAATTCTTCCTATGGAATTCAAAGTTACCATCTTTGCATATGCACACTTTGGAGGTCTAGCTAATGAGCAAGAATTAGAAGAATGGATTAAAAAGTTAATCAAGCTACATGAATGATGAACAATGACACATTGGAGTCAAAAACAAGAAAAATCTAGGTAGAAAGCATGGCATGACAAGCACATCAGGGATAAAATTTTTGAGATTGGACAGATGGTGCTCCTTTATGATTCTAAATTTTAATGCCATTGTAAACTCAAGGTACATTGGTTAGGGTTGTATGTTGTCACTCACATACTTGAAACATGCACTTGTCAATTAGAGGCATTTGATGGAATACGATTACCCAGATACTTCAATGGGAGTAGGCTGAAGCCCTACTATGAATAAGTCTTCTTGGTGTTTGTAATAAGGAAGTGTTGCCATTTATATTAGGTTTCCAATTATGCATTTCCTTAATGTGTTTCCTTCTTTGTCACTATGCTTTGTCAATTTAGTTGGTGTGTTTGTGTAATAAAGCGCATTTATGCTCTAGAAGCTTATTACTCTTTCAAGGATTTTTATGCATAGAGGACCACATACCCTTAGTGTGGGGTGGTTATTGATATCCAGGTGCATGACTGATGAAGATGAGTACACATGAAAGGAACAAACTGCTACGAGTGTTATTCAAGTTGGAGAATTGGAAAAAAGAGATTGCTTCTAGTCAAAATGACCATAGATGGAGATAAATGATGGAACATTATAACCCAAGGTAAGCAAAGGACGTGAAGACTACTAGTGGAAGGCACAGTGATGAGGTACTCAGTGCATGAAGAAGAAAATCAAGAAAAGTCTCGCAACCAAAAGGTAGGAGGGCACGCTAGAAGGTTATAGCTTCGATGTGAAGATGTATCACACGTAGAAAGAATGAAAATGATTGATTAATGAGAGGATTATTGGTAAGTGAAGGAGTAATAAATGCACTAAATTTTTGAAAATCTATATAAGTACAGATGCAAGTTCATTCTTACCATTGCAATTGCAATAATTTGAAAGAGCCAAGTGTGACCGAGTGCGAGAAGAGTATTCAAGAGCGAAGAGTGTGAATCAATACATTACGAGAAAAATTTTGTGTAGAGCAAGTCAAGCGCCCCAAACAGTAAAGGGTTTGCGCAAAGCAAGGTGTTGCAAAAGAGCTAAGGCATGTAATCTCAACTACTAGGCACGCTGAATCGAGTTAGGGTTTGGGTTTTGTTGTCCATTCAAAATTCCCCTGCTTTTGAGAAGTTAAAAATTGAAAATTTTAAAGTTAAACGCCTTCCCTGTTGTCCTCGTAGTATGAAAAGTCAAAAAATTGAGAAAAATCTGTGTTTTTGGGGTCTGTTTGTGTGATTTTCGGGCCCGTCGGAATTTTTTGTCCCAAGTGTCCCAGATTCGCCCGGGTTCATTGTTCCCTTTTCGTCTGATTCGGCCAAATCACGTAATCCACGTACTTTCATCCCGCATGTCCCAAAAACATTTGTGCGTCTTTTCCCCGCATCACCCGAATCGACCGAACCACGTACTTCGCGCTTTCGCGTCCCTCGTGTCCCAAATGAACCAAGTGCCATTCGTGCTAATTTTTCCCGCTCTACCCGAATATCTTGCTTTTCAATTTGGTAGATGTGTATTTAATGCACATTTATTGTCTTTCTCTCTCCTAAACGGCTATATAATGAGCTGCCCCTATGTGTTTTTACACACTACTTTCATGCTATCTATTGCTCGTACCTCTTGACAAAAAATTCTGCGCGCGCATCCATTCCCCCCTTGCAATTCCATCCCAAGTCCAGCCTGCAGCCTTGCTCTCCAAGTTACTATCAACATGAAGATTAAATTCCAGGGGCAGGAACAAATTTCACCACTCGAGTCTGCCGTTCCCGATATCGGGACTAGTGAGGTTCACCACCTCGACTTTGGAGATTTTTGGGCAAGAATGACAGATGCAAACCCTTCACCTATGGCACAGATGATTCATGACAGTGGTTTGGCTTTCACCAGTGGTTTCCCTATCTCAGTGCAATGCGCAGATACAGTGCTCTCCTGCGGTGCTCATTTCAACCCTGACTCGAGTGAGTTGACAAACGTGCATGGGGAGCTCATCACCAAACTTGACGCCGCCACTGCACTGCACTAAGGATTCTAGAAACAGACAAATGCTATAGTTATTTCTCATAATCGTGCACAGCCCTTTCATGATCAAGACAGTGAGAAATATAAGGCGTGGGTGGCGAAGTCCTGGCTGAAAAACCCTAAGAAGGGGGCATCTCGTCTATCCAAGGTTCTCTTCCGTGCCGATTTCAATGAGGAATTGTCAGATTTTATAATCCTACTGGCTCGGGTCATGGGTTTACCCTCTACAAATGAGTTCCATTTCTGGATGTGCCCACTTATCAATATGGTGTGCGAAGGAACTCAAAATATCAATTGGGCAGAGATCATTAGTATGAACCTAGCAGAGTAGTTGTCCAATGTACAGCAGACCAAGAAATTCTATATGACTTCATACTTAATGTATACCCTAGCAGCATCGAGGCAATGGTTTGGGTTCTCATACATTGATGCTCATAAGGATGACCCTGTGTATGCCTACTACCCTCAATTCACCTTAGAAACTAGCAATCGCAATTTCAGGAGGGTGAATGATGCTTTCACCATGTACATTGTCAGGCTCCTAGAGAGCGACACGGCGAGGAGATTTTCTGATGAAGCTATGAATCTGATATCGCATTACGGTGCCTACTTCATCCAATTTAGGAAATTTTCCTATATAAGGCTTGCAGGCTATGAGAGCACTCCTCTCAAGCTTCCTATGTTCTGCAATGACAAAATGGCCTTAATAGAAGTATGCAGGTAGCTGGATAAGTTGCACAGAACCTGCAGGGATAAGAAAATCACTGGCCTACACTTCCCCATCATCTTGGGAAACTACACCTGCAAGACAACACTAGATGCTCAAAACATAGAAAGAGCCCTAGCTCCCATCACTGTCCATTTCTTCAAGCCAAGAACTTGTTTTGACTTGAAGAATTTTATTGAGAAGAACATCAAGATCACTTATCATCATAGGGCAGACACAGAGGACTATTGGGCTGACTGTGTTGATGATTTTGAAGCAAGGAGAAGACATTATGGCAGGTTTTCCCTTCAATTAATCCAAGAGCTTAACCTGTACCAAGTTCCTGAAGGGCTCCAGGATGATAATTCTGACCTGTACTCATATGAGTATGACAATGTGGTCAAACACACTCCCTTGGAGGATTTGGATTGGTTCAAAAAGGAGAAGGATGATTTGGCTGAAATCCTAGCTCCGGTCTTAGTCAGGACCAAGATCTGGTTTGATAAGAAAGTCCATGAATTTAGAAGGTATTCAGGGGAATCCTCCTCCAAGGATGCTTCAACACCAAGGAAGGAAGCATTGACACCTAGATCGGAAGCGCATGTGCGAGCACCCCTCCGCCTCACAACTTAAGGACCTTCCTCGTCCACCCAAATATATCAAAAGAAAGTCAGAGAAGTCAAGAAAGAGCCTGTGGAGGAAGATCCCTAAGGAATCATACCGAGTTGTCTCGTGCCCAGAGAACATCATTGTTCTCATCGAAAGCTAAGAGAGTTGAAGTGCTTTGTATCTACAAGCGCTCCGTAAGCCCCCATGGATAAAGAAAAAGAGGTCCAAAGCGCCGAGCTTCCAGTGCAAAGTGACCCTCTCAGACGTAAGCCACAAGCGTCCCACTTATATCTCAATTAGAGGCAACAAAGAAGTCTAGCAAACCTTGGGTGCCATGAGTTCTCTCTCTCTCGCCCTCTTACCCCACCTTCTTCTTCCTCCTCCTCTTTTGCATGGGTGCACTTTTCTTGATGTAGGAAGAGAAAGTCTTCCTCCCGAATTTTAGGGCCCAATTTTGATGTCAGAGCAGCCTTTATTAGGCACTACTCCTCCTACTCACTCCAAAAAGCCGTAACTACCTCCGGGATAGTGTCGATGCTCAAGGCAAACAATTCCTCGGAGATAGCCAAGCCTAAGTGCATGCCGCAGTAAGATTTGCAAGCATCCGATCCGGAGCTCTCGAGAATTCCCATGGGAGAATCCACCGAAGGTGAAATCCACAACCTTCAGAAACAAATACCAGAGTCATTGGGAGGGTAGAGAAAGGGCAACAACAAACCATAGAGCGGTTGGAGGAACAGCCCCATTCTTACAAGTTTCATCAAGTCACTGCTATCTAAAGATAAATTTCTAGATCCTACCCCATTGACTACTCTTCCACCACCTGTAATTCTGAGCCAGGATGAAGTGCAGAGTATCAAAGACATGCACAAGTATTATGTCTATGGAAGGGCTATGGAGGCCATGGTGGATGATATGCTTGTTGCAGGATTGAACTTCATTGATGAAGCCTTCAAACTCCACGGGAAGGTGAGCAACTTACAACAGAAACTCTCCTCCACTATTGGGAGCATAGATAAAGAACTCAAACTTTGGAGCAGTTGCATAATAGACCTTCGTCTCATGGGACAAACAGATGAAAATATTTTGATGGCAAGAAAGGTCTTCGAAGATGCAAAGGATAATTTGTCAAAGTCCTGGGTCTATAGCGTGGAATGGAAAATCAATGTTCTGGAGGAGGCTTTGGGAGAGTTAAGAAATAGCTGGCAGAAGGGTGAGGCCTTCAAAACACTAGTTATATCTGCCTTCAAGGATATACATTGCCATCTTCATGATGAGACTTCTGGTGTGCCTCTCTCTTTACAAGAAATCAAAGCTCAATTTAGAGCTTTTGTCAAAGGTGATCTATTCAAGGAGAGTTCCATTTCCAAGGAAAAAATGAAGGAGATCTGCTCTCTTCAATCTACTATAGAAGAAGCAAATAAAGATTATCATACTCATGTCGAGTTCGACAAAGAAATGGAGAAGTGCCTCGGATTTTGGACTCAGTCTACTACCAACACATCAGTCCCACGAGGCAGAGACATAGCAGAGGCGTTGAAGAGATTCAGACAGCGGATCTTAAAGTCGGTGGGTCCCTCCCAGTCATGAGCACCTATCTTCTTCTCCTAATTCTTCTCTTTTCTTCCTCCTTTTCCTCTCGGATTTGTTGTAATTAGTTGGGGTATTGCGATTAGCAGCCCTCTAACTAAGCATTAGTTAAAAGAAGTAGTTACCATGAGTAACTAATTTATAAACTATATAATGGTCTCTCCTCGCCATTTTGAGGAGGAGGAACTTGGCTTATTTTTGAAAGTGTAAATAAATCATAAAGAAATCAATACAGAAGGATTTTTCATTCTTTGTCTATCTGGTTTCCTTTATTCTCAAGCTATTCATTTAATCTTATTAGATCATTTGTCTGTATTATGCTGAGAAGCTTTGTATTCTTGCAGATGTTATTTATAGAACTTTGTGTCTTTTCAAATTTCATCTTATTAATGTGATACAAATGATCTTATTCCAATTCGTTGTACCCTCGCATGCATAAGGAATTACTGCTCATCCGTAATTCGAATGGTGCCTTTCTGCTCGTTCTCGCATTTTCATTCCTCAGTCCTTTTGTGATTGATGACCTTTTAGGAAACACTTTCATAATATCCAAGTTCCATAGTAAAACCATGCTTTGTATATGTGTAAATAGGTTCATTTCTGAATAAGGGAACCTCTCCCATTAAAGAGGAGGGACTTCTTGTCCCCTGACTGTTGCTCTTCTTGAAGTTCCTTTTGACAACCAACAGTTTTTGGCGACTCCACTGGGAATCATATTCCAGTTCTATAATCATTTATCAATCATCTTTTGATCTTGTGACTCCACGTTTTACTCGAGGGAGAAGGGCCCTTGGTATTGAAGATTCTTAGTTTCAACTTTTGGAACAGCAGGGTTTTCCTTTCCCTTCAGCAAGAAGGAATATAAGAGCTCGTTCAACAAGCACTCCTCCTGTCAAAAATAGAATCCCTACGGGTGGTATTCCTTCATAACAAATCAGTCCTAATCTTCAAGCCCTAATTCTTGCTGGTGTTTCAATTCCTCTTCAAGCCATTTTTCCAAGAATGGTGGTACCATTGCCTTGGGGCCATCGTGTTGGGCCTCTTTCCCTTCCTCAGCCTTTGCATGAGTTACCTAGAGGTAACCGGAAGAACTTTCCTAAATTCAAGGGTGATGGTAAGGTACATCCTGATGAACACATCATAGCCTTCATAGTTGCATGTGGAGTTCTGGGAGTTGAACATGAAGACGTCTCGTAAGGCTTTTTGTTGAGACTTTACAAGATAATGCTGCTGATTGGTTCTATCACCTTCCGGCCGGAGCTATCACTAGCTGGAACACAATGAGAACTAGGTTTGAAAACCGTTTCAAACCGGCGGAAGACGTGCATGCTTTGCTAGCCCAAATTTCTCAAATAAAGAAGGAATCACAAGAGCCCATGAGAGAATTTGTGGCTTGATTCAATAGGTTAATTAACAAAATTCCACCAAATACTCAACCTGTAGATCAAATCCAAAAATGCTTCTTCCTAAACGCCCAATTGCCTGAAGTTAGTTATGCACTGAGAAGGGCTAATCTCGCAACATTGGCCAAGGATCAAACTCTTGTTGTTAGTGTTGAAGATGATTTAATCATGTCAGGAAAGTTGAGGAGAGACCCTTTTAAATCTAAGTCTTCTTCTTCCTCCTCTTCCACTCCTAGACCTAATACTGATCCATTGGTACAAAAACTTGCAAATGATCTCATCGCCATTAAGAAACAATTGGCTCAGCATACTCCCTATACAGACATTCCAAGGAGGAATTTTCAGCCCAAAAATCATTTGCCTGCTTCTCAAACAAGGCTAGCGCTTGAAGGACCTCCTATTAAAGTTCCTGTCAATGCAACCTATGAAGTTGAAGAACCAGAGGATGAGGAGGTTAATGAAGATTGTGAGGAATTTGTTGAAGAGGTTGATGATGAAACAGATGAACTTGAGGGATCTCGAGTTAATTTCTTCACCACTGAAGGTGTTGATGAAGGAGATGATTATGATGAAGTAGTAGCAGACATGAATAGCGAATCATACGCTGTCATGACTCGAGAGCAGAAAAATCAGAGGGAGAAAGTGATGTAGCCCACCAAAAATCTAAGGAGCAGCTGACAACTATCCCTGTAATTGTAAAAAGAGGATCTCCTATCCCCATTTCATCTACACCAAAGGTGAGTCCTGTCAATTCTGCTACTAAAGTTACTTCTTTTTCTCCTAAAATTGATAAGCCTAGGATCCCAAGTGATGATAACCCGTCCACTTCTGGGTCTTTCGATATTATTGATCACCTGAAAAAGACTAAGGTTCAAATCTCAGAGGCTGAATATTATCAAACCCATCCCAAGGCTTTTGCTAAAATGATTCACTTTGTCAATTCTCATTCTAAAACTACCTCTAAAGGCCTTTTACCCACTCCCTCTTCTGCACCATAGCCTAATCTGGTAGCCGCTGTCACCTCACCCAATGACAAAATCAAACCATTCTATGTGACACTCCTTATAGCCGGCCATAGGCTCAAGATGGTGCGTCATAGACTGGGGGCATCGACAATGTAATGCCTGCCAAAGTAGCTCATGCCTTAGGCCTAACTCTCACACGCACTTACGGATCTTGTTATTCCATGGAGAGTAAGGAAGTGCCCCTGGTCGGAAGGATTAAGGATGCACAAGTGGCTTTTGCTACTTTGCCTGAGAAGAAAGTTTTGGCTACTATCCTAGTAGCAGACATTCCTCCTTCATATGGGATGCTGCTAAGTAGAAATTTTGTAAGGATGTGGGTGGAGAAATTCAAATGGATTGGTCACATGCCCTCATACCTGTTAATGGGCAAATGAAGAAGCTACTACTGAGAAGCAGTCTGAGTATATTGTACAAAAAACAGATGATCCCAAAGCACAAATACTCTATGAGGATATGGGGCATGGCAACTACATGATTATGTCTCCAGAAGAAATCCAACTCCCCAAAGTGTCACCTAAGGATCCTAATGGTGTTTG
Source organism: Taxus wallichiana var. yunnanensis (assembly GCA_018340775.1). Classification (NCBI taxonomy): domain Eukaryota; kingdom Viridiplantae; phylum Streptophyta; class Pinopsida; order Cupressales; family Taxaceae; genus Taxus; species Taxus wallichiana. Next base: position 662,465,037 of record CM031239.1, read on the forward strand.
GATATTAGAGTTTGATGGAAGTTGTTCTTCAGCTGGTTCTGGAGCTGGTGTCATATTGGTGTCACCTGAAGGAAGCATTCATCCTTTCTCATTCAAGTTGTAATTTGAAAATACCAATAATATAGTAGAGTATGAAGCTCTCATTCTTGGACTCCAGGTGGCAAAAGAACAAGGTGTGAAGAATCTTCTAGCTCGTGGGGATGCGGAGTTGATTGTCAAGCAAGTTAGGAACCTCTTCCAGGTAAAGAATAGAAGGTTGAAACATTACAGGAATCAGGTTTGGGACTCCATTGAATTTCTTGACACCTTCTCCATCGAAGCAATGCCTAGGGAAGAGAATACTGGGCTGATTCACTAGCAGCCTCGTGGATCACTTTGCTTATACCGCATCCTGACTTTTCTAAAGATAAGTTCACCATCGAGATGATCCATAGACCCAGTGTACCTGATAATACAAGTAACTGGAAAGTTTTCAATGACGATCAACACTTGCTTTCTTTCTTAGAACTCAAGGATAATTTTGAATAGTTGTACTTTGAAGGAAGTGATAATTTTCCTCGTGAAAGTGTGCCCTTTAACGAAGGAGCCATCAAAGAAGAAGAAGTGGATCAGGATGGATGTATCAAACTCAAGGGAAACAAGATTCGAAAGGATTGGTGAGTTTAGAAGAACTGTTTGACAAACACGACAGGTATGTAAAGTTTAAAGCTTCTACTGGACCTCAACAATCAGCTGAATATGACAAAATTAATATTGGGAGTTCTACTGATCCTAAACTCGTGAACATTGGAAAATGTTGCACACCAGAAGAAAAGAAGAAGGTAATTAGTCTTTTGAAGAAGTATAAAGATGTCCTTGCTTATTCCTATGAAGACTTAAAAGCCTTTCAACCAAAGGAGATGCAACATTTTATCCCTCTCAAACCTGGAATTAAGCCTTTTAAATAGAAGCAGAGGCAATACAATCCTAAGATAGCTGACACCATTTTTCAGGAAATACAGAAGTTATTAAAAGCCAAAATCATTTTTCCTATTCACCATTCAACATGGATTGCCAATATTGTACCCGTTAGAAAGAAAAATGGTGAAATTCGTATCTGTGTTGACTTCAGGAATCTGAATCAAGCTTCTTTAAAGGACAACTATCCTTTACCCATGATGGATCAGGTCTTGCAAGCAGTAACGGGATCCGAAATGTTGTCTATGCTTGATGGATTCTCAGGATATAACCAGGTAGAAGTTAATACCGCAGATCAACACAAAACGGCTTTCACTACTCCTTGGGGTACCTTTGCTTACAAAAGGATTCATTTTGGGCTCATTAATGCCGGTGCCACTTTTCAGAGGGCTATGGATTTGGCCTTTGGAAGTTTGAAAGGAAAGTGTATCATCGTATACCTTGATGACTTGACTGTATTTTCTAAAACAAGGGCAGATCATTTTCAGCATCTAGAAACAGTTTTGCTAAAATGTAGAGAACATGGGATCTCTTTAAATCCTAAGAAATCTATTTTTGTGTCACGGAGGGGAAATTATTGGGGCACGTTGTCTCCAAAGATGGTATAAAAATTGATCCTGAGTGAGTTCAAGCTATTCAACAAATTCCTCTTCCAACTAGCAAGAAAGGAGTGCACTCCTTCTTTGGTAAGGTTAACTTTCTGAGGAGATTCATCCCTGATTTTGCAGAGCTAACTTTGAATATCTCTCAAATGATGAAAGGAAAACAGACGTTTGGTTGGTCTCCTGAAGGGAAAGAGGCTTTTGAAGGTATTAAAAAGGCTATTGCTAAAACTCCTGTTTTAGCGTGTCCAAATTTCAACAAAGATTTTATTATCTATTGCTATGCCACGGATAACACCCTGGCTGTTGTTCTGACTCAAGAAGGTTCTAATGATCATGAACTCCCAATTGCATTCATGAGCTACATTCTAAAAAATCACGAGCTAAGATACACCATAATGGAGAAACATGCTTTTGCAGTGGTTAAAGCTGTCAAGCAGTTTCGTTTTTACATCCTTAATTCTCACTCCACAGTCTTTGTGCCAGATACAACTATCAAGTTGATTCTCACACAGCAGGAGTTCGGATCCAAGAGAGGGAACTGGGTGGCCAAGGTCCAAGAATATGACATTGACATCAGACCAACCAAGCTCGTTCGTGGGAAAGGCCTGTGTGAACTCATCGCAGAAGGAGCTAGACATGAGTTACTAGAGAATAAAGTTGATCTCCCTATCGTTCGTTTCTTAGCTCAATTGATGAATGGTATGCCGATATCGCTCACTTTCTCACCTATGGAGAATGCCCCTCTCATTTGACTGCCAAAGAAAAGAGAGCTGTTAAGTTGAGATCAGCCCAATATGTGTTGTGGGAAAACGCCTTGTTTAAGCGTGGGTTAGATGGAAGGTTTTTAAAATGCGTGGACAAGGAACAACAAAAGAAGCTACTTTCGGCTTTTCATGATCAAGCATGTGGAGGGCACTACTCATCAACTGTCACTGCTCATAAAATTCTTCGTGTAGGGTATTACTGGCCTACCTTGTTCGGAGACACATCAAAATGGGTTGATAAATGTGAGGCTTGTCAGACTTTCGTGGGTAGACCCAAGTTGGCCTCTTTGCCCCTTAAACCAGTTGTGATCGAAGAACCTTTTCAACAATGGGGTTTAGATTTCATTGGAACACTTAATCCCTCTTCTAGTGCTGGTCATACCCATGTATTAACCACCACATATTATTTTACTAAGTGGGTAGAAGCCATTCTAAGTAAAGAGTACTACTTGTAAGTAGTATGCAGTTTTATCAAAGAAAACATTTGGTAAGGTATGGTGTGCAAACAAGATCGTGATGATAATGCTTCAAACTTTTCTTCAACCGAGATGATGATTTTTGCTATGGATATGGCATCTCCTAGCTCACTCCTCGATTACTATCCTCAGGGGAATGGACAAGCATAATCAACAAATAAAAATCTGGTGGCCATAATAAGGAAATTAGTCAACGAATCCCAACGAACTCGGCACAAGAAACTCTATGATGCTCTTTGGGCAGATAGGATCACACCTAAGAGAGCCATTGGGATGTCTCCTTTTCAGGTAGTATATGGAGTAGAAGCCCAATTGCCAGTCACAGTGGAGCTTCCAGCCCTACATTTAATGAAGGCCATTGAAGATACCCGTTTCAATGATTCTTTGGATAAGAGGATCATGTATCTCCACAAATTGAATGAGGACAGATTGAAAGTTGCTGATAAGATATCTGCCCACCAATAGAAAGTAAAGGTCTTATTTGATAAAAAGGCCAGGCTCAGGGATTTCAAAGTTGGAGACACTGTTTTGTTGTGGGATAAAAGGCATGAACCTTGTGGCAGCCATGGCAAGTTTGATTCCCTTTGGCTCGGACCTTTTAAGATCAAGCACTTTGCTGGTAAGAATTCTTTTTACCTTGACTATATGGATGGTTCTTCTTTCCCACTTCCTTATAGTGGGCAGTACCTGAAATTGTTTAAGTCATAGGTGATTAGGAAGTCCTTTGTATATTCTGTATAGTGTGTGTTCTCCTTTCCTTCCCTTGTTTTTGTGTGTTGTTTATTTTAGGGTGTTTCTTCGTATTGGTTTGTTTTTGACTCCATGGCCCAATGGATAAGGTCTTGGTCTACGTCCCCTAGTTTCTCGAATTCTTGCCTTGTCTCATTCTTTGAACTTATGCCAAGTCATCCCCAGAAGGAGCCAATTGTTGTCCATTCAAAATTCCCCTGCTTTTGAGAAGTTGAAAATTGAAAATTTTCAACTTAAACACCTTCCCTGTTGTCTTGGTAGTATGAAAAGTCAAAAAATTGAGAAAATCTACGTTTTGGGTCTCTGCTTTGTGTGATTTTCGGGCCCGCTGGAATTTTTGTCCCAAGTGTCCCAAATTCACCCGGGCTCATTGTTCCCTTTTCGTCCGATTCAGCACCAATTCCGTAATCCATATACTTTCATCCCACATGTCCCAAAAACATTTGTGCGTCTTTTCCCGCATCACCCGAATCGGCCGAACCACGTACTTCACGCTTTCGCGTCCCTCGTGTCCCAAATGAACCAAGTGCCATTCGTGCTAATTTTTCCCACTCTACCCGAATATCTTGCTTTTCAATTTGGTAGATGTGTATTTAATGCACATTTATTATCTTTCTCTCTCCTAAACGGCTATATAATGAGTTGCCCCCTATGCGTTTTTGCACACTGCTTTCATGTTATCTATTTCTCATACCCTTGCGACCAAAATTTCTACACGCGCATCCATTCCCCTGCAATTCCATCCCAAGTCCAGCCTGCAGCCTTGCTCTCCAAGTTACTATCAACATGAAGATTAAATTCCAGGGGCAGGAACAAATTTCACCACTCGAGTCTGTCGTTCCCGATATCGGGGACAATGAGGTTCGCCACCTCGACTTTGGAGATTTTTGGGCAAGAATGACAGACGCAAACCCTTCACCTATGGCATAGATGATTCATGACAGTGGTTTGGCTTTTGCCGATGGTTTCCCTATCTCAGTGCAATGTGTAGATATAGTGCTCTCCTACGGTGCTCATTTCAACCCTGACTCGAGTGAGTTGACAAACGTGCATGGGGAGCTCATCGCCAAACTTGACGCCCGCCATTGGCACTGCACTAAGGATTCTAGAAATGGACAATGCTATAGTTATTTCTCATAATCAGGCACAGGCCCTTTTCGATCAAGACAGTGAGAAATATAAGGCGCGGGTGGTGAAGTCCTGGCTGAAAAACCCTAAGAAGGGGGCATCTCGATCTGTCCAAGGTTCTCTTCCATGCCGATTTCAATGAGGAATTGTCAGATTTTATAATCCTACTGGCTCGGGTCATGGGTTTACCCTCTACAAATGAGTTCCATTTCTGGATGTGCCCGCTTATCAATATGGTGTGCGAAGGAACTCAAAATATCAATTGGGCAGAGATCATTAGTATGAACCTAGCAAAGAAAGCAGTTATCCAATGTACAATGTACTAAGAAATTCTATATAACTTCATACTTAATGTATACCCTAGCAAAGATCGAGGCAATGGTTTGGGTTCTCATACATTGATGCTCATAAGGATGACCCCGTGTATGCCTCACGCCTCAATTCACCTTGGACACTAGAAATTGCAATTTCGGGAGGGTGAATGATGTTTTCACCATGTACATTGTGGGCTCCTGAGAGAGCGACACGACGAGGAGATTTTCGATGAAGCTATGAATCGATATCGCATTGCGGTACCTACTTCATCCAATTTAGGAAATTTTCCTACATAAGGCTTCATAAGCTATGAGAGCACTCCTCTCAAGCTTCCTATGTTCTACAATGACAAAATGGCCTTAATAAAAGTATGCAGCAAATTTGGATAAGTTGCATGAGAACCCTGCAGGATAAGAAAATCACTGGCCTACACTTCCCCATCATCTTGGGAAACTACACCTGCAAGACAACACTAGATGCTCAAAACATAGAAAGAGCCCTAGCTCCCATCACTGTCCATTTCTTCAAGCCAAGAACTTGTTTTGACTTGAAGAAGTTTATTGAGCAGAACATCAAGATCACTTATCATCATAGAAGGCGCATACGAGAGGACTATTCAATGATCTGTGTCTTTGATGATTTTGAAGCAAGGAGAAGACATTATGGCAGGTTTTCCCTTCAATTAATCTAAGAGCTTAACCTGTACCAAGTTCCTGAAGGGCTCCAGGATGATAATTCTGACCTGTACTCATATGAGTATGACAATGTGGTCAAACACACTCCCTTGGAGGATTTGGATTGGTTCAAAAAGGAGAAGGATGATTTGGCTGAAATCCTAGCTCCGGTCTTAGTCAGGACCAAGATCTGGTTTGATAAGAAAGTCCGTGAATTTAGAAGGTATTCAGGGGAATCCTCCTCCAAGGATGCTTCAACACCAAGGAAGGAAGCATTGACACCTAGATCAGAAGCACCTGTGCAGACCCCTCCTGCCTCGTCAACTCAAGGACCTACAGTCTCCACTCCTTCCTCGTCCACCCAGGTATATCAAAAGAAAGTCAGAGAAGTCAAGAAGGAGCCTGTGGAGGAAGATCCCCTAAGGAAGCATACTGAGTTGTCCTCAGGCCCAGAGAACATCATTGTTCTCAGTGAAAGTGAAGAGAGTGAAGTGCCTGTATCTACAAGCTCCAGAAGCCCCCATGGATAAAGAAAAAGAGGTCCAAAGCACTGAGCTTCCGGGTGCCAGTGACCCCTCTGTATCAGAAGCCACAAGCGCCCCACTTATATCTCAATTAGAGGCAACAACTGCAAACCTTGGGTGCCATGAGTTCTCTGTCTCTTGGCCCTCTTGCCCCACCTTCTTCTTTCCTCCTCTTTTGCATGGGTGCAGCCTCTTGTTGACAGTAGGAAGAGAAAGTCTTCCTCCCAAATCTCAGGGCCCAATTTTGATGTGTGGCAGCCTTATTAGGCACTACTCCTCCTACTCACGCCAAAAAATCTAGAACTACCTCCAGGATAGTGTCTGATGCTCAAGGCCAACAATTCCTGGAGATAGCCAAGCCTAAGGTAGACAAGCCAGAGCAAGATTTGCAAGCATCTGATCTGGAGCTCTCGAGAATTCCCATGGGAGAGTCCACCCCTGAAGGTGAAATCCACAATCTTCAGGAAACAGTCACCAGAGTCATTGGGAGGGTAGAGAAAGGGCAGCAAACCATAGAGCAGTTGGAGGAACAGGCCCAAATTCTTACAAGTTTCATCAAGTCACTACTATCTAAAGATAAATTTCTAGATCCTACCCCATTGACTACTCTTCCACCACCTATAATTCTGAGCCAGGATGAAGTGCAGAGTATCAAAGACATGCACAAGTATTCTGTCTATGGAAGGGCTATGGAGGCCATGGTGGATGATATGCTTGTTGTAGGATTGAACTTCATTGATGAAGCCTTCAAACTCCACGGGAAGGTGAGCAACTTGCAACAGAAACTCTCCTCCACTATTGGGAGCATAGATAAAGAACTCAAACTTTGGAGCAGTTGCATAGTAGACCTTCGTCTCATGGGACAAATAGATGAAAATATTTTGATGGCAAGCAAGGTCTTCAAAGATGTAAAGGATAATTTGTCAAAGTCCTGGGTCTATAGCATGGAATGGAAAATCAAGGTGCTGGAGGAGGCTTTGGGAGAGTTAAGAAATAGCTGGCAGAAGGGTGAGGCCTTCAAAACACTAGTTATATCTGCCTTCAAGGATATACATTGCCATCTTCATGATGAGACTTCTGGTGTGCCTCTCTCTTTACAAGAAATCAAAGCTCAATTCAGAGCTTTTGTCAAAGGTGATCTATTCAAGGAGAGTTCCATTTCCAAGGAAAAGATGAAGGAGATCTGCTCTCTTCAATCTGCTATAGAGGAAGCAAATAAAGATTATCATACTCATGTCGAGTTTGACAAAGAAATGGAGAAGTGCCTTAGATTTTGGACTCAGTCTACTGCCAACACATCAGTCCCATGAGGTAGAGACATAGCAGAGGCATTGAAGAGATTCAGACAGCGGATCTTAAAGTCAGTGGGTCCCTCCCAGTCATGAGCACCTGTCTTCTTCTCCTAATTCTTCTCTTTTCTTCCTCCTTTTCCTCTCGGATTTATTGTAATTAGTTGGGGTATTGTGATTAGCAGCCCTCTAACTAAGCATTAGTTAAAAGAAGTAGTTACCATGAGTAACTAATTTATAAACTATATAATGGTCTCTCCTCGCCATTTTGAGGAGGAGGAACTTGGCTTATTTTTGAAAGTGTAAATAAATCATAAAGAAATCAATACAGAAGGATTTTTCATTCTTTGTCTATCTGGTTTCCTTTATTCTCAAGCTATTCATTTAATCTTGTTAGATCATTTGTCTGTATTATGCTGAGAAGCTTTGTATTCTTACAGATGTTATTTATAGAACTTTGTGTCTTTTCAAATTTCATCTTATTAATGTGATACAAATGATCTTATTCCAATTCGTTGTACCCTCGCATGCATAAGGAATTACTCTGTCATCTATAATTTTGAATGGTGCCTTTCTGCTCATTCTCGCATTTTCATTCCTCAGTCCTTTTGTGATTGATGACCTTTTAGGAAACACTTTCATAATATCCAAGTTCCATAGTAAAACCATGCTTTGTATATGTGTAAATAGGTTCATTTCTGAATAAGGGAACCTCTCCCATTAAAGAGGAGGGACTTCTTGTCCCCTGACTATTTCTCTTCTTGAAGTTCCTTTTTGACGACCAATAGGTTTGCACATTAAGAGATAAAAGGTGAGTAATTAAAGTGATGAGATTGTAGGTTATAGATGGCACCAAAGAAAGCACCTACGAGATGAGCTAAGGGGAAGAAAAAAGTGGAAGTAGAGGTTTAAATGACTCCGAGAGTAATTTCTTAGAAATGCGGTATCCGAGATGGTGTGATTGTAGGTCATGAATGGGATTCCCACATCCGAAAGAGTAAAATTAGTGAGTAAAACCATCGTACAATCGAAAATAAGGAGTTTGATGTGTTATTAAACTCAAGGACAAATAAACGCACAACAGAAGACATGCCGGTGTATGACGACGCTGGGGAAAAGTTGTTGAAGCAAATTTGGAGTTTACCAGTTATATGAGCTCCCCTACTTTGGGAAATATGAACCATTGTATCGATGGTTGATGAGCAGTGGTACATGAAGATTTCTTCTACTTTACAGGATGCAGGGTAAGGATCATAGCCGTGTTGATCTCAACGATACTTGGGTTGAAAGGCACAAGGGTAGATTTAAATGGTGATTTAACTGATAAGACCACAATCCTAGAGACAAGGAAGGAGTTGGGGTATACCAAGGGTCCACGGCATGGACATTGATAAACTAAAGAAGTACCCAATCATACAAGTAGTTACACACTTAGTGAAAAATTTGAATGACCAAGAAAGATGGTCACAAGTAAACACAATGTGGCTACACATTGCGAAGAAGATGTCATAGGGAGTGACTTACAACATCTCCAATTACATTGTGTAAACTATCATTGAAGAAACACGCATAGGAGAGAAGATCAGTTTTGGGGCTGTTCTATTGTCTCTGGTGTTTATGGAAATCGGGGTGCCCGATGGGCCAAAGGAGAAAATCTAGGAATACCCTATGGAGAACAAGTCACTTACGGAAAGATTTGGCAAGTACTTATGTGAAGGATCAATGAGTAGACCAGTCAAGCAGAGGGCAGAGAATTGGTATGATAGACTTCGCGCAGCATTCGAAGAAGAAGGCGCATACCCAATGAATTACCTTCGTTAGTAGGGAAGGCAGTTCAATTCACTTTATACCAGAATTTTTACATCGCGTGGTAGTGATGCCTAGAAATTACCATATGCCTTCACAACATGATATTTCTAGGCATCGAGTTCACCGGGGTTTTGGATGCGTGTCAACTAACCTTCAATACGCACAAGGTAGATTGTGACTACCATACACCGAGAAAGACATATGTATATCCAAGACGTATTTACCTACATTGAGAGGCTTATCTCGGATGTATTAAACATAAATCCGATAATCTTGGCCATTGGAGAGGTTGGAGCAACGCTATATATCTTCAAATCAAGCCCAAACCGGAGAACAACAAATGTGTGGAGAATGAGTTCACGCTTTCAAGGTCACCAAACAAGAAGCATACAATGGAAAATGTTCTAGCCCCCGAGCCCACAGAGACAATAGAAGTAGAAGATGAAGAAGAAGAGCATGAAGATAGTGGTGGTTTGGAGCACAGAGGTAGGAGGCAGCCCTCAAACAAGGTAGAAAAAAAGTGCACGACTATGCCACCTTAGGGGCAGGAAGGAGAAGATGAGGATCTAGATGTAGTACAAGGAGAGTGTCACTTTAAAAGAATATTCAGGAGAACACGAACCCAAGGTGCTACTCCACAATTAGTTCATAGATCACCTCGACTTTCTCCATATAAGGAGACAACTAAGAAGATAAAAAGGTAGTTGAAGTTGGACGAGGAGGTGAAAGAGTATGATGATGAGGAAGAACTAAAGGATGAGGAAGAAATGAAGGAAGAAGAAATGAAGGAAGAAGAAGAAGGAGAAAAGGAGGCAGTTGAGACAACGCACAAGACTACTCGGGGTATAACAGAATAGGCTTGAATCTTGAATCTCAAGTTCTAAGGGCCAAGATCGAAAAGAACAAGTGGAGAATATTTTACACCAATCACGGGCTATGCTAAGGACACAGTAAAATTATTCGCACTGTTTTCAAAGCACAATGACACCAAAGGAGTTGTATGGATGGGAGATGATGGATGAAGATATGGAAACCATGTGCACAAGGAAGTAGCTATTAAAATTATGCACATGGACAAACCGTACTTTGATGTATGTAAAGAGTCATGTGTATCAAGGAGGTTAAAGAAGACACCTTATGCCAGACACATAACAATAAATCCTACTGTTATGTCAAATGAACAAGTGAGCAATACTTTAGTGAAAGTCTCGATAGAGGTGGCACGATGAAATATGGATAAGGTTGCAACAATTAGGGCACTGAGGGAAGAGATCAAGGCCAAGGATGTAGAAATAGCATGCCTAAAGCAAGAAAAAGACTTGGCACTAGAAGAAGAACACTATTTTCATTAGCATGGCAGAGGAAGTTGGGGACAATATCATGAAAGCAAAGCCACACTTAGAGCCTAAGGTACCCAAAACGTTTCCTTTGGCAATGCATTATGTACAAACCTTGGTGGACTTGGTGCTTGAAGATGAACCTCTGCACATGCCAGAACCAAAGAATCCTGAGCAGGAAGCAAAGTGAGAAAAGGCTTCGGTGATGAGAAATATTGCATCATATGAGGGGTTATTCTAGATCTGTAAGAGGAATCAAGAAAGCAGATCAGTGTTGAATATGTGTACACCCCGAAGTTATAAGAACCAAGATGTTGTAGAGGATAATGAAGTCCTAAAGGCCATGAAAGATGAGACCTTGGGCCGTGCGAGAGCGATTAGCACTTTTCAATCGAAACGCGAGGCCCTTACAACAACTCAAGAACCACACAAGGAAAGGTTGGATGAGCTTGGGAAACTCATCGCACAAAATATGGACTTATTAGAGGGAAGAATGACTGCAATGTCTAGCATTGTTTTGGTCTTGTAGAACAAGAAAGGAGAAATTGTAAAAGATGAGATAGAATCAATTGCAGTGGATATCCCAGAAAAGGTAGAGGTCGTGCTCAATGATTGGCAGACTTTAGAGGTAGGAATAAAAGAAGAATATCCAAAATTGATTCTTCAGGTTGAAGCAGATGATGCTGTAGGGTAAAGTCATTCTTTTATTCATAAAATTCTTTCTATCTCTCTATTCACATTCTTTGATTTGTTTTAGAGACAACCATTGCGGGGGCAACAATGCAATTAGTGTGGGGTAATATTGGTCAGAAAAAGTCTGGCACTTATTGAAAAACACACAGAAGGTTCGCGCGAAAGAGCAAAGCGCATTTAAATGTGCGGGAGGATCAGTAAGGAATCACATTCGAGGACAAAGACAGATTTGGGACTTAGCCATTTTCACAATGAGGATCTATTTTTGGAAGATGGTGTGTGAAGCACACAAATTGGTTAAAGACTTGCGTGACACGCATTAGCTATTTTTGGAGGATTAGCTACGAAGCGCTTTGCATGAGTATAGGCTGAGAATAGATTTACTACTGAAAGTTAACTAGAAGAAGTCTATTATTAGCGCACTTGCATGTGTGGTTATTATTGTAACAACATGTGGCTAATAATAGCATGTAACCTATTTTGGGATTAGATAAGCGGTGAAGGGCAAGTCCCCACCCTTATAAATATGTAGTGAAGAATCATGTAACATAGAGAGGATAAAGATGTAAGGACTGGATTACTATGAGATTACACTATCAAATATGTACATGCATGAGCATATGATGCCATTATTGTAAGAAGCTTCGTGTATTACTGCATTTAATATAATGGAGGTTATTGACTGAATCAAGTGTTAATCATGGTTATAGTTTATTATTGTATGAATGATTTTGCTATGATTATTGTTTGATTCATGATACTTTAAGATCTAGCTCTGAATATGTACTATAGGATGATATATTAGTCATAGATCTAAATGTTTTAAGTCTTCATCATGCTAACATCTTGTAATAACAACCCTAAAGAGGGGCTCCGATACCTTTGTGCACTTCAAGTGAGCACTCGAGTCTAGGTTGAGTTGACTAAATCAAGCTTCTAATCATGACAAGAACATGTTTTTCAATGAAAGAGTATTTCACCTCGTAATCTTCCGGGCTTTGGTGAAGAATGCTATAGGTTACTTTGAACCTCCCTTATTCATATATGCCAAGATAGTTGAGATTGTGTCTGTTCCTCCAAAATCATATAGCATGAAGTCCTTGGAGAAATATGGGTTAATAAGGGTTGGGGCTTGAGATATAGCATGTTTGATAGCCTCAAAAATCTCTTTTCCTTCTATCATCCATTTGAATGCAAGACTCTTCTTCAACATCATTGTTAATGGCTTCACAAGAGTGGCAAAATCAGGCACAAATCTACGGACAAATTTTATCCTTCCCAAGAAGCTCAAGATATTTCTTGTGACTCGCAATGGTAGGGTTCGATGGCTTCAACTCTTTCTAGGTCACTTGTCAACCCTTCTCTTGAAAAGATATGACCCAAGAACTTTCCCTCGTGTGCTAAGAATAAACACGTTTTTGGATTCAATGAAACTTTGAATCTTCTTCATCTTTGAAATACTTGTCTGAAGTGAAATATGTGGTCCGCTGCATTTTTTGAGAATATTGTGATATCATCTAGATATACCAACACTATCTTGTTGATTAGTCCTCAAACACCATGTCCATTGCTCATTGAAATATTGCTCCAAGATTTGACAATCCAAATGACATTTTCTTATAAGCATATGTGCCCCATTTCATAGTGAAGGTTGTCTTGAACTGATCTTCTTCCTTCACCATTATTTGATTATAGCCTAAGTAACCATCTAGTAATGAAAACATTTCCAAACCAGCTACTACTTGCAGTATTTTCTCCATTGATGGGAGTGGATAATGATCTTTGAGTGAAGCTCTATTTAGATCATGGAAGTCTACACATAGTCTGATCTCTCCATTTCTTTTTCTTATCGGCACCAAATTTGTGACCCAAATAGAATGTTTGATAGGAAATATGATGTTGGCCTTAATCAACTTGTTTAACTCTTTTCTCATGAGAGGTTCAATGTGAGGATTCACCGGCCTTTGCTTCTACCTAATGGGTTTAGTTTCGGATCCAACTCAATAGTGTGTTGTGCTAGCTTTGGATTGAAACCTCTCAAATCCTTATAAGTCCATGCAAAGACATCCGAGAATTCTTGACAAAGTTGGACAAATTCAGATTTCTCTTATGGAGTACTTACTTTGCCAATTTGTAATGTCTTGCCTTCATCTACTTGAAATGGGCTCGAATCTTCACCCTTTACTTGAATGTTTGCTTTCTCCTTCCAGAACTAATCATTTGGGTTGAATATTGATTCCAAAGTTACAAACCCCTTTGGTAGTTTGTTAGTTCTCAGTTGCACCACTTGATCACCATAATCTTGCTCCAACTTTTCTTGGTTTCTAGTAGAGAACTCAACTTCTTCATGTAGAAAATTGATTATTTATCGATCATTCTTGAAGACTTGCCAACTTGTGTTGTTGTCCAAAAAATTTGGTCTTACAACTACTTTGATATGAGGTTGGGTTTGCTCACTTTGGATACTTTCTACAACATCAAATGTTGCCTTAATTGTTTCAAGTTTGTCTCGCTATTTCATTCTTCTTTCTCGGGATGGAATTGATGTTAAAAGCTTCAAAATCTTCAATAAGGTCCCATACCCAATTTTTGTAATTCTTCAAAAGATCATTCTTAGTAGCATTTTTTCCTTTTACTTGGTTCACAATTAGCTCACTATCCCCAAACACTTGTAAGTTATTAATACCCCTCTTTCTTTCCCAATGTAACCCATGAGTTAAAGCTTCATACTCGAGTTGTGTTATTTGAACAAGCAAACTGAAAGCGGAAAGCTAAGTAATATTTTATACCTTGTGGTGACACAAGCATGGCTCCTCCTCGGCACCTTTTCTACTCCTTGAGCCATCAAATAATAAATGTCATACCTCGTTATCATCTTTGTGGTCTAGCTTGGTGATGTTAGGGAGATGTTGGTTTTCTTTGTTCAAACAATAGACTCCTAGTTCCGCTTCTTCCATCTCTCTGTAAGGATCAAAAGCATGCCTCTTGTTCTCCCATTCATTAAGAGTTAAGTCTGGAATGCTTCCAACTTTGGTATCTACTTCATAAGTGCTTGGGAAATCTTCTTGATCAAATGCTGAACAATTTGCATTGATTGGATTTGGTGTATGAGGCTTAATATGGAAGTTTGCAATAGGATCATATTTTATTGTAGCCTTAGCTCCATACCTTGTTCTGAATAACATGTATGACCAATCAATAGACAAATGACCTCCAATTTTAGTGGTGAAGTCTCTTAACAAACACAATGCAAAGAGTGGTGATAGGTCTATAATTAATACATTTCACAAGATGGTTACATTGGGACATGCATGCAATGTGAGGCTCAAATATTTGATTACTCCAACTATTTTTACTATTGTCCCATCCAATTGTACCACACCTCTAGAAATGACTTCATATTGAAGACCCAGCTGATCAGCTATTTGCTTGGGCATGAAAAAGTTGCTTGCTCCCGAATCAATCATGCAATTATGGACAAGATTGTTTCCAATAATCAACGATATGTAGAATGGGGGAGGCTTCATTTTTTATCTTGTTGATCTCCTTGATTACCTCCCTGCTGAGCTGCATTGGTAAGCACCTTTTCTTGTTCTTTGGATGGTTGATTTGATGCGGACCAATTTTCCATGACAACTTGCAATATATCTCTTTGTCCTGGGATAGCTAATGACTCCCACATTGAAATGTTTACATTTGTTTTCTTCATTTACTCAATGATGTTGAATGGGGATGATCTATATTTTTTCGTCATTTGCCTTGCATAACCTTATCTTACACATGGGTTGTTACAACCGGTATATGGGCTAGCCTAGAAGGTGGCTTGGGCTGATTTTGAGCATTTAGAACTATACTTTGATTACCAATGCCTTGTTGAGCAATAGAGGTTGTGAATCATTTGAATTGGATGGATTCTCCTCTTCGATACTCCTTCTCTTAGACCGGGTATTGACTGTTACACTTTGATAAGGTGCTTGATTTATTCCGTAGAAATCTTCAATTTTCCAATTGACAAGTGTGGTCTCATTCGAGAGGTGCCTCTTGAGTAGCTTCCTACAACTGATTTTCTTCTTGGTTTGTCTCTTGTTCTACACCTGTTGTTGTCACCATAAGGGATTGATTCAAAGTGCTATTGAAACACATTGATTGGTTATGTGGTTGATTATATGGGAAGCACCAATCATACTCTTAAGCCATATTATTTTTCATTGGAATCAAGGCTCTGGATGTGGATGCAACATTAGTATTGTAAGGTTGAAATGGCCTATTCGCAGGAGGTTTCACTTGATTCGATTTGTGGCTTGAGCCAGGGGCTTATTGGGTTGAGCTTGAGGTTGGTATGGTATAAAAATTTGAGCTTATTTCCTCTTAAGTGTCACCAATTCATTACCCAAGTTTTGCAACTACTTCATGACTTCTTGGAGCTCTTTTGAAGTACTAGAAGATGAGGTAGAAGATTGGTAGAAATCTTATTTTTTCGAGAAGGGATAAGAGCTAATGTAGGTGCTTGACTAGTGTTTGGGGCTCCTATTTCTAGATAGAGAGGCACAGGTCGCCTAGGTGCAAGTTTACCAACTTAGATTAAGCAATTTTCATCTCTAATAGCAATATTGTAAGCTATGGGTAAAGTTGTACCTCTCATGGATTGTATCATCATTATGATATCAGAATTTAGAGCTTTTAGAAAGTAAAGGAAACCACATTCAGTTGTTGGCCTCACAACAAGTGGAGTTCTATCCCGTGTCCTTTAAAACCTGAAGTTGAAATCAACCATTTGCTCATTTGGTGCTCTCTTAATTGTGGTTAGTTGTTCCAATAGAGATAAGTTGTTTGCATTCTCCCCAAATTGATTGTGAGAAGTTGTGCAAAAATGGTCCCAATTCTAGATAGATCCTATTGTTAGACTCCTGAACCATTGCAAAGCTTTACCCTTAAAGGAGGATGCTAACAACTTAACAACAATGTCCATTTCAGCAATTTCGTGAATTGCACAGACATTTGCAATGTCTTGGATGTGGTCAATCGGAGTTGTATGGTTCTCTCTAGTGAAATATGGAATGTTATTCAATGTTGCAACTGGAATTGGATTTTGTGCATTGAGAGCAAGTGGGTTGCTCTTCGTGAAGTTGACATAGGGATTTGGTGGCCCTTGCGGTGGTTTTGTTGTAGATGTGCCATTATAATTGGTCTAAGAACTCTAGTTGATTGAATGAAAGGCCTACCAGGTGGAGGTGTGGATAATGTTCTATTTGGTGGAGATGAATACCTTTGAGCTCTTCTTCCCCTTCTTCCTCTACCGGAGATAGCTGTAAGTATTCAAAAATACCTTCTTCTCTAGTTCTTGACCTTGTTTAAATTCTTCTCATAACCGCAAGCTTAGATCAATTGAAACCAGTGGATTCTACCCTTTTGGAGTCGCCTGAGATGTGTTATTTCAAAGATTTTTCCAAGATGGAATTTTACAACAAGTGCATACCATTCTTGTGGCAATTAAAATGAAAACTTCTTTATTATCCCACCGGGCGTTCCAAAGCTGTTATCACCGAATCACATCACCCTCCAATTTTCACAAGTGTGTGTGCTTGAGCTCACAATGTGGCTAGGTAACATGTGTATTATCTCCAAGTTGTGGGACTTGCTACTTGAGATAGACCTCCGAAAAAAAAATTGGTTCTTACCCCTAAACTATCTCGCCACAATCTACTCTTAATGCAGCGAAATTATCTTATCCTAATCTAACTTCCAAGGGACCAGGGGAGAGAAAATGCATGAAAGTAAAGCCTACACTAACAATGGTGGTACAAGAGAAAAGGAGAGTATGAGAATAGTATCCACCGTGTGTGGAAATTGAAGTAAAGTGCATATTAGAGAGGGTGATGACAATTCTCCATAGTCTAACAACAACATTCACAACACATTTTCATGCATACACAATGATAATAGATCCTTGTAAGATCACATGGTAGACACAAACATCTCGCAATATGATTAGAGAGGTAGGAGAATACAAATAAACAAAACAAGGGAAGATACATCCATAAACTTGCATCTATTAATTCACTGGTATACACGGTCAAACTATTACAAAGGGAAGGCTTGGATCACCATGCAAGGATTCCACTATAAAGGCGATCAACACATTCGCTTCACAAAACCAAAATGATAGAGTTTTGCTAATCCAAAATTCTTCTTTACAATGAGTCCAATACTTCAATTTATAGAATTTAAGAGGAGAGAGGATGCAATTCCGAAATTCCCTTTCCAACCAATTGCAAGTCATGATAAATGAGTATGGTTGTTGATTTTGGACCTGCAAAAGCAATCCCAAGGTGTCCCGTAACTTGTAATAGTGAAAGAATGATTACCCATGCTCATTGAATGATCCTCCAACCACTTCTCAACCACAAACAAAATTGGGCTCATTTTCCTTAAAAGTCTCCATCAAATTTTCATCAAATTCTACATTTCTTGATTGTTGTGTGTTGGGCTCGTAACCAAAGTTCCAACAACATTAATTTTGTGAAATTTTGTTGAGAATTGCTCCAATTATGGCTTTACGAGTGTAGGTAGCTAACTCGAGTTTGTCATGTTTGCTTTAATGTTTTAGGACTAGACATTTAAATTTTTGGTTGAAAAGATATTTTAAATATTTTACTCCTCTTAATATTTCTTTGTCTATCTTCAAAATTATATTATGTTTAAAATATCTTGTGGTCCCATCATTGATATGACCATATTGAAGAAGAGGGAGGGGAGTTGAATGTTTTAGAACTTTGAAATGAGCCGGCTCACCGAGTCGGTCGAGTGGCTATCACCCTTCACGCCTTACCTCATGGCTCCCACATGTCAACTCGCCATCCTACATTTCACGTTATGCATAGAACCCCTTTCAAATATGCACCGACTCTCACCCTGGTCCTCATTTTTCCATGTTTACCTCTCGAATGCCGAGTTACAACCCATTCATTGGGTTTGACCAAATATATGGGTGAGTTCTATACTCCCACTTGCCGATTATTTCCTCACCGCCATCTCAAACTTCATCGACATGTTGCGGGGTCATCCTCCTTTCGGTGAACTCACTTCGACATGGCCTGCGGGCCCGATGGGCCCCTAATTCCCACATCACCCACACCAAGGGCTTCATGAACACATCGGACTCGCATATAGTTCGTTGTCTATACGTTGACCCCACAACTCAAGTTGTTGACCGAGTTCTCACCCGCAACTTTATGTCAATGTTTTGGAAGTTTTCGGCCTCACAAGCCCATGTGTCCCAATGTCCCAAGTGTCACCTAACCCCGCAATTCCCACACTCTTTTCTATGTAGTGATGTCACATTTTTGGGGCCTAGATGTCCCGTGCGGGGCCATCAATCTCCGTAACGCTTGCAAGACTTGCTCCAAACTCGGTTTGAGGTTGTCGAGTTGGCTCGGTGAGCCAACTTATTTGTCTTAACGCCAATCCCGACCGCCATCTCGTTGTTATGCTGATCGACTCGGTCTCCAAATTCCGCATCAATCGGACTCAAGCTTCCTCATGAAGTTACGCTTTGAGCAACTCGATCTTCATTGTGCATCCGGTGAATCTTCATAGGAAAACTCGTCTTCAAGGAAAATCTCAAAGCATGTTGCATCATAACTCTCACAACTTGCATCATCAATGTATTTGGTTTCATTAAAAGAACAACTTGGTGCATAAGCTCGAGACCAACTCACCCGTTTATAACACATCTCGGCTTCGTATTATGGAACTTGGCCTTCACTATGTATAACTCGACCTATCTTGATATCCATGTGTAATGCCCGGTTAAACAACCCACTTGAGAACCATGAACCACCTAGGTTTAGTTAGAAAATTATGGAATATATATATTTTTAAAGGTGTTAGGAGTTGACAACCAAAGTCTCAAAGACAAATAAATTCAACTGATAACCTTTCCCATTATAATGATTACTGATTTCACATTATAAAGCAATAAATGTAATAGGTCCACACCTAGCTCAAATCTCTCTAAGGATTAATTTAATTACTGATTTCATTGACATTTTAGCTAAAGATTTCCTGATTAAATTTTAGGGTTAAGGGACCCAAAACAATTAAATACCCTAGGTATTTAATTCCACAAGATCAGGATAGGAGCAAGGTTAATTTACAGAGAGAAAGGAAAACACATTTAAAATCAATAGAGCAAGGTCTCCCTTACCCACTCCTATAACTTGTTTTAGAGTGTCTACCACCAAGTTGCAAAGAAACAGTTGCCACATATAGGTTCCAAACAACTCAAATCCACAAGAAAAAATTGTCTTTTATTAAAAATTCTCAGAGGTCACAAGGTCCAAAACTTAGGGCTAGAAGTTTTAGTTAGGTTCAGGGAGCAATTTGCCCCCATACCCAACTCTCTAATAGGCTCAGAGTTTCAACTGGATTTTTTCCCTTCTTAATGCTTCCAAAATTTCCCTAAACCATTCCCAATGGATAGGAAATTTTCTCACCTTTCCGGTGATATAAGGAAGTCCTCCTAACTCCTCCAGAAACTCAAGATATGAGCAAGTGGAGTCTAGGGGTCAAATTTTCCCTAGGGGGACACGTGTCAAGAGGAGGGGAAATGCGCTTTGGATGGATTGGTGGGTCATGGGGGCGGCATAGGGAAATTTTCCCATCGCATAGCTCAAATGCGCAAAACATTTTGTGCTTCTGTGGGTCCCAAGGGGACATGTGTTAGATCTTGGCGCCAAGCGGAAAAGTTGAAAGAAAGGGCGGGATGGTAGCAGTGGATTTATCACTTTGCGCCCGATGGAGGAACAGAGAAGAAAAAGGATGCACGGGTCCACACACCCGCGGAAGGACAAGGTCCGAGGGGAAGGCAGAGAAGCGGGCCGCGGGAGAAATTTAGCAAATTTTCCCAAGGCCAAAACAAACAACCCCCAAAGTGCCACGTGGCACGCTCTCATTGGCCACATGGCAATGCGGGCCAAAATGAGAATTTTTCCCAAATTTTTTTCAAAGGGATAAGTCCAAAGGGAAAAACGTGCCTTCGCTGCTACCTCGTGAGGACACGTGGCGACCTCTCGAATGGTTGTACGTTGTGGCGGAGGAAAAGGTAAAATCTTTCCTGAGCAAAAATTTTCAAAATTTTTCCTAAGGATTTTTAAATGGGAAAATTTTTGGCCGAGGGCCCACCAAGGAAAATTTTCCCAAATTTTCGCCAAGGCTCAAAAATTCAAAGTGTCATAAATTTTGCTAGGAAGCTCAGTTTTGGGCAAACGAGGACTTTTTGGAAAGCTCTCAATGCCCTCTTTGCACAAGAAACATCAATTTTATATTTTGATAAGTTTTAAGGGGTCAATTTTACAAAAAGGATCTCGTAAGATTTTAATTAGCCAACTGACATGTTTCCAACTTTCAATTTTGATTAAATTAGATCTCCTCCTTCACTCAACATGTCAAACAAACATGGAGGATTGGTCTAGGGAGAGTTTAGAGTGTTTTAGGAAAGTCAATTTTGTTCAATTGATTCCAATTTGGAATTTTGTCCAACAAATGACAAAAAATAGTTGAGGAAGAGATTGAGCTCGAATTTTCAATGGTTCGAGTTACTCTCTTAAATCTTCTTGTCAATTTGAGTTCATTACTAGTATATCATGTTGGATTTTAAGGTTTCGTGACGTACCAAAATTGTAAGGTATTGTACTACCAAAACAACGTAACAGGTGCCCCAATGATGATACAAGTCTCCTCGCAAGGTGTTTGGGATCCAGAAAAGATCTCCAAGTGTGCGTTAACATCCCGCATGCCCTACTTAGCCCCGTGTGCTTTGTTTTTCCCTTTTCCCCTCTTTTCTTGGCCTTTTACTCTTTAGTGACGAAGCCGAGATATTATTTCGCCTTAAAGCTGGCGGTCTCGTGACCACCGCCCGAACAGGCGGTGGTCCCGGTATCCCGCCTTGCCTTGCTCGGGCGGCGGTCCTTTACGCGCTTTTTCGTAAAGCTCTTTTAACACGACTCACGTAATTTCAATGTTTTACTAGCTTTCTTTCACCGCCATAAGCTTGCATTTATGATTCTGGTTCCCTGGAATAGTGTTTTGCCATTGTTTATAGTTTAAGAGTTCTATTTGGTTTTTACCTTGGGTAAATGCAAATGCTATAAATAGTTGGCTTGTGCTCAAGCAAATGGCCCCTCAAATTTGCCTCTGAATTTCTCTTTGCAATAGATTTAGTTTTCATTTTGCTTAGAGTTCTTAGTTTCTTTCATTGCATGCCTAGTTAGTGTTGTTTTGTTGTTAGGAAGCCACATATCCATCTTGTGCAGGTGTTGTTATCATTTTATCCAATCCATTGGAGTAGAATAGTTTGTTTTCAATAGGAAGCCATTAAAGTTGCAGGTTTTGTTCTTCAAACAGGATAGTTTCGGAGTTCTAGACATTTCATGTTGCATTTGAGTTATTTATTTTGAGATGACTCGTAATAAATCCCACTAGGAATTACATAAGCCAAGCTCTCGTACTCTTGCGCTATCCCTCTCCTACTCGCATTGTATTCGATCGTATCTTGAGTGTCTTTATCCCAATATCTACTTTGCTGATGCTAGCATTACACGCTCTTTTTGGATCCACGTGGACACGAAGGAACGAGGAAATCACACTGAGGGGACAAGATCACACACACCATTAGATTCGCCACTGTTCTGCAGAATCCAGGTTCTAGCTTTCAAAGTTCTAGTTAGAAACATATCAAATAAAGTAGCCAATCACTTTATTTCAGTCAATTCTACTCTCGATATTGCCAGGGAAGCTATGGGGATTGATAGTTTCTGAGAAACTATGATTCACTCCTCACTTCTGAGGTAGGATCGAGAGCCTTGCAAATAGATTAAGTCAATTATTTCATTGTTTAGAATAGATTCACAATTGCATTGCTGGACAAATAGCTACACTCGGTTATCTTGTTTGTTTTAATTTCGTCATTAGATTAATTGTCAAATTCTAGGTATGATAAAGTAGTTGCTCTTTTAAAAATTCCTTCATAAAAGTTCATCAGAAAATACAAAAAAAGGAGAGAGAAATCATATATGCTATAGATATACTTCACGTAGTTAAATTTCATTTCACTTTGCAGATTCGTTTTTACATTGTTACTTTTGATGACAATCACGGGACCTAGGAGCCCAAGGAATACGTATTCGAGCCAATCGTGCCCTAGCCCAATCTCATCACAAAGAATAATCGATATAGATCAAAATCTTAGGATCCAAGTCTTCCGAACAATGGTAAGCTTCAGAACAAATCAATTCCCGAGTTGAGCATATTAAACATAGAAGATGACCAAGCGCACACGTTTTGGTCGAATCAACCAAATTACAAATTACCCTAGGTAAACATCCATATGACTGTAAAGGCGTTTGAAAGAGAGCAAATGTTTGGTTGTGATCCTTTGGTCCCACAAATGGATGCGGGGAGATACCCTCACAGATATAGATACTAGCTTAAGGATTCAGGTTGCACGAACGCCTGTAAGATATTCTGAGAAGATCGCATAGTTATTGATTCTAAATATAGAAGCAGAGAAAGCATGCGATTACCGGGTGTTAAGGATTAGGAACTAATTCTACACATGACCATAAGCGAGACCGCAACAAATACAAATATACGGTTGCGATCCACAAATCTCGTAACCCAATGAATGCAGTAAGTCAATCGAGACATAGACATTGGCCTACGCACACTAGTATTCAGATCCACTCCACTTCCACCTATCATCATCGAATAGTTATCCTTACTAGATACAACAACTAACAAAGCTAAAGAGTTCGGACTAAGCCGAGAGAATCGTCCATAGAGTCAACTATATTTACCATCCACCATATGACCTTATCTCGGAGACATACACGAAACTATCCCGGTCATTTTCCACATATTCCACAACCCATAGATCGAATCACGCGAGCTCAATATTGATTGGAGCCTTTGAGTAGTCATCCTTACCGATCGATCTATCACACGAGCCGATTAGGAGGGCCTTCTTTTCCTTAGATTCACAAATTCCACTAGTGCGTATTTAAGACATTAGATTGCCTAACTAGTTTGTATGCATCCCATACATATTCCATCCCCACCGGGTTATCTCGGCACGACCCGGGAGGTCGGGTGCGAGGAAGAGTTACTTGTAGATTCCACGCTCACTTGTCACTTTTCCATCGCATACAGTTTCAAGTTGATTATTAAATGCTAGTCCAAACTGTGCATTTTATTTAGATTTACCAGTTTTAAAAGTCACAATGCCAGTGATCAAATTTTAAAAGGATCTATTTGTCAATTTTATCATTTAAGTGTGGCATAAAGTTTCTAAACTAATCCAATGCATTTAGTTGTTTACAACAAACCATTCTGAATCAAAAGCAATTACTAACTTTCATTTTTACACAACTCCAAAAATACAAAATACAACATTGTTTCCACGTGCATTTCTTCCTTTTCCATTTTCTAAACAAGATTCCAATCCCAATTTGATATTTCCAATTTTTTTTACACAATGCAAAGGAGAACTGAACTTGCAATTCTTATTGACTTCAATTGAACAACATTACATATTTCAATGTTGGAAACCAATAACAACATATAATTCATTTCTTTCCAATGTACAGAGCAGAATGTAAGTGTCTTTCACATTTCAAAAATATAACTTCATAATCAATTTACATACATCTTTCTTCACAAAATGCATATTACAATTTCATCCACATCACGTGGGAAAGGATTACAAATGAATGTGTTTCCACAAAGGACTGTCAAACTGTATTTTTCCATTGCTCTAGGACAACAACATGCACATTTTCTCTTTCTCCAAGTTGATCACAACAAAAGAGGGGGAAAGGCAACACTCTCCACCCAACCAAGACATCCAATGAAAGGAGAAGCCTTCCTTCATCATTGGCCCCCGAGCCCCAACCAAGATGCAATAAAAGGTGCAATTCAACCATGGAAACAACTGGCTTCCACACACAACATTCTTTCACATACACATTTTCTTTTTAAAACACAATGCAACACCAAAAGCAAACAACAAGTTCACAACTGCATATAAAACATATCAAAATAGAACTCATGCTTGATCTTACAAGCCAAAGGAGTAAGGCCTATGGGGGAAGCTACTTATGCCTCCCAATTGGGAATTGGGCATCCACCAAATAATCATACCGCCAATATAACATATCATAACCCATAAACCTTATGCCTCCCAACCCCTCCTTATGCCCCCACAAATTTTCCCTTATGCCCCCTAGAAGTAAGAAATGCAAGCTATTTCTTTTCCATGGTGGATCCTAAACCCAAAACTCCCTCCACAAAATTTTGATGCCCATGGCATTTCCCTTATGCCCCCACATGGATTCCCCATAGCCTTCTCCTACACCATTCCTAAGGCAGTCTACCCAACCAACCAACAAATAAAACAATGCATGCACCATACACACAACACAATAAGAAAATAATAGCAATAAGGAAGAAATAAACTCCTACCTCTCCATGGAAGGATTTTCTCCACACAACAAGCTTTGAATGTCAAAAACACAGTCCCAAAACAAGCAGTGCCAAAGTATCAAATGCTCTCCAATTTCCTCCAAATCAACAAGAGCTCTAATCACAGAAAAATGCACCCAAGGATGCATGCAAAAACTGATCCAAAATAGAAAGCTCCCAAGCATGCAAAGCTATCTCCAAAACTTCCTTCAAAAACCAGAGCTCCCATAAGAAAATGCGCCCCAAGGAAGAATGCAAAAAGGTTCAACAACCCAAAACAAGAAGAGAGTTTGAATTAAATAGAAGAGGGAGAGAAGAGGATGATGTGGATCCATGTAGGATGCCACATCACACATCCTCCAATTCAAACACAAAATACAAAATTCCATTCTCCCAAGCGCAATAAATGAAATGACAAATTAACTTACACACTCCAAAAGAGCCCACACCTCAAGGGATAGCTATTTAATAAAATGTAAGAGAGTGCAATCCAAAACAAGCAACATGATGAATAAAATGCATTTAAAAGTCACAAATCACATCTCCATCCATAAGTATGGTTGGTGTATTAAATTTAGAGGCATGGGACAAGTTTTACTTGTCCCACAAGTCTCCAAAAACAGCCCCCAAGGTCAAATTCGAATTTCCATGGAGGTGGAGTATTTCATACTCCAAATCTGACTTACACAAGCTCTTACAAAATTAAATACAATAGCCATCAACTCTTATAATTACTTCCCATATCCTAATTTGATTTATTTAAAGTTTAACTATATGATTCCCACATTAATCCATCATAATTTTAATTAATTTAAAGGAAAGGAACACATTACTTAATAAAATACATACAACAATAATAAAAGGAAACACATTAATAAAATACACAAACCCACGATCACATGTAAAGGTAATCCCCCCATGGGAATCCCTAACAAAATACAACACACACACAAAACAAGTTGCCATGGTGACCGTGTTGAATTCACCCAAAATTCCATTTTGGTTGGTCTCCGATCCCCCGATGTTTTGTTGTGATATTTTTAAACCTACAAAACAAAAATACCTCCTTCACCTCGTGGCCATATCAGAATGTCCAAAATGAATATATAATATAATCACGAAATCATCTATACATATGAATCACAACAGTCATCAAGGCAATCAACGAAATCATTTACAATTTATATCGACAACTATGTCATCATCAAATAATTTTCCTTTTCTAGGTTTATTCATAATCTCCAAAATCACACGTCCGAATAACTTCCATTAAACATCCATGTCAATAGTATATCATCATCCACATATGAGTGTCTCTAATAATCACCATGCATTATATATAATCAGATTCAACAATAATCCAGGATCTGACATCTAACACCATACTAAATCAAACTATAAAATATTTGTCATAGTCTACAGTATCATGATCAGTAATAAAAGGTGCCAAAGGAAAGTGGACACTACACCATGACTTGCCATTTAACGCGCATGGCTTGATTCCTCTTGATCTCGCATTGGCTTAGTTCTTTATTTAAACAACTTGGCCGACCACGTCTCCTATAGGTAAATGATGTGATGCTTGTTTGATCCAGCTCGAGCCCGTGTTCAACGAGCTTCCACTGCAATGACAATTTCCTCTCTCTCATTATGATGTGTCTCGGCCAAGGGTCAAAACAACTCGGTTAAGCTCGATGACATTTAGCACAACTCATCTACTATGCTACAATGACCCAGTGAATAATAAAGAGGGCTCGGTCCTCCTCAATGGTGCACGAATAGCCCAAATATGAGCTCGATGTGTTTATCATTGTTGTAGTGACTCGATTGCTTTGAATAGCTTGGGTCTTTTGTAAATGTGACCTCGATGGTATACAACAAAATAGCTCGGTGTCCTGAAATGAGAAACTCACCCTTTTGAGCTCGATGGGTAGTTTAAAGAGCTCAATTGCCTCTTACCCGCTCAACCACCATCATATGAGCTTGATGCTTCTCTTTGATACATAACTCAAGACAAAAATGAAGACAACTCGGTGAGCCAAGGAACAACTCGATTGGGCTTTAAGCATGAGTTAGTGGAATCACCTCAACTCCCTTAAGCTTGTTACATTCATGGACCATTTAGGTACACTAGACTCGAGATTTTTCATTTGATTGCAAGGTGGGCCTCATACTTTCTGTTCCAAACTAAGTGAAACTTTGAACATAGACAAGACCAAGAAGAGGAAAATTCATTTGGCAACCCTCGGTTCCCCAAATTTTCACAAGAGGGTGGAAATTGATAACAATATTTAGGGCTTGTTTTACATGTACATGTATGACAAAGTAGTTGTAAAATGAATCTATTGCTACCTACAATGAACAAGGAGTGATACTAAGTGACACAAGAAGAACCATATCCGAAGTTATTCCACGTGACACTAGTGCCCCATACTAGGGCTTGGGTGGCCTTGTCCTATTCTAGGTTGTTTTGTCCTATCAGTTTCCAAGTCACGAGTTTTCAAACACAAAATTTACACAGTCTAGGATTATCTATTCAAGATCATTCACCTGACCTAGAATTAGTCTAGACCTATAATTCTGGTGAGTCATTCTCTAAACCCTATCTACCACTCTTACTTGTATTCCTTTGCTTGATCTTTCTTATTTACTATTTTATCTATCTAATCAACAGTAGATTTAATTTCATTAAATCACACGGAGTGGAAGAGCTAACCGAGGGAGCATGTTGTGGCTTAAACATTGGGTCATTAATCAAGGGAGTGTAGTTCACAAGCTCATCATTAACATCGAATTTGAATTATTCATCTTCATCACCCTCGAGGTCACCTTGTTAGGGTCAAAATGGGACTCCCATCTTATGAAGAAATAAGGATACTGTTAATTCTATGAGTAAATTGGAATTATAATGAGTCTTTATACCATATAATCTCCACATTCTTAACTTGGACATAAACTACGAAGGAAGGGGTCATCTAGGGTATAATCATTGTCCTAATTATTTGTAGTAACATTAATAACACCGAGTCCAATGGTAGTCTCGGGATGAACCGAATGCTAGAAAAGAGGACACTTGGTGTGAGTAATAATAATAGGGACTTGATTGACATCCTTCTTGTAAGAATGAGGTCCTAGAGAAGGAGGTAATTGTGAGATAATGACATCATGAAGATTGAAAGTTTTGATTATAAGGTTGATTTCATTTGGCTCATCAATGCAAGTTAAAAAGGTTGGGTCGATTATGGCTCATGACCTCGTGATTACCACTATAGCCATAAAGAGAATTGACATGATAGTTAAATCATTGATATTCACAAAATGGTATAATATCGAGCTATTTTAAAGTGGGAATCTTGAATGTCCCACATTATGAAAGAGGATGAAGTTCCAAGGGTTAGTGTCACGTTGTACTTTATAAATAACCCCTAGTTGTGCAAACTTAACACATTGCTAGGTAGATGATGTGATTACGTGCACGTGGTGGGTCCATAATTGACCTAAGAGGATATTATAAGACAAAGGGAAGTTGAAGATCTTGAATTTGATGAGGATTTGTATGAGGGGGCATAGTTATGGAGAGCCAAATGTATCCCATAGGGGCATCTATCGATGATCATATCCTTAACACATAACCCTAGTGGATTTGATGTTCTCAATAAAATAACCGAGTGTCTTATGAAATTGAGAGAAATGACACACATACCAAAACCTTCATCTATGAGGTCCATCTTAATGGTAGTGTGGTCGATTTGGTGAAACAAAGATGGAAGAGTCATATGTGTGAAAGAGAAGCTTATCAAGAATCAAGGAATCGAGACGTAAATAGATGCAACAATACCAATTGGTAGAACAATCAAGTAAAAATGGATAACTCTTCACATTTAAGTAAGATTATCCCTTATGAACCACGCAGGTAGGTTCTTGCCTCAATGTGGGTGAAAGAGGGATATTCATTGTGAAGAGGGTAGACATAAGACACTCACAATGTTTGGGTGAGGTACAAATGAGTTCTAAAAATGGAATTTGATTTAGGAATCTAGAAAGTTCTGCAAAGGGGTCCCAATATTTAGGCTTGGATTGTGCAATTGTTTGAACATGGGGTATCAATCATAATAGGTTACTCAAGGAGTCGAGTTTACAAATAACTCCAAAATTTGATTTTTTTATAATATCTCTATGGGATCGGCTAGGGTTTCTTCCATTTACTTTTGATTTAGGAATTGCATTGGTATTTTTCAAGACCATCTCATATTTCACTATTATGACACACGATCATCTTCTTTGACCTTTTCTCTTGTGCAACATTTGTTGATGCATTTTCCTTCTAGATGGGTGCCTTAAGGGGCTTGTTGGGATTGGGGTGTGATTGGACTTGGTCACGTGGGCTAGACCACAACATTTGAGAGATGTCATTATTATGCCATAATTACCTTATCCTTGTTTTATTCCCTCTTTTGTTCACATATTGTACCCATTATGTCCACTTGTCTCATTATGTTAACTTGTTTAGATTCATTTATACTCTTATCACTACTTCCGGTCAATCCCTGGACCTTCATTATTCCCCCACTATTTCATTGGCTTCCACCTCCCATTATTTTTCACCATTTGACCTTAGGTTTCCCCAAGGCCGACGCAATCACCCACAACCGATTATGTCAAGCTTGGTTTTCCCATGGACGATGCCATCACCCACGAGAGATTATGTCGAGTATAGTGCTTGACCACTCTTGTTGTTTTATCGGGGCTCATTCATCATTGAAACACTTCACTCTCACATTAGAGACGATTCTGTGATTTTCACACCTAGTTATTAGACTTTGAGGTTTTTGAGTTTTCCCTTTTGCACATGGATCACCATAGTGAGCTAAGACTAAAGGCCTTCTTATCAAGCTTTCCTCTTCTCCACCCATAACAATTCTCTCTTGGTGTTGTTGTCTTTGGGGAGGATCATACATCAACATTCACATTGCATGTAAGTATCTCTAGCCCTTATTTGTCCTTTATCTTGTTTATTGTTGTGTGGATGGTTGATCATTCATTGTTATAGATTAAGGTAGATGTATGTTTGCTTTGATCTATTGATTTATCTTATTATGTCATGCTCATTGACTTTATTCATCTCTTGATCTACTCTTATTCTAAATGCTAATATAAGACATCTCTCTTTATATTATGTATAGGCCTTTGAAACCTATAACTATCTTAGGTCAAGGCTACTATCCTCTAGAATTAGAACACTTACACTCTTTGAGAACCTTTGGTATCTACATCTTATGTGTAGGCCTATATTTGATCCCCAACATTTGAGAACATTGACGGTGATCCGACTTTGTTCGTCATACACACCTTATCTCCAACTTTATTTGGGCTATACATTGATAAGCTAGAGGAGTGGATAAACAAATTTGGAGGGAAAGGGGTCCACTTGGCCAAATATGTAGTGAAACTCCTACCATATGCAAATGACTTAGTTCTAATAGCGGGAGACAATCTAAGATTTAATAGAAAATCTTTATTCTTTACAACTCTTTTATATAGAAGTAGGGACAAAGGTAAAATTATGTTTTCCTAGGCGAAAAGGAAGAAACAACATCTCAATTTTTAGTTTGTTGGAGAGTCTTTTGAAGTGATGTCAGAATACAAATATCTTGAACTCATTTTTCACAACAAGCTCAACTGGTATATGTGTAGGATGAAGAGAATACAAGGAGGATGGATATCTCTTTATGCACTCCAAAACATGTGTAGGATTGCTACGCTATGGAATTGGAAGACCACTAAGATCCTTTTTGGGTTATTTGTCATATGGATGGTGTTGTATGGTTGTAAGGTATGGGTTAGTGGAAAGACAAGTTTGAAATGGAGATAAATAGAAAGGATCCAAAAGTGACTAATAACAAACAATTTCAGAATCAAGACTATAGTCCCCTATGAAATCATCTTGGCTGAAACATGTACCTTCCCTCTAGAGGCAACTACTATGACCATGTTTATAAGTTACTTTACAAAAATAAAAACATGAAGCCTAATAGGTCGCCAAAGGCCGTAAAAGGTGAATAATTACACAAACAAAAGAACATGTGGATTAAACGGAGAACTACAAATGGATGAACAAATGAAATATCGACTTAGATGAATGGCCAAATCTTAACCTCAACTAAGGACTAGCTCCCACAAGATTAGATGTGAGACATGGAGATGGACAACACCAAAGGAAGCGTGGGAAGAGATGACTTGTGTTCTATGTAATACAAGGGCAATCAAAATGGAAGAACATTTCATTCTTGAATGGTCAAGGTACACAAACCTAAAAACCAAGTATGTGGAAATTTTAAGATTTAGATCCATCATAAAACTATTTAACTAAAATAATTTTTTGTTTTGAGGGAAATGTTAACCGGACTCAAAAAAAAAAGGAGCACCCATTTAAAAACACCACTAAAACACAAATCTGTAATCAATGGTAAATATTATTAAAACCATTTCATTTCAATTAAAAATGTGAAGTCCATCTACGCAACATATCTTCCATGAAAACCAATGGATATTATTGCTATACTATTTAACGCCCAAGTAAAACATCAAACAAAAACATTTTGCCCGTTCAACTTTGACAGCGAGTTTATAACTGGGTTTTGTGCTACGAACATTTGTGAATCTAAAACCCTTACTGCACAAAACCCTAATCGGCCATCGCCTGGTTGTACAACCATCCATAACTTTGTACAGGCACCGAGTCATCAATGGCGCTCTCAGCTCTTCGTCTTCGTTGCACGATGAGGGTAGCAAGAGCATTTGCTACCTCATCGTCATCTTCATCTTCTTCAACTGTATTGAGAAATGTTTCCAGTGCCGTTTTTTCATCTTCTTCATCAACAATATCACATCTGTTTGGGCATAGCCAGTTAGCTGGTTTTGGAAGGCCATGCCCTGCATCGCGACATCTTTTAGCTCGTTGCAGATCATGGACGGAGTTGAAGGACTGCAAGCACTGGTTGATTACTCTGGATTTTCCAAAGGACCCTAAGCCCACCCGGGAGGAAATGATTGACGCCTACGTCAAAACCCTTGCTGCTGTTCTTGGAAGGTACTTTAATTTAAACAAATTTGATTAGTGTTCCGTTTATTGAAAAATCTATTGTTCTTTTGTTGCGTTCTTCTGGTTGACTCTGTGAGAGTTCCTAAATACTCATCTTTTGAGCCTTACTTCCGGACCCACATTCTGAGCACACATAAAATGATTCATGACATTTAAAACTTCTCACACATAATCAAAATCAGAGTACGGTGAAAGCCTTGAACATTAAATGTCTTTTTATTAAAAAAGTTTTAAGTTTGGGCCATGTTACAGGTCAATATTCGATACAGAGCGACCTTGGAGTGTATCTAACCAAAAATTAATCACGAGTCACGCTTGAATGAACTCTGATATTGGCTTGAGTTGTGGACAGCTGAAATGATTTGAACCTAGGTCACACTCTGACTAATTAGCTTTTATCTTTCACTTCCTTATTCAAATGCTGTTAAATCTGTCTATTTACAGTGTAGAAGAGGCTAAAAAGAAAATATATGCCTTAAGCACAACCACCTATACTGGATTTCAATGCAATATTGACGAAGCTACATCTGAGAGACTCAAGGGTATTAATGCTTCCACTTAAATCCCGTTTTCTTTTAATTTAAATGTTTACATTTATTCCTGTCTTATGAACCTTAAACTTTAAACTATCAATAAGGAGTCGTGTACTGTTTGCAGAGCAACCTCTTGTTAATTGGGTGCTTCCAGATGGTTATGGGGACCCTGAACTTGGCATATTTGCAGGTACGGGTGCTATTTATCAATAATTTTACTATTCAATAAGTAAGGCTAGAGAGTCTTGTCCACAGGAGGCCTGTGGTTGAGTACTAAGTAGAGGAAGATACAAATGCCCAAGGTTAAGTGGTATAAACTTTCCTAGTGTTTTCCATGAGGAAACCCAGGTTTTATTTTGTGGACAGTTTACCCGCCACGACAGAATAGGATGGAATGCCTGCCTACTCTTGTAATTGAATATTCCTTAAGCAATTAAAAAAACACGTAGAGGAAGGATTATCTGGTTGCTACTGATATAAGTGACTATTACTCAGGTGATAGATATGACAATGGGGTAATAACACCTGATCCCAATCCCCCAAGCCCTATAATGAGAGACCCAGACAGAGAAACAATGACAGACCAAGATATGACAAGCAGAGAGATTTCAGGCCCATGGAAAGAAGAGACAACTTGCAGGGAGAACGTCGAGATTTTGGGCCCAGAGAGAATTACAATCGCAGGCCAATGGAAGGAAGAGATTCTATGCAAGGAGGGCGACGTGATTTCAGGCCACAATTTGAACAAAGAGACCCAATGCAGGGAGACCAGAGAGGATATAAGCAGCCAGATGATCGAAGAGGCCCAATGCCACCTGTTGATAGAAGAGGCTTATATCAAGGGGAGCAGAGAGATACTGCCTACGAGGGAGAAAGAAGAGATGAAATTCAAGGGGAAGGTAAGCCATTAATATGAACAATTGCAAAACAATCAATTTTATAGTTTGAATCACTAAGTAAAGGCTTTAGTGAGCAACGAGCATATACTTGCACGTATGACATATTGGCTTGCATTGAGTTGCCAGTGTCTTAATGTGTGTTGCTTGCTTATGTGTTTTCCATGAAAGTGTTTACTGAAAAGTGCACTTCTTGTGACTTAAGGGGATAAAGAAACAAATTTCCAATATTGCCTTTAATTATTTATGAGCAATTGTAAATAAAAGTAATATTACAGTTTAGATCATCAACTAAATGCTTTTGTGAGCTATGCATGCGATATGGGAATAGCATATTGTTTGGCATTAAGTTGCTGATTTCTTAATGTGCTTGCTTATGTGTTTGCCATTAAAATGGTCACTGAAATTTGCACTTTTGATGTGAGGGGAGAAAAAAATAGAATTCTGATCTTGAATGACCCCTTTAGTCGCAGATTTTCCTTTCCTTGAGATTTGATCCAAAGTTGGCTTTGCAGGTCAAGGAAGATATTGATGCATATCGACTCAAATAGAAGGTGAGTATTGATGCCAGCCTCTTACTTTCATGGGGTACAAGGAATCAGAAGTTCCTAGTTGATGTTCATATGTTGGCCGATGGAAAAAATTTGTGCGATTTTTGTATAGAGGGACTAGATGGTAGTTTCTTCAGAACTTTTTGCAAAGTTTGTAATAGATGATGTATGCTTATTGTTAATAGATCTATTCATTCTACATGGATGCTTTTGGGGATGTCTGTTTTAACTGTGATGTAAACTGTTTCTAATGCGAGCTTTTGTATTTGCTTGGCTACATATGCATGTCAATATTTTAGTTCTGACACGAGGTAACACATTCTTTTTGGCTGACTGAGACCCTTTTTTCATATTTTTATATATTAATCAACGTTTGAATCTGTAATTTTTCAGGTAGAACTCTATTTAATCTTCTGCTCTCTCTTATGGCTTTTGAGCTTGAAGTAATGATAAGCTGAAACTGAAAGCTAATGAGAATTTTCTCTTTTAGGAATGTATGTTGTGTAGCTTGAGTCACAAGTGTTGGATATTTGGAAAGTAGTAACCATAGTTTTGCACTTGGCTAGTCCTTCAGGAATATCTAAAGAGGCTCCTCTTGTCTAGGGTGTTCTTGCAACTGAACAAGGACACCCATCCATGACCCTGGCATAAATGATATACGGCAGTCAGGCATTGATGGAAGGTGAGTTACACAAGGCCTGGCCAGTGACATATTGTATGACTGCAAACTTGACCTAATGATCTCATACATATTGTTCCTCATCCATCCACCCATCCGTTATTGTTATTAATATATTTATGAAATATTTGGATCTTCTTGAGATGTTTCAGTTCGAGCTGGAGAGACAACAAAAGGATATCATTGATGAGAAATAAACCTTACCTCCTTTCATTCGAACTATATTTATTATGGTTGATTGATAATATCCTTATTCGTAGAGGGAATGAATGCACTGGCCTATCTTTACCAAAGCATTTGTACATAAATGCTCAAATAAATGCTTCATGGATTTGGATCTGTACAAAAAGTTGAATAGAGGAGTCATTGAGTAGGGTAACCAACCTAGCAGCTGCAACAAGGTTGCAGGATATGGCTCCCCATTGTCAGGGTGTGTGTATCCACATGCCAGATACCAATATGGGTAAGGAGCAGCTTGTATATGGCCTAGATACCCTACCTGGGTGTACCCACACAAGAATTAAGAACCCATAACTGGGATGTATCAGATACAACCAGATATGGTATGCAGGCCGATTGTAGTTGTATCTGATTTAGGAGTTTTTTTTTTGTTTTTTTGAAAAAGCCCTTCAAAAGGCTAAAAATAATAAGTAAATAACTGTATATGCTCTTCTAAAATGCATTTTAACATAAAAATTGAGGACAAGGAGGTGATCGAGTGCTGATTTACTCTATCTCTTCAAAATTTCACATTGGCTCTACTCAACCTGCAATTATTTTATTGATGTGTTTCCTTGGCATGCTTAGTGTTTTTCCTAGGTTACCGGAAACGCCGGCATACTTCTGCAGCCGTACCCAGCCGTTTCCTGCCGTTTCCTGGCCCAAAACTTTTTTTTTTTTTTTTTGAAAGTTCTTTTTTAATTCTGGTTTAAATTTAATATATCATTACAGCAGAAATTACAGTTTTCACAGCAACATTATTCTACAGAAGGTATAGTTTAAATTTAATATATCATTACAGCAGAAATTACAGTTTTCACAGCACCATTATTCTACAGAAGGCATATTTTAAATTTAATATATCATTACAGCAGAAATTACTGTTTTCGCAACACCATTATTCTACATAAAGTACCAAGTACAAGCCATCATAAACATGGATAAAAATAGCATGTATGAGATAAATCATAAATGTAATAAACACCTCAACTAGATATGATAGGGACAATTGAAATTATGAATGTATGAATAATATTTAGATTGTTTTGTTTTTCATATGCATAACATATGTTAATTCTTATTTAGAAGGCTGAAATTTATATATTTTTTAATTTTTATATAGTTTTTTACTGCCGTATCCTACGCCGTATCCAGGGTCAAAAATAATCGGATACTCCGCTCCCGCTCCCGTATCCAAAACGTTTTAACTTAGGTTTTTTCTTTCATTTTATCTAATATGTGTACAATCTGCAATTCTTTTACTACCCGAATCTTTCCCATGAGCTGTGGGTATGTAACTTGTAATTCTAATCTAATAAATCAATTTATGATTTTCTTTTAATTTAAAATTTAGATTATTATAATATTTTTAATATATATAATATGTGTATATATGCTGAATCCAACTGTATCCATATCAGGGGGTCCTAGAATTTAGCCATATCTGTTTCCGTATGCATGTCCATATCTGTGTCTGTATCCATGCAACTCTGTGCTGCGATTGTTGAACACTCTGGATGAAGTGCTTCATCCCTGCCCCTGTTTTGTACAAGAAGATCCATGGTTGACATTAAAAGAAAGGATGTCTTTTGGAAAAAATCTCCAGAAGTGCCTCTCCTTATCGTGATTGTTGTACTACTCTCCACTTTCCCTCTTTAACTGTCTTGAAAACAGCTTATGCTGAAGTATTAAGCATGCTTTATCTGAACAAGACATCGTGGAGGCCCATATGTGTCCACTTTGGATTGCACAAGTACATGCCTTCCTTGCAACAACACTAGGAATCCAGCCATGTGGACTGCTCCACTCCAATTAAGTTCAATTAATGAGGTGTAAGGGGCAGCTGTCTGGTTAAAAGAGAACCTGTCAACACCAAGCTCAAATGCATTTCTAAAGGAGGGATTTCTGAGAAAATGTGGAAGCCCGTAGGCTGAGGCAGTCATATCTGCAGCTGACCATCTGTGTCTCCATGAATTCAAAGGTTACAAGGGGCCTGTAGGTGATTCTTAGTAGCTGTTTTTGTTAGTCTAGCCATGCAGTGATGTTTTTAAGTGTGTTCCTGGTTTGGGAAAGCTTTTTAGGGGACTATTATTGTTTTTGTACACAACAGCTCAGTTCAAGACAACAGATGCGAAAAATCTTTAACTACAATTTGGAAAGAAGATTCTGATTGCAACACACTGAATTATTTGGATTATTTGAGTTAAACGTTTTGGCTAAATAAACTATTGGGAAGCTTTAGACATGGAAACAAATTGATCAGACTTGTAACGAAATGTCATATTTTGACTTGAATGAATTATTTACAATTAAAAATGCAATGTTAGTCTTGGATGGGGTTAGCATTTACAGTGCAGGTTTGCTCTGTACTTGAAGGAATGGATTTGTAACATTTATGGGGGCAGCTGGCATATGAGATATTCTAGCCAGTTATTAATTTTATAGTTCTGTTGTTTATCTGATTAAATTCTTTGGCTTTTGATTGTGGAGCTTGTAAATGGACTGGGGGTTTGCTGGAGATGAAATTCATTTAGAAATAATGTAATTGCAGTCATAAGCAAGTGGAAAAAAGCTTCATTGGCAATTCATCTTTGGATCTTTCTAGAGCATTTTTGCAAAAGTTGAATATATGAACAACTTAATTTGAAAATATTGAATATGTTACAGGAATTAAGAAACTGGAGAAAGTTCAAAGTTGCATATGGTAAGTTGATCAACATTCTGGGTAGGCATCCTTCCTGGATTTGAAGTGTCTGAAGTAGCAGCTGTGGCAAAAAAATCAAACTGGGTCACAAGGGGGTCCGTGTATTTTTACAGGCATATTTATAAATCTGAATGTTTTAAATTCATAGATTGTTCAACAAAATATTAGATTTTCCTTGTAAGCATATAGTATAAAAGTTTTTGAAACGATTTTTTTGCTTAAGACAGAACTTCTGAAATATATCCTGTATATGAGATGGATAACAAAATATAGCACCTTAAGCACAAGGATTGATTCCCGACTTTTCAGTAAGTTGCCATTGAGATCCTCAATATATGGAAGTCGTCTTATGTGCTTTTATGGAAACATCTTGTGGTGTTTATCCCTGATTTTTAAGTTGCCATTCAGATCAAAAATATATGGAGTTCTCTCTATGTACTTAAAAGGGAAGGATTCGGCATCAATGTTAGTTTATTGCTTCGATTATGGAGCTGTTTATCGACGGGCGCTTCTTCCCTTTAATGACCAATTCCTTCAAGCTGGTATGGAACATAGGACTATTGCTCTTGAAGTGTTGTGGATTCTCAAGTCATGCTTGGGCCCAAGAATTTAGATTGAGCAAATTTTATGGTTTAAAGGTTGGACTGAATTAGCTTCTCTATTGTAATGATCTTTCAAGGGTATAGTGGTTCAATCGATTTCATTTAACCTTGATCCATTAGAAGGGTGAATTTTGATAAATTGGGTTAGTGTTCTGCCTTTACTTTTGCTTCATCTATAGTCATATTTGCAAAAACTAAATAAATTTGAGAGTTCATGTTTTCATAGCCCTTGCAAAGCTTAGATTTCATTGTGCTTAATGTTTTTTACAAGCTATCTAATAGTGGCACATCCTATGATGGAATTTGCTCCATATTTATATTCTTTCTCAATGACCAACTTACAATTGATATGATCCTTGGGGATCATGATTTAGGGAGACTCGATGGACATCCACACCGATCAAATTACATGGGTTATTATAGAAGATGATATTGATAAAAGCCAACATGATAACCTATTGTGCTATGAGATGAGGAAACAAAGTAGAACAATAAACATTGTGCTTAGAATTGTAAACTACAAAGTTGTATTTATGCAATGGTTTTGTACAAGATTTTAGGCGTTGGATGTTGTAAAATGTCCAACACTATTGTGCTTCTAACTCGTTAGCCTATTGCTAATATCCTAACAAGAATGGAAGAGTACATTAATGAACAAGTGTATAAGATGAAGTGTTGGTTGAGCCATTCCAAGAGTGAGTCCATAACTAATCATGTGTATGACGTCATCTTTGGTAGTGTCATTATACACATGCACTTTATAATATAGACAAAGTTGTACAACATCACCGAAGAGAAGTTAGGGTGTTTTATATGTATGTGTGCACTTTTGACGATGTTGAAGTCGTATGTGTAGCAGTGACATGGTGTGGAGCAATGTTGTTATGTTGCAAATTAATCAAAGGCTCAAATCCTCCAAGGTCAGTTTCCCCACCTTGAAGAGCAATGAACCCATTGCATGTGGTTACGAAGATGTGGCAAAGCGTCGACGTTAGTAGAAGTGACATATGGTTGGAACAATGCCATTATATTACTATATGCATTTTAAAATTAAGACTAAGCTAATTGAAAGAATTTAACACTAAGTAGGTTCATAACTTAGTTAATCAAGCTAATACATCAAGATAAGACCATGAAAGGAAACTCTAAACTAATATGCATAAAAACATGAATCAACATTAAAATGCAAACCTCTCCTTTGATTGTTTGGATGGGCTTTAGATTGTAGATACTTCCTTTATGAGCGAACGTAACTATGCACAATTAGAAGGTTTTTCCAAGAAAGAGGAAAATATCTCACCAATTTGGTTGATTGTCATTTTTGGTTCTTTTGTTACTAGTATTAGCCAAGTGGAAATGAGAGATTTATTTGAACAAAGCTTTTTAATAACATGAAAATGCCCTCATCAAAAGCAAAAGTCTTGGAAGGACATGGTGTAAGTTGAAACATGGTGTACTAGGTTCTTTATATAGCTTTTTAGTTTTGGAGAATTTTGCATCCTAGTGAATGTGGAATAAAGAGAATGTAGAATGAGAGAGGTAGAAGTATGATTAGAAGAGATTAATTAAAGATTAGCAACTCACGAGAGTTGGGGATGATTTAATTAATCAACAAAGATTAATTAATAGACCAAGTTAAGCTTAAGAAACCATTTTGAGACGATTTAGAAAGAAATTAATAGAATTTGAAGGGATTGGAAGAGAGATTTAACTAATAAGAAGGTTTATTAGTTAATTACGAAATTAAAAGGCTCAATTAATTAATAATGACTAATTAATTAAGTAAAAGAGGATTATAACTAACAAAATGTTGTTAATTGGTATTCAAGATGAGGGATGAAGTTAATTAGTTAACAAAGTATTATTATTTAATTGAGATGAAGGGGAATGTTAATTAATTAGTGAAACCACTAATTATAACGAAATGAGATAAGAGGATAATTAGTGTAATTTTAGTATTAAAATTGCGTAGTCAAATTTAGGTTTCTACATTTGCCGCTTTGATGTGGTGTAACACACACAATGCCACTTCAAAGATATTAGACAAGTTTAGACATTTTTAAGGAGTAGAAGAAAAATTAGTTGGATAGGTGATGACACCCTCTCGAGTGTCGATGGGGTGATAGAAGAGGTCGATTGATGCTCGAAAAGAAGAGAAGAAAAATGAGCATGGTGGCGAAAAACTCATTAGCGCAAGGAGTTGAACTTGGCTTGGTTGGCCATTGTTTGATTTGATTGTATGTGATGCTCGTGCCCCAAGCAAAGTAAGGCATGGGAGAGGAAGAAACAAGTCTTGGTAAAGTTGATGAGAGGGAATAGTTAGGTAGAACAAGGTATGAATTAGAATAGAACGAAATATAAAGGATGAATAAAAAGATCGTGATGTATTGTGCATACCATCTTGTCTCGGGAGTACCTTATTGATATAAACATAGGACAAAAGGGTAAAATGACATGAAAAGCCATAATATTAAGTTTTGCGCAAAGTGAAATGACCGACTCAAAGCAAATACACAAGCAATGTAATATGTGAAAGTAAATAAACAAGCAAACCAACAAACAAACAAACACAAACAAATAAACTTATGGACCGACTCAAAGCAAATACACAAACAATGTAATATGCGAAAGTAAATAAACAAGCAAACCAACAAACAAACAAACACAAACAAATAAACTTAAACAAACAATGCTTAAGACAATTGTACCAATATTTTTGTTATCCATTTGTAGTTCCCAAATGTTCAAGTCATATGACGGATACGTGCAAGGAGTGCCCCTAGAAAGAGGTGAGAATATATAAGGGCGAATTCCATGCATATATACACGAATAAGATAAGCCAACTTAAGGCCAAGACAAATAGGTTCAACAAGATGATGAACTCAAGCCACTTGAGAGATGAGGAGTGAGCATGCCCCCAGTGCAAGTTGGACAAGAAATAGATGATAGAAAGAAGGACAAGATTGTTTATTGAAAGAAGGGACAAAGTTTCCCTCAAACATGGTAAAAAGACAATCTTATACACATGGATGTTCTGAACGAAGTAGAAGAACAATGAATGTTATGGAAGGATATGGAAAATGTAGCTAGAAGACTCATGATGAAAAGGTGATGAGCCAAAGGCACAAATTGTGAGACAAAATATAGACTAAAGTAAGAGTCTGAACAATGTCCAAACCAAAACTTGGTAACATACTAGTCATGTTGCTCATCGAGATCCAATGTGTGCATGGGAAAATTAATTGCTTCTCGAAGTGAAGATTTAATAAGCAATAAGTGAAGACACACTAACCAATGTGTAGGAATGATTTATTTTGAAAGTTGATTAGTGAATGGAAGGTGGAAGGAGAGTCATACATTGTTTCACTGCTAGCTAGGAGTCCATAGCTCCGACGGAGATGTATTTGATTCCAGTCGCAACATTGCTCTACTACTAGCCATGCATCAACCAGGCATTCATAGCCTCGATAGAGATACTAGAAACACCCTTAGAGAGAGTTTATTGGTTTGCTTTTGATTTTTGATTTTTGCTTTCGAAAACTTATTTCAGCTCTCCCGATTGTTTTAATAAGGGGTTAAGAACCACTGCTAGCTTGATGGAAGGATGTGGAAGTGATTGTGATGATGACATTGACTAATGTCAACAAATATGCCCAAAAGGTCTTCGTAACAAGTTTATTAAATGTATGATAGTGATATGATCTCTAAGAGGTTATTCTTTCTTTAATTTACCAAGGTGATGAAAGACCAAGGTCAAACAATTACCATAGAGACAAATGTCACACAATGAATGCGAATAGTCCAACCAAAAGATCATCGAAGGGATGAAAATGGTGGGTGACTTCTAGAGGAATGAAAAGAAAGGAAACAATATCCATGTGTATGCAAAACTTGATTGCAATGCCGGTGTTTGTACCTTTGTTTTCTCATTTTAAAAAAGATTTTGACGATTTCGTGAAGGGATAACCACGAAGAGAGAAGACAACGAGATGTATGATTGGGAAGTTGGGACCAATAATGTCACTCTGCGTGATAGGATCCAACAACAATGTTGCGATTACTTTAATGAGGGAAACTAGGAGCTTTTGCTTATCAAGAGTGATATTATCTCCAATCTTGATGATTATGGTGAGATCATACTCGATAAGTGACCGTGACTTATCTTGCAACATGGATTTTGTATGTGGGAGCTTGAGTTCCCTATCCATATAGTTCTGCACTTTGTGCCATACACAGCGTTTGAAGTGTGTTGCATGTTTGATTTTTAGATTTTTGGATGTTGGATTTTCTTAGAGCTTTGGAGCTCCTCGAATATTTGATTTGAGCTTGATGAAGAAACGGTTGGTGTTTCATACAAGCTAATATGTGATTTTGTTGATCCCGAGAAATGGGAGAAGAAAGTGTATGGTTATGATTGATGATAGGAATGATAGGGTTATGGTGGTCTTGCCACATTTTTTAATAAAATGATGATACAATGGACAAAGAGGATATGTTCCAAGGATTGAATGAAATAGGAGGTGGCAAAAGAATTGATGGTAAGGCTAGGAGGTGGCCCAAGAATAGAAGATGATGGGTTATCCAAAAGTGTCCCATAAATAGAAGATGAAGGGCTACTCGGAGGTGTTTCATATATAGAAGATGAAGGGCTACTCGGAGGTGTCCCATAAATAGAAGATGAAGGGCCACTAGGACATGGCCCAAGGATAGAAGATAATGGAATCCCAAAAGAAGTCCCACAAATAGAAAATAAAGGGCTACTCGATGTGGCCCAAGGATAGAAGATAATGGGCTACAGGGAGGTGTCTCATAAATAGAAGATGAAGGGCTATTGGGATGTGGCCCAATGATAGAAGATGCAAGGCTACAAGGATGTGACTCCATGATGGAGATAAATGGTTATTAGGACGTGGCTCAAGTTAGAAGATAATGGGCTACCAAGAGGTGACCCATATATAGAAGAAGATGATGGGCTACGGAGGTGACCCAAGGAGAGATTGTGATTGAGGAGGTGTGATATGTAAGGAATGTTTAGGTGATGAGAAGATAGGAGGGGAATA
This sequence comes from Taxus wallichiana var. yunnanensis, assembly GCA_018340775.1. NCBI lineage: Eukaryota > Viridiplantae > Streptophyta > Pinopsida > Cupressales > Taxaceae > Taxus > Taxus wallichiana. Next base: position 662,508,223 of record CM031239.1, read on the forward strand.
AAGGATAGACCCCGTCATTTCGCCATGTAATGGGAAATGAGAAGATGGAAGAACAAGAGGAGGTTCTTGTTGGACAATTTTAGGCTCTTCTTTTCCGATGTTAGGTTTATCGTAGAACTCATTCTCTTCCCCACAATACGTGAGACGTATCGAGGTCAAAAGAGAATCCTTGCTCGTGATCCTCTAGAGGAATGTCATCATGTAGCCCCATGAATTCTCTCGATTGCTTCTTCATTCTGAAAGAAATTGATCGGTATGGGTTGTTGTTGGTTGATGATAGAAGGTTGATATGGAGGAAGAAGTCCAACAAGTGTTGAAGATGTAGAAGATGTTTGATGAGGGAGATGATGGGATTGAGAGGTGATAGAAGAAGACTCAAGAGATGAGGTAGATTCAGATTTGGATGTCTCTAGAGTGGAATTAGATGTGATTCGGGATAGTTTAGTACTGACTTGTTTAGAAGACCGCATAATACTGAGATAAAAGAAGGGGATCTTGTGGAAAGATATCGGATTGCAACATAGGGATCGAATTGGATATTTGATTAGAGGAATCTCTACCAACATGGATCTTTAAAGGAGGAAGACGTCATTTGGGCGTGATTGTTCCTTATAAAAAGTTGGTAGGATGAGACTCGGGAGTCTAAGGAGAATCAAAAGAATAAAACTAATTAGGAGATGAAGGTGGGGAAGTGGAAAATAGTATGGGTTCCCTATTGTCAATAGCGTGAGGAACCACCTGAGATCTAATTATGATTGGCATCATTTGATGTGAATGCTTAGACCTAGATTGTTTGATTGAACTCCTTTATGTTGAAGGGAGTTCCATGTCAATTCGAGCAGTGCAATGACGACCAACAAGACATTTTACAAATATAAAGATGCTCGTGTGATTTTTCAAAGGGAATCTAAGGAAAACATGCTAACACAACGACACAATTTTGACAATCAAGAAAGGTTTGGAAAACAAGTTGCAAGTGTGAATGTCAAAATGGTTGATGAAATTTTAGCAGAGTAATGGTTGCGAAGGAAGCTTTTCCTAGGTGTGTTTGTTGTAAAAGTTATTTTAAAGCAACTAGGAAAATTTGGACAATGCAACAACGCAATCTCAACACTTAAATCAAGTTTAACAAAAACAAGATTTAAGTATTAAAAGGGTTGATACAATGTGGGTAGCGTAACAACGCACTTTCAACACTTGAATCAAGTTGAAGAAAATGAGGTTTAAGTATCCAAAATTGTTGATATAATTTTGGCAACACTTCAAATAGTGTGTTTTGATAAAAGGGGGCCAAAATTTTATGAAGGGGATATGTTTCGTGATAAAAATATGCGGCATAATTTCGACATGAGTTTCACCTTGTTCTAAAAAAGCGAAAAATAAGAAAAAGTTTTGCGTTATGTAAAGGTTTTATACCAATGATAATGGAAATGGAAAAGTTGGCCTCGATGCCAAATAGCTTCCTAGGGATTTTGTTCTCAAAACTCACCAATATTTTTCTAAGAGAGGTGCACTTTATTTAGAATAAATTCTAAACAAGTACCACTACCCCACAATCAAATTAATGAACGAAGCCTCATACGGACAACATTTAATATTCCTCATAGGTTTCACTAGTCAAGTGGATATTTGGGGCACTTCTCATTTTTTCAGCCAATTCCCTCAATGTGTCAACTACTTTGGGGTTCATGTGGTACTCATCACAATGAGTTTTATGGCTTAAGCCAAAACACTTCCCACAGTTTAAAGCGGATGGGTTTTAACCCTTATCCAAACTTGCAAATACAATGTGATTTGTTCATTTTAAATTTTTTAATCAAAGTTTGATTTTTTTTGAATATCTTTTTTGGCCAAGGCAACCTACACACAAAATATTAGTAATTTGTTTTGATTTTGTCTTTGAGGAGTGTAAAAATAAAGTATTAGTAATTTTCCATATGATCACAATGTTAGAAAATATCAAGGATCTTAACCATTTATGTTTCTCAAGATCACTCAAAAGCGCAAGAGAAGAGCATACATGGTATTTGATCAAATTAAACCAACATGGAATTTTTAAACCAAGACATCAAACATTAGCAACATTTTCAAATGAAAATCAAAATGTTAGAAAAATATCCATAATCATAGCCATTTCGATTCTCAAGGTCACTCGAAAGCGCAAGAGAAGAGCATACGTGGTTTTGATCAAAGTATACCAAATGGATATTTTTAAACAAAGATATCAAATGTTAGTACTAATTTAAAAACAAATGACAACCATAATGTTAGAAAAACATCCATAATCATAGCCATTTCTGATTCTCAAGGTCGCTCGAAAGCGTAAGAGAAGAGTTGTTGTCATGATTTTTTTCAAGGGAAAAATGATACAAGAGGAAAACATGACAACCATACCTGCTGCGCAAATGTTTTTGCTTAAAGGTCATCTTGAGCTCTCCTCCAAGTCATATTAACCCCTATATCATCCTTCCAAGTGGTCCAATGTGTTGTGTCATCATTTCCATAGGTGATTTAGGGATATCAAGTATATTCAAGTACCTCTAAGACAAGATCTTTCAAGATAGGCTCTTTAAGGAGCTTGAGAAAAGGTAATTCTTTTGGTCTTCCTGAGGTTGGTACACACCCCACGGAGTAGAGTGAAATACTCAAATTCATCAAGGAGTACAAAAAGATAAGAATGTTGTGCAATTGGTTTTGGAAGAATCGGGAAGTTTTAGAGGTTTTGGAGTAGTTTCAACAAAAGTGAGTCTTGGAGGGTAAAGCAGTGCACACTACAAAAACAACTCTTGAGCTTCGGGAAGCGATTCTAGGAGCTCCATAAGGAGTTGGGAGCCAAATGAAATATCTTCGGAAAGCTAATTTAGAGCTATAGAGGATGGCGGTCTCACATTTTTCACAAGACTTAGACGTTTTTGTCCACAATCTATTTTCAAAAGGCATGACCTTTGATCCTAGAGAAAAACCTATTTTTAAGGGGTTTTAGGCTGAATCAAGGTATGATACCATCACCATTGTGTTCAAAAATAATTTTCTAGTCAAATTCATATAAACAAGTGTAGAAAAATTCGTCCAGGAGCTCAAGATATGCATCGACAAGTTGCTCCACAAGGTAAAGGAGTTAGCCATTTTTTGGTGAAAAAATGGACCAATCAGAAGGTGGCACACTTTTGTGTACCAACCGTCCCAAACGTTTGGGACAAAAAAGTGCTCCAAACCTCATTTTAGGCCCCTGTACCTTCATATGACCTCCGTGAGCCTAAGTAGTCCACTTTAGCTCATGATCTTTTTTAAGCCCCCAACTCTCTCCGGTCACACAACACCACGTGGACCAATGGGAAAGGGGTGCATTTTATGTAGTAACCATCCCAAAATTTCAGAAGGTTGGGACAAAAAGGTGTGCTCCTTCCTAACTTGTGCAAATTTACATATTTTTAATTGAGTGTTGCTTAACTTCTTCTTTTACTTCTTCCCGCACGCACACACTAGAAGACTTTTCTTTGCCATATTTCTTGCTCTCCTCCATTTTTGCTACTATCGAAACTCCTTTGATTTCACATCTATCACCCATTTTCCATCCTCCCTCACTTTGCAACATGAAAACCAAGTTTTTTCAGCCAATACCATGTCCGTTCAAAGTGCGAAACCCTCATGAACCAAAACGGTGAAATGCTCGTATCTCACAATCCGAGCACAGATTGAAGTGAATTTTTTTACAGAATTCCTTATTTTCAGAGGCCATCAAGATGCAAAAAAAAAAAAAAATGATTCCCTAGATTATTAATTGGAATAAAAACTCCATTTTGTGCCCTAGCTTCTTCTCCTTCGATTTCCCATCAATCTGGTAAGCGGGTGAAGCTAAAATTTTACACACAAACTCTAGGAGAAAAACCTATCCGATGGATTTTGTTTCATTGAAATTGGAGGTGGAAAAATACCTTGTAAAAAACTCAAGACTCCATTAATGGCTGCCATGGTAGCTTCGTGTCTAAAGCTTCACCAGGAATTTTTTTTTTTTTTTTTTAAATTTCGAGCTTTTCGGTGGGCGAAACCAAGTGAAATTTGGAGCACGAGATGTGAAATCCAAAAATTTATTTCCTGTCGCAAACTAAGGCCATTTTTCTACCTTTTAAAAATAACATATTTTGTGCTCTTCTTCATGCTAAAGTTTGCTAAATTGAAGTATTGGATCACTCAGGACAATCAAAAAAGGTGTAAAATGGTAAACAAGGAAAAAACAACAATTTTCTCAAAATAATAGGTCCCAAAAAATAGGTTTGTGCTAAAAATAGTGATGCATCAACAATAAAAGAGGATGAAATGTGCCAGAAGGTTCAGAAGGTGAAATTTGGAACCCAAAAAGTAACATTTTTCCAAAATAAGCGCTCTTGGATCCTAATAGCTAAAAATTGAAAGTTTCAGTTTTAAGTACAAAAATTTGCAATAGACTCTGTTTTCGGCTATCTCTTTTCTTTTTATCATCTTCACAGGGTTTCAAGATGGTTTCATAGCTCAAACAAGTCAGTTTATCCTTCTCAGAGGTCTTAAGGCATCAAATTTGTGTTCAAAAGCAAGACTGAGCATCACAAGGCGCATCGTGTAGATCCATCACCATCACTCAGTGAGCTAGGTGATTTGAAGTAAGTTGGTTGAGTTGAGCTCAATGATCTAAAGAGGTTCATCAATCAAGTGTCAAGGAGGATCATCATGAGCATTGTCCATGTTCATCCCGGACTCACATTGGAAGGTCCTGAAATAATGTTTTTAAACACTCTTTTCGTGGTCTAGGGTGTTCGTGCATCATCGTCGGCAAGTTCTTCATCAAAAGCAGAAGTGTCCTCATTCATGTTATGGAGCAACCTCTCCCTTATTCTCTCTTTCTCCCTCTTCTTTCTCTCCCCTTTCTAATTCTTCGTTGGGCATAATCATTGTATTTTGTCTCATTCACTTAAGTGACTTTATAAAGTTACATTGTAAAAGTCCCTTTAATTTATAAAAGGGAACTTATTTCTCACTTCCTAGGAAGGTGAAAAGTCATGAGTTGAATGAGACAATGAAGAGTCATGTGGGGGTAGGAAAAATTCAATTCACATTGCTATAAATTGGGATGGCTTCTCCATTCCAAAGGATCTTGAAAATTTTGTACTTTGTGGCAATAGTGGATTGTGTTTGTTGGACTTTGTGTCATCAATATACATGAAATAAAGCTACAATTTCTTCCACTTTCTTCTTTTCCTTTTCTTTGTACAACTTGTGTAAATTTCAATCAAGGAATAGAGTTTCTACTTTCCAAGATGTATGAATGTGTGTAGTGACGTAATAAGCATAGTTATAAGCATCTTGTGTTTCTTCCACTTCTCTCTTTTATGCACTTTTCAAGCATAGTGATGCAAGGGCTTTGTATCTTTGGTAGATGAATATGAGAACTTGGTGTCTGGATTTGTCCATCTCACTAGATAGCTTCATTGTGCTTTCCTCTATATTGAATATTGAACTATTTCGGTTACTGGGTGTGAGCTCTACAATTGTCCTACTCACGACAATAATATTCCTTTCATAATTTCTCTCCTTCCCCTCATCATTGTAATTTTCTCCCTTGTACCCCATACAAGCACTTTGTCACAAGTTTAGTGGAGTGTCCCTGTGTGATCCCATCCAATTTAACGACCCAAAACATTTAGATAGGATTAAGATTAGTTTAATTTCAATAATGGGAGCTACACCATTTAATATAGAGGGCGTAGCCCCGTCAACGTTGGCGGAGACACCTAATTTTTCCAATCGATATTCTCACCAATAGTTTTTGGTGACTCTACTTGGGAGTGATTTTCCCAAGTGCACCCAAAAAGGATCTTTACCCAAAAAATAAAAAAAAGTATATATTCCAAAAAAATTAGATTTCAAAGAAGAATCATTTTTGAAGGTGACTCCATCAAGGAATGAATCCCTATCACATTCATTTCCCATACACAATGAAGAAATTTCAGATTGGAGTGAAGTACCAATGAGTGACAACGAAGAAGAAGAAGAATATGATTTTCGAGAAATCAAGATTGTTGATCAGCCATGGTTTTGGACGAATTCTCACAAGGAGGAGAATTCAAGAACAATAAAAGGGTCTTCTACTTCAAGTAATAAACTACAATTAGACACAAAACTTGTTGATGAAGAAGAAAGTAGGGAGTTGTTGAAGAAGATTCAAAGAAAATACAAGATAATGTGTGAAGCCCAAGAATATATCGAAGGTAATAGTCTCAATCGTGCACAATTGAATGAAAAGCTTGGGGCCATGTCTTTCATCACCCTCCCTTGGGATGATTTCCTTGCATATAGAAATGACGAAATGAAAGCCTTAAAAATTGAGTATATGGAAAGAATCATAAACATTATGAAAGGAAATTCTAGTCCACAAATCTATCTCAAAATCTGAAATATGTTGAAGCCTTGCAAGAGATGTACAAACAACTTGAAGCAACCCATAACAAGGAAGAAGAAGAGGATATTTTTCCTATGGAGGAAGATCTCGAGGGTCATTCATACTATAGAGTATTTTTCCTGGAAGGTTTTGGACACTATTGAAGAAGATCTTATCCTTGAGCCTTTTGATGAAAATCAAATCAACACTATGGAGGAGGATGAAGGACAAGGTGGCACAAGATCCATTGAAGAAGAATTTTGCAACCTCACACAACTCACTATAAAATTAAGAACATTGTATTTCTTTTGCCACTCTATAGATGACTTCCTTACATATGGTGATGAAGAAATGAACATTTTGAAAAGAGAATATGTGGAAAGGCTTCAGAGCATAATAGAAGGAAATTTGACCCCGAAGCCTATCATGAAATTTGGAGGTATACTCTAGCTCTGCAAGAAGGTATGAACACCTTGAATCACTTCATGTTGTCAATAATGAAGAAACTCAAGAAGATCCGACAATTATCCGCACCGCAAGGTGTTCATCTCTGGAAGGTTTTTGGATGCTTCGAGAATGTCTTATCCTTGAACCCTCTATTGAAAATCAAGAAACACCTTTGAAGATGATGAAAGAGACATGGAGATGGAACCGCCATTCATCAATTCTTTTTGGCTTGAGGCACAACTCATTGGAGGAGAAATGGATTCAAGAAAGGAAGACTCTTGTTGCATGATGGATGATTCAATGCTTTCCAAAGTCTCCACCAGCAATGAAGAAGTACAAAATGACGAGTTTGAGGTAATCATAGATAATCTCCTTTCAAATTTTGATCTTTCGATTAATGATGGAATGGATATATGTGAAGAAGTGCAAGAGAGCCATCCTGCATCCTAGACTCCATGGGATGAATTCAAAATGATCATGGATAATTTGCCTTCCTATTTTGATTCAAGTGATGTAGAAATGTTGAATGAAGAAATAAAGACAGTTGAAGAATTAAATTCCCTTCCCGATTCAATCATGGATGACCAAATGAGAGAGGCCAATTTTATTTTTGAAGCCGCCAAGGAGAATGAGCAACTTGAGCATAACCTCCTCGAGGAATCAACTCCATCATTCCTACTCGAGGAGCATTACGTTGATCATCATGGTAAATATAAAATATTTCATTTTCCATATGAGCACGAAGATTCAATAATGGATGATCAGGATAGAGATGAAAATCCTTCCCATATTGTTGCACCAACGTGGTCCTATGCTTCCCATCAAGAAGATGATATGGATTTTGAGCTCGAAGGAGTGCCCTTCCCACAAAACTTGGACCTCTTCTCCTTGTCAGAAGGTGTGGTGAGTCAAGTATGCCCGTGCTCACAAGAAAGTGAATCTTGGGAAACAAAAAACATGAAATAAGTGAATGAGGATATTCTAAATGAATCATGGGCACATATGGATCATAATTTTAATCATCTCCCAGAAGCACGATGCAAATATTATTCCAATAAGGATGAAGATGAGTATATGGAAAACTTGGAAGAGTCATTTGTGCAAAAATTCTTGAAGGTTGTAGAAGAGACTGAAGACCCTCAACTTAGTCTCGAATTCCTATCTCGGGCTATGGAAATGCAAGACAAACATGAATCAATTTGTGTTGCTCACTTTGATACGCCAATGTTTGATGTTGAGATTTAATAGATGGATGAACTTGATGACTTTCCAAATGGCTTGGTTGATGGGAGGGAATGTGAAAACATGTATTTTTGTTTCACATTGTGCAAAGAAGTTCATGAGTGCAAAATATGGAAGGTTAATGAATCTTCTTTGAAGGTCCCCAATATTGTAGACAATGTCTCCACCATAGACGAAGATAGTAGGGAAAATGTAGCCAATAATGCACTAACTGATGAGTTGTTCATAACAAAGTGAAAAGTTGTAGGAGCCTTGTGAATGTATTCAAGATCAACTTACCACCGTTGGAGGCTCCACCAATCCAGAACAATAATTCATGTTGCCAAGTTCACTCAAGAATGAAAAATTCCTCAATGATCAAATCAAATATTATAGTTGTGAAAATAATGCCAAAACCAATGTTGAGTGGATGGGTATGGGTGAAAGTTTTTATGAGCAACAAGGTGAGGATGCACATGAATCTTGTAAGCAAATTCAAAATCAGATTACACTCACCATTCCAAAAATCTAATTGGCCCCGAACATGTTTCCATGCTACAACGCTTTCTGAAGGATGATGAAGACCTTTGGCCCAAGTGATGTAACGTCTATTCTTAAAAGTAATTTTTGAAGCAACACATTGAGAGGTTCAAAGAAGTTGTTGAATGGGAAGAAAATCAAACTCGCTCTCACTCCTCCGAGTACCTCAATGATTCAAAACATGTCTCCACATTGAATTTCCAAAATGAAGGATGATTCCATGACAAGATAAATTTTCCTAATTTTAAGAACATGAAAGAACTCCTCATGACCACTTTGGACATCAAGAGGAAGCTTCAAGATGCAAGAGTTTTGAGAAGATAACAAAGTTTTCATTGGATGTAAGAATGTTTTTAGTGTACTATGAATATGAAGATGGAATCTTGGTGTGTATTATTCTTCTCAAGCCATGAAAAGCCATCACAAAATCATGGTTTGATCAAATAACAATTTTTGTGCTTCAAAGGTCAGACTTCAGTCCGTTGTTTCATGATGACATGTACTTCTCTCAACCCATTGCCGGGTATGTGTATATTCTTTCCCCACCTCTGTAAATATCCCTCCTCTATATAGTTTCATTTTTATGTTGCATGTTGTTTCCTTGTTTCATGTGTTTCACTTATGTTTTTGTGTGTGTGTGTGTGTGTTTAATAAAGCAAGTTGTGTAGTATATCTTTCGAGGACTCTTAAGCCCAACGAATAAGGCAATGATAGGTAAAATAAAATTGATATTATGGATTTCTCATGTCATGTCCTCACTGGGATTGATCTACAACATGTCCCCGAGTAAGAGCCAACTGTTGTCATGAGTTTTTCAAGGGAAAAATTCACATTTGAAAGCATGACAACCACACCCTACCGTGAATTTTTTTACTTAAAGATCGTCCCGCTCCTCCAAGTCATCTTAACCCCTATATCAATCCTATCCCATCCTTCCAAGTGGTCTAATGTGTTGTGTCATCATTTCCATAGGTTATTTATGGATATTAAGTACATTCAAGTACCTCAAAGACAAGATCATTCAAGACAGGCTCTCGAGGAGCTTAAGAAAAGGTAATTCTTTGGTCTTCCGAGGCTAGTACACACCCCACAAACCATAATGAAATACTAAAATTCATCAAGGAGGAGTATCAAAGAGATAATAATGTTGTGAAACTGGTTTTGGAAGAATGGGAAGTTTTAGAGGTTTTGGAGTAGTTTTAGCAAAAGTGGGTCTTGGAGGGTAAAGCAAAGTAGAGTGCAAAACAACTCCTAAGCTTCGAGAAGTGATTTTGGGAGTTCCGTAAGGAGCCAAAATAAATATATCCATAAGATAATTCAAAGATATAGAGGATGGTGGTCTCACATTTTTCACAAGACTTAGCAATTGTTTCCACAACATGTTTTTAGAATGCATAACCTTTGATCCTAGAGAAAAATCCTAATTTTAGGGTGTTTGAAGCCAAATCAAGGTATGATACCTTCACCATTGTGTTAAAAATAAATTTCTATTCAAATTCATACAAATAAGTGTGGAAATATTCATTCAGAGCTCAAGATATGTGTTTGACAAGTTGTTCCACAAGGTAAAGGAGTTAGCCATTTTTGTGAAAAAATAAACCAATAAGAAGGTGGCGCACTTTTTTGTGCACCAACCGTCCCAAAAGTTTGGGACAAAAAAGTGTTCCCAACCTCATTTTAGGCCCTTGGACTATCGACACTAAAATTTTCCTCCGTAATTTCTATTTCATTAATGTATGTATTAGGAATAGGATGTTGTTAAGTATAATTAGTAGTAGCGTCGAAAGAAGATAATGACGCTACTAGTACTGATCGCCAATAATGTATAGTACGATAATAGTCAAAAGTACAATAGAAATGTTGTAGTAAAAAGTAAATATTTGTCGTAAGTGGTCCGGTAATGTTAAAATGTCAAAGTTGGAGTAAATAGAGAAGTAGGGTCTACATGATTAGGAATTAGAAATATTATATTGGTAATAAAGACAAGGAGTGAGGTCATAAATATTTTGTGTATTTTATTTGTAAAAATTCTAAAAATGTGGAACCCATGTGAAATGATAAGGTTTATCTTATCTTAAAAGATAAACTTACATGTACAGATAAGAGTTAAGGTATGGAATATGATTTGTCAGAGTGGATTTCTTATCCTATCTTAGAGATAAGATGGATAAGCCTAAAAGTTCTATAAATAAAGAGGCCACCCCCCTCATTTAGCATAGAAGGAAGTAGTGAGAAATATTGTATGAGTAAGTGTGTAAAGGAAGCCATCATTTTGAAGGTGTGTTAAAGAAGCCATTAAGAGGTGTGATTGTGAAGTTTCTCCCATAGTTATTGTTGGAAGGCAAGTGAAGTCAGTAACACTTGAAGTACTTCATGGGTGAGATTGTAACAATTTCATGTTGATATTATAATTTACATTGATATTTTAGATTTATCATCATTCATTCTTATCATAGTCTATGGTATTTTTGTGTTATGTTTGTTGTTGTGTTTCCAATTATATCCACCAAACTAAAGGTTGTGCATTAGTAAATAATCATAGCATGAGGAGTTCTCGATGAAGAATTATCATAGTGCCAGATTGGTGATAACATTTTGGTTCCGTTATGCGGACCATTCCTCATTGGTGGATTTTCTGGAGAGATATTCCCACTTAGTCGAGAAAATATTTTGAGGGTAACCTTGTTTTTACTATGCATAGTAGTTACCACTTTGTAAAGTCACTTTTTGCCGTGAATAGTATTTACCATAAGTAAAGTCACTTTTTATCGTGAATAGTATTTACCATGATAACTTTACTTTTTATTGTGAATAATGTTTAACACAAGTAAAGTCGGTTTTTACGCATGATAAGTCAAGTTTTACCATAGTTTACCGTAGTCATTTCTATTTTCTATTATAGTGATTCCAATTATTTGTGCACATAAGTCTTGTTGATTGTATTTGTGGGTTGGTATTTCTTTGTGGTTACTTTTGAAAACGGGAAGATTCATGTTTTTTCATTTCAATCTAATGAAGATGCTTCCTCTTTCATTCAAGAGTTTAAACGATCTTGTATTTGTAATGGCCTTATAAGAAATGAACAATGGACTGGATTTTTCCTACCTTTTTGGATGGTTCATCCCTTAGGTGGTTTGAAACACTAGGTGATAATATGAAAAACTCATGGGATTTATTAATTGAAAGTTTTCTTGAAGAATTTGGTGAACATAAATATACGAGATCTCATGATCGATATCACAAAGCTATCCTAAGGAGAGAAGGAGAAGATAAGGGATCATCATGCTCGTGTTCTAGAGCTAAGGAGGAAGTTCGATGCCCAGATCCGAAAGGAAGGATTAACAGATGGGTTGATTAATGGCGTGGATAATCTCCTCTTCATTCTTGAGATGAAGCCAGAGATCAGACAACGAGTGAAGTATGACCACCTAGCTACCATTGAACAAGCAAAGGAGATTACAATAAGGCAAGAAGAAAACATGGAAGAGGAGCCCAAATAAATTATTGCTAAAGTAGAGCCTACACCAGCACCTTTGGTCCATAATCCACAACTACTCTCGGTGAGCACAAATCTTTCTCCTAGTACATCTACTGAGTATGAAAATCTACTCAAGAAGATGGGTCCGTTAACTGTTAATCTTCTTCAAGGAAAATAATTTAGTTCTCGGGGAGGAGATAGAGGTCCAAAAGAAATATTTCGAAGTTGTATGTTATGATTGTTATAAAAGGGTCATTATAAGTATAATTGTCTAGATAGAGCTTCTACATCCGGTACAAGAGATAATGATAAAGGAAAAGAATCATGTGAATTCTTTTGATGTAGTATATAAGAGCATAAATAATGAAGTAAATGTGTTTGTAACAAAAAGAAAGAAAGAAAAAGATAATTAAGATGGAAATGATCCTAAGAAGATAAAAGGAGAAACTAGTAAGAAACATAGGAGAAGAAAGTTGGGTGTGCAGGATTTTCTGATTTCACAGGGACAAGGACCATACTCCATCTTAGAAGATCTATCCAAAAGGCCTGCAAATATTACATATGGTCAACTCTTGGCTATGTCTTCTGAGAAGATGCGGGAGCTGCGAAGTGGACTCAATGCTTGACGAAGAAAGGAGGTTGAGGTCCCTGTTTTTGAGGCAAAGGCATATCCCTACGCTCCACAAGCTGAGGTATTATGTAATGGTATTTCAATTCATGATGTCTTAGTTGATGGAGGTGCTGCAGTTAATGTAATGACCGAGTCTATAATGAATATGTTGAGTTTAAAAATTGATCGCCCCTCAACACTTATGTTAAGGTCATTAAATAAAGGAAAAACTAAACTAGAAGGTGTAGTTTCAAATGTGCAATATCTCTGTTATGGGTGTTGTATGTGTGGTAGACTTTCAAGTGATGAAAAATGGTGCATTGCATACCCAATGTTGTTGGGAAGACCACGACTAAGGAGAGTTCATGCAAGAAACTATTGGAATGAAGGCTTCATGACACTTGGACGTGGTAGAGAGAGGGTGAAGATAAACGTGATCCCTTAACATCATAAGGCGAGAACCTATGGATTCAAGTGATGAAACCGATGATTAAACATCCTCTCGATTACTCTAGTACCAATGAAGTGGACACGAGAAGATGAAGAAAGTGAGGTTGATGTTTCGGTCATGGATATCCTTTGATCACACCGACTTATGAACCCATAAAATTATCCGAACAAGAAATTGATGATCGTCTCCAACAAATAAAGATTAGTGATGTTGTGATGGAGAGTGAGAAGGAATGCTACCTCCGGCTCTTTTAAAGGTACATACACTTATTCACTTTTGATTACAAGAACTTCGTCAAGTAAGTTGGGTAGAACATTCTATTGAGCTGGTAGATGGTGCTAAGCCCATAAAGTAAATGCCATATAGAATGAATCCTAATTTTTCCAAGACTGTAAAAGAAGAAATAGATAAGTTGCTTGATGCATGATTCATATTTGCTATGGAGAATTCAGAATGAGTTTCCTCCCATTGTGATCTCAATAAAAAAGAATGGGAAGCTACACATTTGTGTTGATTATATGAAGCTCAATAAGGCAACAAAGAAGGATCATTACCCTCTTCCATTTTGATATCAGATCTTGGATGAAGTAGCTAGCTAGGAGTGCTATAGTTTTGTTGATGGATATAGCGGATACAACCAAGTTCGTATAGTAGAGAAAGATCAGCTAAAGACTATGTTCACCACTCCTTGGGAATGTTTTCTTATAGAGTTATGTCTTTTGGGTTGTGTAATGCTCCAACAACATTCCCTGCGTTTAATGAATAGGGTGTTTGAACCCTACATTGGGAACTTCATCGAGTATTTTTGGATGATTTTGCATCTATGAGAGCAAGATGGACCACCACTGCACCAAATGGAGACAACATTTCAAAGGTTAGATGAAGCACAAGCCTCACTAAACCCTACAAAGTGTGTCTTTGGATGTTATAAAGGTGTTTTGTTAGGGCATGTGGTATCCGTAGATGGTATTGGTGCGATCTGATAAAGTTTCAAAAATCAAAGAGTTACCATTTCCTATGAATAGAAGTAAGTTGAGATAATTTTTAGGCCATGGGGTTACTATAGAAGATTCATCAAGAATTTCTCAAAAATTACATGAGCCACTAACCCAATTCTTGAAGAAGGATGTTACTTATGAACCAGAAATAAGGCGCATGAAGCTTTTGAACAATGAAGGAAACCCTACGTCTTCACCTATTTTAAAGAATCTAGATTGGAGCAAGCCATTCATTGTGTATATGACGATGCCTCGGATGTAGAACTAGGAAGTACTATGAGCCAAAAGGATGAAAATAGGAATGATCATCCGGTTTACTTTGGGAGTAGACAAATGAGTAGTCTTGAGGTAAATTATATTATGAATCGAAAAAGAGGCTCTAGATATCATTTTTTTGTAAAAAGTTTAGAAATTACTTGCTAGGGCAGAAATTTATAGTTGTAATGAGATCATCGGGCTCTAAAATATATATTGTCAATAAGCCTAACCCATCGGGGAGGATAACAAGATGGATAATTTTTCTATAAGAATTTGAATTTGATATTATAGATAGGCCAAGTAAAGAAGCATGTCAATGCAGATGCACTCTCTCGAGCCTATGATGGTTTAGGTTCATCTTGTGATGATGATGATTTTCCAGATGCAACATTGTTATCCCTTGATACAATCCCTAGTGAATACATAGATATTTAGAATTATCTAAATGAATTCAAGTTTCCTGATGGTGCCAATGCAAAGACTAAGAGGAAGATTACTCAAGCCAGTCATCCATATTCTATTTTACATGGAGTATTATTTCGAATAGGACCTGATGGATAGTACAAGAGGGCAGTTGGACGTGATCAAGGGAAGGAGCTGATAGAAGAATTCCACAATGGTACATATGGAGGGCACTTCTCTGGACAACTTACAACAAGAAGGATCTTGGATGCAGGTTATCACTGGCCCACTCTTTTTAGAGATTGTTATAATTATTGTAAGACATGTGATATTTTTCAAACACATGGTAACCGTAAGACTTCATCAGCTCCATTATGCCCTATTCTTTCACTTGGTCCCTTTGAAAAGTGGGGAATAGACATTGTAGGTCCACTTCCAACTACCCCACACCAAAATAAGTATATTGTAGTTGCCACAAATTATTTAACCAAGTGGGTTGAAGGTAGGCCATTGAAAACAACTTCCATGGATGAAGTGGCAAGGTTCATATATGAACGCATTGTCACTAGATTTAGTTTTCCATTAGAAATTGTAACAAATCAAGGAAGCCACTTCATTAATGAGGTGGTAGAAGCCCTAGTCAATAAGTTTTCTATTAAGCACATGAAGGAAACAACATACAAACCAAACACAAATGGACAGGTGGAACGAACAAATTTTGTGTTGTGTCAAATTCTAGCAAAAGATGCAACCTTGCAGGTACATAAGTGGGATAAACGGATTCATACAACATTATGGGCATATATGGCAACATCAAAGTTAGCAACATGATACTCCCCATTTCAGTTGGCTTATGACATTGATCCAATTATTCTTGTTGAGTTTGATATTCCCATTGTGAGAGTTATGAAAAATGAAAGAATGGATGAAAGTGATTCAATAAAAGAAAGGTTGGTACATCTTCATTTGCTAGAGGAAATGAGGGAAATAGCAAAGGATACAAGCTATAAGAAGAAAATGAAGCAAAAGGAATACTTTGATCAAAAGATCCATTGGTCTCCATTTCATGTGAATGACTTAGCTCTAGAATATGATTCCAGATACAAAAAAAGAAGACAGAGAAAATTTCTTCCAAAATGGATGGGGCCCTACAAAATAGCAGTTGTGCATGAAAATGATACGTACCGACTAGAGGAATTTGATGGCACTCCCATTACAAAATGGGTCAACCACGACAAGTTGAAGATTTTCCAAGCACCAGAATAGTCTACTCCGAGGACGAAGTAGAAGCTAGGAAGGGGGAAGATGTCGACACTAAAATTTTCCTCCATAATTTCTATTTCATTAATGTATATATTAGGAATATGATGTTGTTAAGTATAATTAGTAGTAGCGTCAATAGAAGACAATAACGCTGCCAAGACGATGCCGCCAATAATGTATAGTACGGTGCATCAAAAGTACAATATGAATGTTGTTGTAAAAAGTAAATATTTGTCGTAAGTGGTAGGTAATGTTAAAATGTCAAAGTTGGAGTAAGTAGAGAAGTAGGGTCTACATGATTAGGAATTAGAAATATTATATTGGTAATAAGGACAAAGAGTGAGGTCATAAATATTTTGTGTATTTTATTTGTAAAAAGTCTAAAAATGTGGAACCCATGTGAAATGATAAGGTTTATCTTATCTTAAAAGATAAGCTTACATGTACTGAGATAAGAGTTAAGGTATGGAATATGATTTGTCAGAGTGGATTTCTTATCCTATCTTAGAGATAATATGGATAGACCTGGAAGTTCTATAAATAAAGAGGCCACCCCCTTCATTTAGCATAGAAGGAAGTAGTGAGAAATATTGTATGAGTAAGTGTGTAAAGGAAGCCATCATTTTGAAGGTGTGTTAAAGAAGCCATTAAGATGTGTGATTGTGAAGTTTCTCCCATAGTTATTGTTGGAAGGCAAGTGAAGTCAGTAACACTTGAAGTACTTCATGGGTGAGATTGTAACAATTTCATGTTGATATTATAATTTATACTGATATTTCAGATTTATCATCATTCTTTCTTATCATAGTCTATGGTATTCTTGTGTTATGTTTGTTGTGTTTCCAAATTACATCCACCGAACTAAAGGTTGTGCATTAGTAAATAATCATAGCATGAGGAGTTCTCGGTGAAGAATTATCATAGTGTCGGATTGGTGATGACAGGACCTTCATACAACATCCATTGAGCCTAACTAATCCAATTTATCCCCCATGCTCCGTTGTCAAGCCCCCAACTCTGTCCACCACAAAGGGA
Organism: Taxus wallichiana var. yunnanensis; assembly: GCA_018340775.1. NCBI lineage: Eukaryota > Viridiplantae > Streptophyta > Pinopsida > Cupressales > Taxaceae > Taxus > Taxus wallichiana. The sequence goes on from CM031239.1 coordinate 662,525,338, forward strand.
ATACTAATTTTTTATTAGATAAGGTAAAAACAAGGATCGGCTCCCAGGGGCCATTACAAAAGGAGGAACAAAAACCAACGAGCATGAACTTACTACTCTTAGCCAAGTAGAAAGGGAAGATTTATTTGAACAAAGATTTCCAATAACATGAAATTGCTCTCATCAAATGCAAATGTCTTGTAAGTACATGGTGTAATTGGAAACATGGTGTATTAAGTTCTTTATATAGCTTTCCAGTTTTGGAGAAACTTACATCCTAGTGAATGTAGGACAAATGGAATGTAGAATCGAGAGAGGGATAAGTATGATTAGAAGAGATTAATTAAATATTAGCATTTTATAGGAGTGGGAGGTGATTTAATTAATCGACTAGAATTAATTAATAGTCGAAGATAATCTTAAAAATCTATTTTGAGAAGATTTAGAAGGAAATTAGTAGAATTTAAAGGGTTTGAAAGGGGATTTAACTAATAAGAAGGTTAATTAGTTAAATATGAGATTGAAAGACTTAATTAATTAATAATGGTTAATTAATTATTTAAAAATGATTATAACTAACGAAGTGTCATTAATTGACATCAAGATGAGGGATGAAGCTAGTTGATTAATGAAGTCTCATTATTTAACCGAGACAAAGGGGAATATTAGTTTTTATTAGATAAGGTAAAACAAGGACCGGCTCCCGGGGCCATTACAAAAGGAGGAACAAAAACCAACGAGCATGAACTTACTACTCTTAGCCAAGTAGAAAGGGAAGATTTATTTGAACAAAGATTTCCAATAACATGAAATTGCTCTCATCAAATGCAAATGTCTTATAAGTACATGGTGTAATTGGAAACATGGTGTATTAAGTTCTTTATATAGCTTTCCGGTTTTGGAGAAACTTACATCCTAGTGAATGTAGGACAAATGGAATGTAGAATCGAGAGAGGGATAAGTATGATTAGAAGAGATTAATTAAATATTATCATTTTATAGAGTGGGAGGTGATTTAATTAATCGATTAGGATTAATTAATAGTCGAAGATAATTTTAAAAATCCATTTTGAAAAATTTAGAAGGAAATTAGTAGAATTTAAAGGGTTTGAAAGGGGATTTAACTAATAAGAAGGTTAATTAGTTAAATATGAGATTGAAAGACTTAAATAATTAATAATGGTTAATTAATTAACTAAAAAGGATTATAACTAACGAAGTGTCATTAATTAACATCCAAGATGAGGGATGAAACTAGTTGATTAATGAAGTCTCTTTATTTAACCGAGACAAAGGGGAATATTAATTTTTATTAGATAAGGTAAAAACAGGATTGGCTCTCGGGGCTTTACAAAAGGAGGAACAAAAACCAACGAACATGAATTTACTACTCTTAGCCAAGTAGAAAGGGGAGATTTATTTGAACAAAGATTTCCAATAACATGAAAAATCTCTCATCAAATGCAAATGTCTTGCAAGGACATGGTGTAATTTGAAACATGGTGTACTAAGTTCTTTATATAGCTTTCAGTGTTGGAGAAACTTACATCCTAGTGAATGTAGGACAAATGGAATGTAGAATCGAGAGAGGGATAAGTATGATTAGAAGAGATTAATTAAATATTAGCATTTTATAGGAGTGGGAGGTGATTTAATTAATCGACTAGGATTTATTAATAGTCCAAGATAAACTTAAAAAACCATTTTGAGAAGATTTAGAAGGAAATTAGTAGAATTTGAAGGGTTTGAAAGGAGGATTTAACTAATAAGAAGGTTAATTAGTTAAATATGAGATTGAAAGACTTAATTAATTAATAATGGTTAATTAATTAAAAAAGGATTATAACTAACGAAGTGTCATTAATTGACATCCAGGATGAGGGATGAAGCTAGTTGATTAATGAAGTCTCATTATTTAACCGAGACAAAGGGGAATATTAGTTTCTTTATTAGATAAGGTAAAAGCAGGATCGGCTCCCGGGGCCATTACAAAAGGAGGAACAAAAATCAATGAGCATGAAAGAAACAGAAAAGTCAAAGAAAGGAGTTAAACATGCTTAAATCTAACAATGAAGATCAAAAATTTGAACCAAAGAGAGAAAAATAGATAGAAAGAAAACCGGCTCCAAAAATTCAAAACTGTAGAAGTTCACCAAAAGTCGCAAAGCAGACCAGACAACTCAGCTAATTTTTAGGAGATCCTTCACTGCTACCATCATGACTGCCTTTGATCTCGACACCCTCAGTGCCCTTGACATTTATATCTTCCTCCAGCTCGTCCTTAGAACTACTGATGCGCAAGTTGAAATTCCTCCTTTTAGTGCCTTCCTCCATCCCTTCCAACCTGTCACTCGATTTTTGACCTGGTACTCCAACTCCAGAAACTTTTGCTTGGACTTCACCTGAGTAGAGATAATTTTCTTAGAAGTGTTAATGACATCCAACATAGTTTCCCTTTGACCAACATTGGTTTCCTCCATCGCCTGAAGCACACCCTCTAAGTACTAAACCTTTCTACTCAAATCCTTGAAACCCTTAAAGTTACCATCCCAATTCCTTTTTCTTGAGGTGCTTGCTTCCCCACGACCTTCCTCACTCTTCTCTTTACCAGAATCCTCCCCCACATTTTTGCATTTCCCAACCTTCATCTTAGTAAGGCATTCCGCGAGAGTGAGGTCATCCTCTTCCGCCTTATCTTTCAAAGAAGAATTCAGAATAGGTTTCCCATTTTCAAACAACAGAAGGATGAGCCCTTCATGCAAAGGCATCTCAGCCTTTCTCCTGCTGGAAATCCATCAAATAATTTGTCAAAGACATAAACAGGAAGAAAGGGATGCTCACCATGACCTTATGGCGGAACATATTCAGAAGGGTCATATGGTGGGTATAGATTTTTGGTATTTGCCTTCCAGAGTTATATACTTCATGATTTGAAGGAAAACATCTCTCCATATTCCTAGAATACACGACCTGGAAATACCATCCATAAAGAAAGAGCACCTTTCCTTACCCATGAAGAAAAACTCAATTTCATGTTCTCTGCGAGTTACGTGCAAAGGGTAATATTAGTTAATTAGTGGGAAACTACTAATTATAATGAAAAATGACAAAAAAGGATAATTAGTGCAATTTTAGTATTAAAACCGTGTAGTCAAATATAGGTGTCTACTATTAGAAATTATTCAAAGGATCATATCCTCATGGATCAATTGCCCTACCTTGAAGAACAATGATCCATATTGCATGCACTTATAGAAGATGTGGCGGGCGTTGATAACTTGCATTTCTATAACCAATTTTCCATTTTTCAACCTACATTGACAATCTAAAAGAGAGGGATGTCTTATTGTTGTGATCATTTGATCTTGGTGTTAATGATTTGATTTGACTCTATTGAAATATTTCACTAATTGGTCTCTTTGTTGGAGTGTAAACCAAGATAGGTAGGAAGATTAAACTTGAAAGTGTTGTCTCATACTTCCATAGTGATGGTGTAGGGCGTCGAAGTAGATGAAGCTTACATTAAGGCCTTGTTACTCTTTACTTCTATAGATGAAGTCATACTTGAAAGGTGGAAGGTGTTTGATGGTGATCACGATGCTACAATTTATACTCAACATTATGGCTTACATGTGGTGTTAAATGTTTTAGATGAACTTAACAACTTTTGTTAACTTCATCTTGATCTAAATTGATGGGTGTCAAGAGTTGGAAACCTAAGAAAACTTGAAAAGGGTTGTGTGCTATAGAGTTTTACATAGCTTTGGAGTAGCTATGTTGAAAAAGGTAGGCTTATATCCTCGATGTGTTGCTCCTTGGAATTGTACATTCTAAAGAGATGCTTGATAATTGTATTTACCACTTGTTTCGCCTATTAGTTTGAGGATGGAATTTGGTAGAATTGTTCAACTTTATGTCAGTCACAAACTAAAATGATTTCCAAAAATATAGTTAAGTTCTTTGTAGAGCTGAAATAGATTTTTATAGAGCTAAAATTGGTGTTTTTAAAGAGATTTTCTACTACCACGTAAATTACACAATCACTAATATCCTTAGTAGTAGGGTAACTTGAGAGAGAGTTCATGGAAACATATTTTCATAGTTTTTTTTGGAACCAATAGAGGTGCGTACATACCTTGCTTCTTGTTCACCAATTTGGAAATTGTACATGTGGTACAAGATAATGTATTTGAAAATTGTTATCCAAAATTTACCCCAAGGTGATTTCGATAACTTGCATAATTTCTTTAGATTTGGAGAGGCAATAATGGTGAAAACAAGAAATTTGGATGTTGGGGCACCCTTTGCTTTTCTCTAACTTCCCTATTCGAGAAAAATCTAAGGAGTTAGTGAAAATTTGCTAAAATTTAAAAAAACGGAAAAGGGACCTATTCCAATGTATTGCGGGTCTAGGGGTCGGGTGGAAGCGATTGCGAGATGGAACTAGGGTTCCTTGTCCTTGAATTGCATTTGAAATGCTAAGGAAACAATGATTTATGGGTAAATCAGGTCCCAACATCGGGAAGTCCAAGTTCCATCGGGCCACAAGTTCCCAAAACCCACAATACCTGATTTGCGAAGGAATTGAAGCGGGTCCCATGTATTGTGGAAAAGGCAGAAGTTTGGGGCCCAAGCGGTCCAAGTACTATGGGGACATGAGTTCCTTGTGAACCCAAAATCACCACACAATGAAGAAGGCATTCAATTAGTGTTGTGCATGTGAGAAGCAAGTTGTGGGCCCGAGGGACCCAAGTGAAACACGTGTTTGCGGGGACGTGAGTTCCCCGCGGAGGTGAAATTGCCACACATCAAGGAGACAAAGTGCATCATAGATAAAGTGGAATTTGGAGGCCCAAGTGGCCCTTGTACCCTAGTGCCATGAGTTCTTGAAATACCACAATACCCACCATGCAAAGAGAAAGTGGATTAATGTGGATTATGAAAGCCTGCATGGAACCCCCTGATTCTAATCTTAAAATCGACATAACTTTTGATCCAGAGCTCTGATTTTGACAAAATTAGAATTTTCAGAAAGGGCTCGACATCCTCTACGAAAAAAAAAAATTTGGATTTATTATTTTTAATGAGGGTAGGTGGGTTTAAAGGAAAGGAACATCTCCAGCTCTAAAAGATTAAATGATCGAGTCTATAAAATGCTCACACTCGAGAGGGCCATAACTTTTGCAATTCCCAATGGATTTTCACAAAATTGGTCTCATTGGAATTGTGGATCCGAGCCCATCACATATCAACTAAGAAATTAAAGAATTGATGCAGATATAGGGAATATTTTTAGGAAAATAGGCCAAGTTCAGAACATTGATTTTATTGGTGGTTGGGAGTGTAATTAAGAGGCATGGGCAAACATTTTTCATTGCTGCAAGTCATGGGATAATATGGGGTTCCTTTTGCAGGTCATATATCACCATTTGGGAACATTTATGACATCTTTCAAGTGGTTGGAAAGTATATTTCGGGAATTGCATCTCTCTCTCTCTCTCTTCCAAAATTCTATAAATTGGAGTGTTGGGCTCATTATAAAGGAGGATAGTTTGAGTAGAAAAACTCTATCATTTTGGTTTTGTGAAGCCAATGTGCTGCAAGAATTTGTAGTGGACTCCTTGCATGGTGATCCAGGCCTTTATTTTGTAATAGCTTGAACTGTGCATATCAATGAAGCAATAGATGCAAGTTTGTGGATGTATCTTCCCTTGTTGTGTTTGTTTGCATTCTTCTTACCTCTTCAATCTCATTACAAATATATTATGTCTATTTTATGCTCTTACAGGGATTCATTGTTATTGTGTTTGCATGGAAAGGTGTTGTGAGTGTTGTTATTAGATTGTGGAGAACTATTATCACCCTCTCTAATATGTATTTTGCTTCCATTTTCACACATTGGGGATTATTCTCATACCCTCCTTTTCTGGTTTATCACCGTTGTTAGTGTAGGCTTTACCTTCATGCACTCTCTCTCCCTAGTCCCTTAGAAAGTTAGATTAGGATAAGATAGTTTTCCTAGATTAGGAGTAGATTGTGGCGAGGTAGTTTAGGAGTAAGAACCAACTTTTTTTGGAGGTCTATCTCAAGTAGTAAGTCCCACACTTGGAGATAGAACCCATGTTACCCAGTCACACTTGTGAGATCAAGCACACACACTTGTGAAAATCAGAGGGTGTTGTGATTACGTGATAACATAAATAATTGATGAGGTGTTTCAAAAGTACTTACATATTATTACAAGGGTTTTCTCAACTTCAAAATGTGCTGCATCCAAAATGAGAATCCCATATTATTTTTTCCTCTCTTCTTTTTGTAGTACACATAAGTAACCAAATATGATATTAACACCCATCTTGTGAGTAGAATTTTAAAATTATTTATAATTTTGGTGAAGGCTTGACTTCATGTCTACATGTATCAAGCACAACAAGGATAATTTGAATCAAAGATAAGCTCAAACAATTTTCTATCCGATTCACACTTTTTGATGTGGTTTTTGATACGTGTTTTGTGTTTACCTAAATTATATTGGTGTGGGATTTATGTTGATCACAATCCTCTTTCCGAATATGTAGTGTTTCTAATACTTATGTGTTTGGAAAATGACATAAAACTCTTAATCATATGTGAGAAATTTCCTTAACGATGTAGTGAAATGTTTTATTGTGAAAGGATTGGTGGCCATGTTAAGTGAGGAGTGTTTTGAGTACGTGATCGGATGCATCAACCTAACTTCAAATGGTTGTTGAATATAATGCAACACAAGTATTGAGATGGAAAAATTGCATTTCAAGTCGTCAAATGATTTCTATTGTGTGGCCGATCAATTGAAGGTTGCTTTGTGTTGGTCGATCGAGATAGGACTTTACGAAGAGCAACGATCGGGGGACAAGAAGTCCCTCCTCTTTAATGGGAGAGGTTCCCTTATTCAGAAATGAACTTATTTACAAATGTACAAGACATGATTTGTTGGTTAAACTTGGATATCACGAAAGTGTTTTCTATGAAGATCATCAATTACAAAAGGACTGAGGAAATGAGAGTACGGAAAGAGCAGAAAGGCAACATGCAAAATTATAGATATCAGAGTAATTCTTTATGTATGCGAAGTCACAGTGAATTGAAACAAGATCATTTGTATCGAATAAATAAGATGGAATTTAAAGACACAAAGTTCTGTAAATAACATCTGCTTAGAACACAAAGTTTCTTAACATAACACAGATTCATTAATCAAGGAAACAAAGTTCCTTCTTGGTTATACAAGATCACCGTGCTTGCAAAGTTGAAGAGTATGCAATCGGTAAGACTAACGAACTTGAGACAAATGATCTTCACAAAGAAAATAAATGAAAGCTTAGGAATAACAGAGATCAGATAGACAAAGAATGGAAAAGTCCTTCTGTATTGATTTCTTTATAATCTATTTACACTTTCAGAAAATATGCCAAGTTCTTCCTTCCTCTTGAATGGCGTGAAGAAGGCCATTATATAACTTACAAATCAGTTACTCTTCGTAACCGTTTCTTTAACCAAGAACAGTTAAAGACCACCTATCGCAAAGACACCTCAACCCGTTACAAAGAAAACAACAACAAAAGAAATGGAAGAAGAGAAAAGAATGAGGAGAAGAAGACAGGTGGCCAGTCACTTGGAGGGACCCACTGACTTCAGAATCCGCTGCCTGAAATTCTTTTGACGCCTCAGCTATGTCTCAGAAGTCTCATTCTAAAGATGACAGCGTATGTCTTTGAAAACAGAGATGACCAGTGTCTTGAAAACTTCATCCTTCTGCCAGCTGTCCTTGGAATTTGGTCTTCAGATTGATAGTATCAGAGCCGCAACTTAAATTCATATTTAGTTTGAAAAACAACATATTCGGGTAGAGCGGGAAAAACTAAGTATGGATGGCATTTGGTTCGTTTGGGACATGTGAGACGCGAATGCGCGAAACACGCGGCTCGGCCGATTCGGGCGAAGCAAGGAGAAGACGCACAAATGCATTTTGGGACATCTGGGATGAAAACGCGCGAAGGACGTGGTTCGGGTGAATCGGCCGAAAATGGAACAGTTTGCACAATCTGACTTGGGACATTTGGGACAAAAAGTTCCGAAGTACGTGATTCGGGTGGTTCGGGCGAAAATGGAACAGCTCGCACGGAAAGTTTGGGACACTTGGAACATGAAAGAGCGAAGTACGCGGTTCGGGGATTTCGGCCGATCGGGGAACAGAGCGCACTTTTGAACTTGGGACAGGCGGGACAAAAATGTCCGACAGGCCCGAAAATGGAACAACTTCGGGGATTTCGGCCGATCGGGGAACAGAGCGCACTTTTGAACTTGGGACAGGTGGGACAAAAATGTCCGACAGGCCCGAAAATGGAACAACCGGGATTTGGCCGATCGGGGAACAGAGCGCACTTTTGAACTTGGGACAGGCGGGACAAAAATGTCCGACAGGCCCGAAATACATACAAAATGACCCAAAACATAGATTTTTTCAATTTCATGACTTTTCTCCTACTACCAGCTTGACAGAAAAGACACTTAAACTCGAAATTTCGAAAGTTCACCTTCTTCAGAGCAGGGGGAATTTTGAGTGTACAACAGCTGGCTCCTTTTGGGGATGACTTGACATGAATTCAAGGAATGAGGCAAGGCAAGAACTTAGACAAACTCAGGGGAAGCAGACCAGTACCTTATCCATTGGGCAACGGAGTCAAAAAGCAGATCAATACAGAGGACAACACACCAAAAAAAAGAAAAGGAAAGAAAAACAAAAACACTGTACAGAATATACAAAGGACTCCCTAATCACCTAGGACTTGAACATCTTGAGATACTGCCCACTATAAGGAAGTGGGAGAGAAGAACCATCCATGTAATCAAGATAAAAGGAATTCTCACCAGCAAAGTGTCTGATCTTAAAAGGTCCGAGCCACAGGGAATCAAACTTTCCATGGCTGCCACGAGGTTCATGCCTTTTATCCCATAGCAACACAGTGTCTCCAACTTGGAAATCTCTGAACCTGGCTTTCTTGTCAAACAGGACCTTAACCTTCTGCTGGTGAATAGATATCCTATCAGCAACCTCCAATCTGCCCTCATCCTGTCAGCTATTTTGGGATTATACTGCCTCTGTTTCTGCTTAAAAGATTTAATTCCTGGTTTGAAAGGAATAGGATGTTGCATATCTTTTGGCTTGAAGGCTTTTAGATCCTCATAAGGATAAGCAAGAACATCCTTATACCTCTTTAGAAGATCAATTGCTTTTCTTCTTTCATCTGTTGTGCAACATTTTCCAATATTCACTAGCCTAGGAACAGTAGAACTCCCAATATTGATTTTGTCATGCTCAGCTGATTGTTGAGGTCCAGTAGAAGCTCTAGATTTCACATACCTGTCATGTTTATCAAATAGTTCCTCTAGGCTTACCAATCCTTTAGGAATCTTATTCCCCTTGAGTTTGATGCATCCATCTTGATCTGTTTCTTCCCCTTGGGCGACTGCTTGGTCAAAGGGCACACTCTCACGAGGTAGGTTGTCACTTCCCTCAAAATACAGTTGTTCGAAATTACCCTTGAGTTCCAGGAAGGAAAGCAAATGTTGATCATCATTGAAAACTTGCCAGTTATTGGCATTATCAGGTACACTAGGCCGATGGACCATCTCAATGGTGAACTTATCCTGAGAGAAATCAGGATGAGGAATCAGTAGTGACCCTGAGACTGCTAGTGAATCAGCCCTGCTGTTCTTCTCTCTAGGTATGGCCTCAATGGAGAAAGCATCAAGGAATTCAATGGAATCCCAAACCTGATTCCGGTAATGTTTCAGCCTCCCATTTTTTACTTGAAAAAGGCTTCTGACTTGCTTTACAATCAATTCTGCATCACCACGAGCCAGAAGATTCTTTACACCTTGTTCTTTGGCCACTTGCAGTCCAAGAATGAGAGCCTCATACTCTACTGTATTATTAGTGTTTTTGAACTGCAACTTAAATGAAAAAGGATGTAGGCATCCTTGGTGACACTAGCGAGACACCAGCTCGAACACCGAGGAACAACTTCCATCAAACTCTAAAATCCAAATACCATTAGGATCCTTAGGTGACATTCTGGGAAGTTGGATTTCATCAGGGGACATAATCATGTAGTTACCATGCCCCATATCCTCGTAGAGTATTTTTGCTCTAGGATCATCCGTTTTCTACACAATATACTCAGACTGCTTCTCAAGCAACAACTTCTTCATTTGTCCATTGACAGGCACGAGTGCATGTGACCAGTCCATTTGGATTTCCCCACCCACGTCCTTACAGAAGTTCCTACTTAGCAACATCCCGTATGAAGGGGGAATATCTGCCACTAAGATGGTAGCCAACACTTTCTTCTCGGGCAAAGTAGCAAAAGCTACTTGTGCATCTTTAATTCTCCCGACCAGGGGCACTTCTTTACTCTCCATGGAGTAACAAGATCCATAAGTGCGTGTGAGGTCAGGCCTAAAGCATGAGCTACTTTAGCAGGCATCACATTATCTGAGGCTCCGGAATCTATGACACAATTACTGAGCCTATGGCCAGCTATAAGAAGTGTTACATAAAAAGGCTTGATTTTGTCATTAGGCGAGGTGACAGCGGCTACCAGACTAGGCTGTGGTGCAGAAGAAGGAGTGGGAAAAAGGCCTTTAGAGGTGGTCTTAGAGTGGGAATTGACAAAGTGGATCATTTTGGCAAAAGCTTTGGGATGGGTTTGATAGTACTCAGCTTCTGAGATTTGGACCTTGGTCTTTTTCAGGTGATCAACAATATCAAAGGATCCAGAAGTGGATGGGCCATCATCATTCGGTACTCTAGGCTTATCAACTTTAGGAGAAAAAGAAGAAGCAACTTTGGTAGCAGGATTGATAGGACTCACCTTTGGTGTAGACGAAGTAGGGATAGGAGATCCTCTTTTTGCAATCACGAGAATAGTTGTCGACTGCTCCTTAGATTTCTTGGTAGGCTGTGTCACTTTCTCCCTTCGACTTGTCTGCTCTCGAGTCATGACAGCGAATGATTCGCTATTCATGTCTGCTACCACTTCATCATAATCATCTCCATCATCAATGCCCTCAGTGGTGAAGAAATTCACTCGAGATCCCTCAAGTTCGTCTGCTTCATCATCAAATTCTTCCACAAACTCCTCGCAAGCTTCATTATCCTCATCATCATCTGGCTCTTCAACCTCACAGGTTGCATTCACAGGAACCTTAACAGGAGGTCCTTCAAGTGCTAGTCTTGTTTGAGAAGCAGGCAAACGATTCCTGGGCTGGAAATTTCTCCTTGGAACATCTGCATAAGGAGCATGCTGAGCTAATTGTTTCTTTATAGCAATGAGATCATTCGCAAGCTTCTGGACTAACGGATCAGTATTAGGTCCAGGAGTGGAGGAGGAGGAAGCAACAGACTTAGATTTGGAAGGGTCTCTCCTCAACTTCCCTGACATGATCAGATCATCCTCGACACTAACAACAAGAGTTTGATCCTCCACCAATGTTGCGAGATTAGCCCTTCTCAGCGCATAACTGACTTCAGACGATTGGGCATTTAAGAAGAAACATTTTCGGATTTGATCAACAGGTCGAGTATTTACAGGAATTTTGTTGATCAGTCTGTTGAATCGGGCCACAAATTCTCTCATGGGTTCTTGTGAATCTTTCTTTATCTGAGAAATTTGGGCAAGCAAAGCATGCACATCTTCCGTCTACTTGAAACGGTTTTCGAACTGAGTTCTCATTGTGCCCCAGTTGGTGATAGCGCCAGCCAGAAGGTGGTAGAACCAATCAGCAGCATTATCTTGTAACGTCTCAACGAACAGTCTCACGGAGACGTCTTCATGCTCAACTCCCAGGACTCCACATGCAACAATGAAGGCTGCGATGTGTTCATCAGGATGCACTTTGCCATCGCCTTTGAATTTGGGGAAGTTCTTCCGGTTACCTCTGGGTAACTCATGCAAAGGCTGAGGAAGAGCAAGGGGCCCGACACGATGACCCCATGGTAATGGTGCCGCCATTCTTTGAAAAATGGCTTGGAGAGGAACTGCAACACCAGCAAGAATCAAAGCTCGAAGATTAGGGCTAGCTGGCTCTAAAGGAATACCACTCGTAGGACTTCTATCTTGAGCAGGTGGAGTGCTTGTCGAACGAGTTCTTCTATCTCTTGTTGAAGGGAAAGGAAAACCCTGCTGCTCCAAAATCTGGAACTGAGAATCTTCAATACCAAGGGCCCTTCTCCCTCGAGTAAAACACGGAGTCGCCAGATCAAAGGATGATCGAAAAATTACAGAACTGGAATATGATTTTCCCCAGCGGAGTCGCCAAAAACTGTTGGTCGTCAGATAGGACTTTACGAAGAGCAACAGTCAGGGGACAAGAAGTCCCTCCTCTTTAATGGGAGAGGTTCCCTTATTCAGAAATGAACTTATTTACAAATGTACAAGACATGATTTGTTGGTTAAACTTGGATATCACGAAAGTGTTTTCTATGAAGATCATCAATTACAAAAGGACTGAGGAAATGAGAGTACGGGAAAGAGCAGAAAGGCAACATGCAGAATTATAGATATCAGAGTAATTCTTTATGTATGTGAAGTCACAGTGAATTGAAACAAGATCATTTGTATCGAATAAATAAGATGGAATTTAAAGACACAAAGTTCTGTAAATAACATCTGCTTAGAACACAAAGTTTCTTAACATAACACAGATTCATTAATCAAGGAAACAAAGTTCCTTCTTGGTTATACAAGATCACCGTGCTTGCGAAAGTTAAAGAGTATGCAATCGGTAAGACTAACGAACTTGAGACAAATGATCTTCACAAAGAAAATAAATGAAAGCTTAGGAATAACAGAGATCAGATAGACAAAGAATGGAAAAGTCCTTCTGTATTGATTTCTTTATAATCTATTTACACTTTTCAGAAAATATGCCAAGTTCTTCCTTCTCTTGAATGGCGTGAAGAAGGCCATTATATAACTTACAAATCAGTTACTCTTCGTAACCGTTTCTTTAACCAAGAACAGTTAAAGACCACCTATCGCAGTACCTCAACCCGTTACAAAGAAAACGACAAAAGAAATGGAAGAAGAGAAAAGAATGAGGAGAAGAAGACAGGTGGCCAGTCACTTGGAGGGACCCACTGACTTCAGAATCCGCTGCCTGAAATTCTTTTGACGCCTCAGCTATGTCTCAGAAGTCTCATTCTAAAGATGACAGTGTATGTCTTTGAAAACAGAGATGACCAGTGTCTTGAAAACTTCATCCTTCTGCCAGCTGTCCTTGGAATTTGGTCTTCAGATTGATAGTATCAGAGCCGCAACTTAAATTCATATTTAGTTTGAAAAACAACATATTCGGGTAGAGCGGGAAAAACTAAGTATGGATGGCATTTGGTTCGTTTGGGACATGTGAGACGCGAATGCGTGAAACACGCGGCTCGGCCGATTCGGGCGAAAGCAAGGAGAAGACGCACAAATGCATTTTGGGACATCTGGGATGAAAACGCGCGAAGGACACGCGGTTCGGGCGAATCGGCGAAAATGGAACAGTTTGCACAATTTGACTTGGGACATTTGGGACAAAAAGTTCCGAAGTACGCGACTCGGGTGGTTCGGGTGAAAATGGAACAGCTCGCACGGAAAGTTTGGGACACTTGGAACATGAAAGAGCGAAGTACGCGGTTCGGGGATTTCGGCCGATCGGGGAACAGAGCGCATTTTTGAACTTGGGACAGGCGGGACAAAAATGTCCGACAGGCCCGAAAATGGAACAACTTCGGGGATTTCGGCCGATCGGGGAACAGAGCGCACTTTTGAACTTGGGACAGGCGGGACAAAAATGTCCAACAGCCGAAAATGGAACAACTTCGGGGATTTCGGCCGATCTGGGAACAGAGCGCACTTTTGAACTTGGGACAGGCGGGACAAAAATGTCCGACAGGCCCGAAATACATACAAAATGACCCAAAACATAGATTTTTTCAATTTCATGACTTTTCTCCTACTACCAGCTTGACAGAAAAGACACTTAAACTCAAAATTTCGAAAGTTCACCTTCTTCAGAGCAGGGGGAATTTTGAGTGTACAACACTTTGGCAACACTTTTGGTAACCAAGTATAGATCTCATATAAATTTGTAGATCCCAATAAGCTACAAAGCTCGTGAGATTTTTGGTATAGGCCAACTTGAATGCACATTTATTGGTCGAATCACCATGGAATCCATGCATGTTTGTTATGTATCCAGGATACTACTTCTCTGCATGAAAAATGAACATATGTCCATGTTAGCATATAAAATTTTCTCGTAAAGTGTGGAGCACTTATTGAATGTGAAATAATTATTCATCATGTTTTGTTGAATATTAACATGTCATCAAGGTAAAGTAGAATAAATGAATATGTGAAAGATCAGAGGGTTTCATTCATCATCCACATAAATGTAGTAGGTGCATTAGATAAACCAAAGGGCACAATGAATGACTCAAAAAAACCTTACTTGGCTTTGAAATTTGACTTCTAGATGTTTTTAGGTTCAACATGTTTTATACGATAGCTAGACTTTATTTAAATTTTGATGAAGTATTTAGTGTTGGAGAGTTGTTCCAAAAGGTCCTCAATCTTAGGAAGAGTGTAGTGGTTCATTACTACGATCTTGTTAAGAAATTTCCAATTGATGCACAACCTTCATTTATTGTCCTTTAACACAAACATAATTTAGTTTCCACAAAGCTAAAAGCTAGCCGTGATGTGCCCTTTATCCATAAGTTCATGGATCTGCTACTCGATCTCTTCATTTTTGAGAAATGATCGACAATACAAAGATGCATTAGGGAGAGGTATTATTGTAGTCAAATCAATAGTATGATTTACCACACAATGTGTAGGAACTTCTTTAGGTGACCAAAGGAATCATTGTTTTTGTCTATTTTTTTGTACAATTATTGTGTATGTGTAGAAAGAACCAAAATATGTGTTTGAGCCACGATGACATTATTATCTTTAAGTCTTACCATTAAGAATATGAACATTTTTCTAGTGTAGATTAGCTTCTTACACTATGTGGTGTTAAAGAGTGAAATATTAGAACCTAAGTACCTCAATATTGCCAAAATCTATGATAATTTTGTTAGTTTGCTTCACATTAAGATAAATTTGACCTAGTAAAACACCACATACCTCTAATGGTGTGATATCACAAAGGACCACATCTTGAGAAGACATGATTTTGTACACATGGTGACACTCACTTGGGTAAGATGTTTCTCGGAACTTGAATTGGGCCATCTAATGGAGTATAGTCGTGGGTGAGGCATTAACAAAAAAATTAAATCTTTGAATTTATTTAGGAGAAATCAAGTTTTTCCAAATTTTGTTGGGAACTATGAAGTGTATTGGTTGTCCACTGACCCACTTCTAAGAACATAATTATCTTCTTTTGAATCTAAGTTAGTAAGAAGCAATATTTTTAGTACCTACCATAACATCAGGTTTAGATTTTATGATGTGTTAACTTTTTTGTGTCATTGTGTTAACACTTGTTGTTTTAAGTTGTGTAAGTATAATTTTCTGACATGCAACATTCATCATTGAAGTGATTGTTGGTGTTGTTTAACTAAACATCACTTGCTAGTATTAGAATGTATATTATGATCATTTAGCAAAGTGTAGTATTCTTGCAAGGATGATAGAAGAGACATTCCCTTATTTATGATTATGATTTATTATAAACTTGGAATGTTTAGATTACATGTTTTCTTAATTTTGGAGTCTTAACCCCCTCCCTCTTTTGTTTTCAAATTTAGATTTATATTTGTAGGCTTCTTCCAAAGAGATCTAGAGGAAGTCCATGTCGATTGGTCATATGGTCTCAACCTTGACCTATAATTTAAGATAATATTTTTCTTGTATTCTTGGACATTCAATTTAACAACCAATGTATGAAAAGTGTTTGTATTCTTGGATTATATTAAACACAAGTTTTGCATAACAATACAAGTTTGATGTCCTGGTCATCATGGTTTTGAAAATGGTCATAAATTTTTGGAGTGCTTCATGAAACCATCCTAAGCCATCACCTACATATGTAGTATAATACTTATCCCAAAATTTCTTTAAAAATAAAGAAACTTGAAAAAGAAAATGCAATCTTTTCTCTATCAAAGAATTAATTCATCATGCAATATGAAAAATCTAGGTTAAGCTAGATATATATGGAATTTGCATATTTATTCCTTTGAACATATGATGTATAGATTCAATTGCATCTTGTATTGAGTGTGATCACAAAAAATAATTTTGAAGGGGTTGTGTTGGAAGGAGTATAAACATGTTTGAGAAGTTTAGTGAAGTCATCTACAATACAACCTCTTTCATGTTCATGATGTTTTTCAAGACCCCCTTGCCACCTTTGTAAAAACCCTCTTATCTTTTTATTACATATTTATGAAGAGGACATCTTTGAATTTGAATTGCTTTCCATATGAGGAAATGAATGAAGGTATGATAAAGGGTCACAAGTTTTGAGCCTTGAATTCCTACGATCATACCTCATATGAGTAGACATACAAATAAGTATTTCAAATGGAACTCAATGCCAATTTTTTTGATATGGATTATTCAATTCTATAATACCATTGTTTCAAGGCCTATTGTAGACTTATCCAACAACCACACTTTATGGATGATTGTAGAAGACACATGAGTGATAAAGGATGAAATGATAAACCAGAGTGAAGACATTGAGATAAGGAAACCCAAAGGAGAACTATAAACATTATTCTTGTAATTGTAAACTATAAAGTTGCATTAGGTAATAATTTGATATGAAATTTGAGGGGTCGATACTACAATATGTCTATATTTGTTGTACATCCTTCAAAATTTCTGCTAGCCTCTTGTTAATTTCCTACAAAGAATGGAAGAGTACATTAATATACAAATGTAGAGGATAAAGTGTCGATGAATAGTTACAAGCTTGAGTTACAACATTTTGTAACCAATCATATGTCATCTTCTAGTAACACTACCATACAACTATCCGAGAATGGTACTAACATTGTAGGAGTTGTGCACCATCAACGGAGATGGATTATGATGTTGTGTATGCACATATGAATATGAGATGATGTTGAAGTTGTTGATATAGAGGACATATGATGTGAATCAATGTTGTTATACTTGTAAATCAATCGTAGGTTTAGATCCGATATAGATCAAGGCATTATCTCCTCAAATACCTATGGAAATGGAGTTTACAAAATCTACATTAGATTTGGAGAGTCAAATACTTGTGTCAACTAGTGATTGAATTCAAGTACATTATTCATAGTCAACTTGTCTTTAGCCTATGATTAAAATAAAATGGAAATAGGGGACCTATTTTAGTTTAATCTAATGCTATACAAAGCAATAAATGATAGCTAATGTAAATAATAAGAAAGTAAAAAGTTAAACCCTAATGTGTAAAGAGGTTTGGAAAGAGCTTAGTTGATTTGACGAGCTTGCTTTGGACTATGTCGTAGAGCCGACTAAACAAATAGGAGGAGGAACCGACTATGCCAAGGCTTAGAAAAGTGAAAATATGAGTAGTTTGAGTGGACTAGGTCATTGAAGATGGATGAGGGCACTTGGGGCCCCCTAGTATGATATCCGGGCACCCTAGTCTATGCGGGAGGTCCGAAACCAAATTCACGGCTGTGGTCACTAAGTTATGCGAAGCCTTCACTTCTTATCACGTGTATGTTGTAAAACCACGCTAGGTGTCACCGATAATCAAAGTGATGAAGGAGATACCTATAGAACCTCAATCCAAGCATAAAAACCCTACAAAAGAAATATGTAAATTAAGGGGTCAAACCGTACTCAACAACCATAATGGTGGAATTACTAATCGAATCTTCGCACTACATTTTAGACCCAAGTGTAGTTCAAAGTGAGTGTGTGAAAGCTGTGCCTAACTACTCTTGTGCCAGTCACACTTTATGAAGTAGCGAGCTATAACTAGATGTAGAAATATAATAAAATGGTGGATAGAATAGAATAAAATTCCCTCCTATGCAGTGTGATGCAGATGAACCAACCTTGTCCCTTGTGATGGAGCTAGATGGATGCAAATGGAGCCTTAGATGGATGTAACCTTAGGTGGTGATAGTAGTGACTAGTGCTTGGTCCCTCATTATGGTCTCATAACTTTATATTTATATGGTTATCTTATTCTAATTTTGTAATTAACACCAAAGAGGCCGACCACTAAAAAGATAAAAATCTCAAATGGCTAGAAAGTTCCCAAAAGACGGAAGTAAAGTGAGAAAAGGATCAAGGCACCCGAGAATGGGACCAGAGTGCCTAGGCACTTCGTACATACCCAAAATTGTAAGGCAATCTGTATTGCGAACAACGTAATAGGTGCCCCAATGATGATACAGTCTCCTCGCAAGGTGTTCGAGATCGGAAAAGCTCTCCAAGTATGTGTTAACATCCCACATGCCCCGCTTAGCCCCCGCGTGCCTTGTTTTTCCCTTTTCCCCTCTTTTCTTGGCCTTTTGCTCTTCAGTGATGAAACCACCGCCCTAGGCGGCGGTCTCGTGACGGCCGCCGAACAGGTGATAGTCTCAGAACCGCCGCCCTACTCAGGGCGGCAATCCTTTACGTGTTTTCCAAAATCTCTTTTAACACGACTCACGTAAATTTCAACGATTCACCAGCCTTTTTTCACCGCCATAAGCTTGCATTAATGATTCTGGTTCCCTGGAATAGTGTTTTGCCATTATTTATAGTTTAAGAGTTCTATTTGGTTTTTACCTTGGGTAAATGCAAATGCTATAAATAGTTGGCTTGTGCTCAAGAAAATGGCCCCTCAAATTTGCCTCTGAATTTCTCATTGCAATAGATTAGTCTTTCATTTTGCTTAGAATTCTTAGTTTCTTTCATTGCATGCTTAGTTAGTGTCGTTTTGTTGTTAGTAAGCCACATATCCATCTTGTGCAAATGCTATTGATATTTTATCCAATCCATTGGAGTAAAATAGTTTGTTTTCAATAGGAAGCCATTAAAGTTATAGGTTTTGCTCTTCAAACAGGATAGTTTCAGGTTCTGGACGTTTTATGTTGCATGACTCGCAATAAATCCCGCTAGGAATTGCATAAGCCAAGCTCTGTACTCTTGCACTATCCCTCTCCTACTCGCATTGTATTCAGTCTGTATCTTGAGCTGCCTTTGTCCCAATATATACTTATGTTGATGCTAGCATTACATGCTTTTCTAGATCCATGTGAACATGAAGGAACGAGGAAATCAAACTGAGGGGACAAGATCACACACACCATCGGATTCGCCACTGTTTTGCAGAATCCAGGTTCTAGCTTTCAAATTTTTAAATTAGAAACATATCAAATAGAGTAGTTAATCACTTTATTTCAGTCAATTTTACTTTCGGTATTGCCAGGGAAGCTGTGGGGATTGATAGTTTCTGAGAGACTATGATTCATTCCTCACTTCTGAGGTAGGATCGAGAGTCTTACAAATAGACTAGATCAAGTATTTCATTATTTAGAATAGATTCACAATTGCACAGACAAATAGCTATACTCGGTTATCTTGTTTGTTTTAATTTGTTATTCTAAATTGTCAATTTCTAGATATATTAAACAGTTACTCTTTAAATTCGTTCGAATAGTTCATCAGAAAATACAAAAATAGAGAAATCATATATGCTATAGATATAATTAACGTAGTTAAATTTCACTTTGCTGTAGTTAATTTTCATTGTTGCTTTTGTATGACAATCATGGGACCTAGAGGGCCCAGGGAATACATATTCGAGCCAATCGTGCCCCAACCCAATCTCGTCACAGCCATAATTGATATAGATCAGAATCTCAGGATCCAAGTCTTCCGAACAACTGGTAAACTTGCAACAAATCAGTTTCCAACTGCACGGGTTAAACATAGAAGACGACCGAGCACACACATTTTGGTCAAATCAACCAAACTACAGATTACCTTAGATTCATATCTACATGACTGTAGAAGGGTTTGAAAGAGAGCAGACATTTGATTGTGATCCTTTGGTTCCACAGCCAGACGTAGGAGACACTCTCACAGATATAGATACCAGCCTAAGAATCCAGGTTGCACGAACGCCTGTAAGATATTCTGAGAAGATCACACAGTTATTGATTCTGAATATAGAAGCTGAGAAAGCATATGATTACTGGATACTAGGGATTAGGGACTGATTCCATACATGACCATAGCAGGACCACAACAACCATGAATCTACGGTTGTGACCCACAAATCCCACAGCCCAACGAATCCATAGGTGAATCAGACATAGATGTTGGCCTACGTACACTAGTATTTAGATCTACTCCACTTCCACCTATCATTATCGAATAGTTATCCTGGTTAGACATAGCAGCTAACAAAGCTAAGGAGTTCTGGACTAGGCCAGAGAATTGCCCATAGAGTCAATTATACCATCTTCCCTATGACCTTATCTGGAGATATACACGAAACTATCCCAGGACATTTTCCACATATTCCACAACCTATAGACCGAATCACGCCAGAGCTCGATATTGATTGGAGCCTTCGAGCAGTCATCCTTGCTGATCGATCTATCACACTAGTTCAAGTTAGGAGGGCCTTCTTTGCCTTAGATTCACAATTTCCACTAGTGCGTGTCAAAGACATTAGATTTCCTAACTAGTTTGTCTGTATCCCACACATATTCCATCCCCACCAGCTGTCTCGGCATGACCTCGAGAGGTCGGGTGCGAGGAAGAGTTACTTGTAGATTCCCAAGCTCGCTTGTCACTTTTCCGTCGTACAAAATTGGTGAACCCAATGTGAACCTTTCTACTTTCTAGTCTGGAGTCAGATTTCTACTAGTTCTTTCAAATTAAAACGACTCTTTCGTCTTTATTACCTCATCAGCTTTCACCATCACCTTCACTCCTTCCCATTATTCTGCGGGTATTCATATACCCCCGAATATGTCGGGATTCGATGCATATGGTAGACCCCTCTTGGGTCTTGAGGCATACTACGCCCAACAGAATAGACAATCATCACCCTCACTCTCAGTATGGGGTGATAACTACTCAACTAACCAGTTGTCAACACAAACTCCAAAGATTAGATATACCTCATCCCTCCGAACAGAGGAGTTGGATCAGTTCGCTCAAACACGACAAACAGAGCCTTCAGGCTCGAACAATATGACGCTCACAGGAGAATCAAGTTCATCTCCTTAGGTACTACTTAGACCACAAATTAGTAGACAATCAGACTCATACCTAGGTTTAGATGATGAACATTCGGTATGTTATGCCAGGAATGAACAACGTTCTCGAGGTATGTACCCACCTATAGGAGGTTTACAAACACAACCCGAGGTCTTTTTTCGAGAAAATACCTCTATGCCACTGCATACAGAAAATACCCTCGGAGAAACTTGGCAGGGCAGCGATCAGTTCATAGCAGGATATCACATGCCTATACAACACCATGATATACAACAAACACCACCAAGGCAAAGTATCGGGACTTCACCAAATGAAGTCATTTCAACTCTAGTAGAAAAGGTTAGGGGGTTAGAACTTGCCCAAGCAAGTCAAAATTCTCAATTCATGCAGGCAGGAAGTCCTAATCCTCCACACCATCCTAGCCAGATAGACCTCCTCACAGGAGTAGGTACGTTAGGCATGACTCCTCAGTATTCACAACAAACCCCAACAAGAGCTGCCATTTCTAACACCGCTCCTCCCGGTCTAATACAAAGTAATCCATTTTTGGACAATACCCCTTCATACTTAAACATGTACTCCAAATCACCACAAGGGGATATGTTCTCCTCTCCCAGCATGGTTCCTCAAACACAGGGGTTTCCTTACGCCCCGCTAACATGTACGCTATGCCATGTCAACAACCCATTCCACCGCCGCTCCCTCAACAGGCACCATCAATGGTCGAAACCTATGTGATAGGGACATATTCAGAATACTTGAAAGAGCCTTTAGATTTCACCGTACGAAGCATCATGCTTCCAAGACCTCTTCCGATTTACCCAAGTACAAAGGTGAGGGAGATCCGAATGCACATATCAAGGCTTACGCTACAGCCATTCGAGAATTACTCCCTTGGGATGGGGTTGTTGCTAAAATATTCCCAAAAACCTTGGAAGGCATCGCTCTCGACTGGTATTATAGAATACCTGAGGCTTCCATCCATTCATTCAAGTAACTCGTTTCAGAGTTCATCAAGGCATTTGACATGAACAAACTATTAAGAATAGGAATCAGGGAATTTTTACACATCAAGCAAGAACACAATGAATCTGTCACCCATTTCATCCAGAGGTGGCGTACAGTTCTTTATTCTTTGGCAAGTGCTCCAAACATGGATCAGATGGAACTATGTGATTTATTCCTTCATTCTCTTAGCAGAGAAGTGAAGGAAGAAGTCCAGAAGTTCCCACTAAGAACTTACGATGAAGTACTTGAAAGCACTCTCCGAATAGATCAAGCGGCAATTGATAGTGGTTGCAAAACATATGGAGCAAACGGGAGGTTAATCACCTCCAACCAGAACACTACAACTTATCCTACTACCACGAATGTCAATCAAGGACCTAAAGTCCTTAATAAAAATCGCGGCGTAACAACGGATGGAGTAACTGATCAGGCTAGAAAGACAAACGTTGTGAATACTCCACCACAAATAAACAATCAACGAAACAACAACCTTACCCCAACAATCAATGCAGTGGATTTTAATCATCCACAACAACAACAAACAACGACGACGGAAAAACCTTACACAGGGTTCAAGCCAAAGCTCAACTGGTTATCAAAACCAGAATCAAAATCAAAAACAACAAATGCAAAACTTTAATAGGCAACGGTTTGGTCAAAGTTTTGGGCCACAATACGCACCAAACCAACAAACTAGGAATTACAATCCTAATTCGTATTGTGGTTTCCACAAAATTCAGGGCCACGACACTAGAACATGTCGTGACTACAATAAATTCATGCAACGCTTGCCAGAAGAACAAAGACAACTTTTCATAGATATGTTTTTGGCAGATCCTATGTCACCAGCATCAAATAATTTTGCAGGGGCGGTTTCCCCTCAAAACACACCCTCAAGATCTTCAATGATCCGCTCCCAAATCACGATAACAATAGGCTAAATCTAACTGGGACAAACAAGAGTGTAATGACAGGAAACAATGATCATGAAGCTTCAACTTCACTAAATCCATTAGTTGCGCCACAATTAGGAAGTCAGCCACGACCTAAGATAGTCGGATTAGTGGAGTTAGATGCCGAATTACCCGTAGAGGCTGTAACAAGGACACGAGAGTATTCCTCTCAGCCAAGTCCAAGCCACCTGCCAGAGGAGATAACATCCAACAAATAGTAGCAAAACTTGTGGGTGCCTATGATTTAATTAATGACCTAACAAAAACCTTCTCGCACATTTCATTTTTAGACTTACTAAAGAACTCTCCTACCCACAGGGCCGCTCTTTTAGAGGCATTAGGTTTAGGTCATTTAATTAACATCACCCCACCTCCTGAAACACAGGTAAATCACATAGACTTTGATGTTCATCCTCCGGGGTAGGCAGATAAAGATGTCGAATTCATATTCGAAATAAACAAAATGCCGACAGATGCTGAGATCACACGCCGAGGTGATCCAACCTTACATTTGCAAGTATGGGTTTATAACAACTATGTAAAGTGTGCAATGGTAGACGATGGGGCAGCGGTCAACATAGTCCCCTTCTCTTTCCTTCAAAAGCTAGGGTATGGAGAAATAAATTGTTCCACAACTCGAAACACACTAAGAGGCTATGATAGCCTTAAAGCCACCTCGATTGGAACTATAATATTACCGGTCACCTTAGGACCCAAAACCATCCTGACTGAGTTTTATATTATATATCGGGAAACTAACTATAATATGATCCTCAACCGACCATGGATACACCGTATGAAGGCAATCCCTTCTACGCTATTTTAAGAAGTAAGGTTCTTGCATTTAGGAAAAGTGTTCATAGCCAAAGGTGATCCAAATCCATTCGATGTACACCTAGCTGACTTAAAGAAAAGACCAGGCATGCACTCGGAGTTTGAACTCCCAACAAACCAACTTAATAAACCTACCGACGCAAAACCAGAAGAAAAGTTGGTACCTACGACAGATCTTGAAACTATGAGCCTAGCCAAGGCAACCCCAGCCCCCAAAAATGAGGCTAACACTATAGAAACAATATCATTAGGAACTACTACAAAAATTGTTGAATTATTAGAACAAGATCTACCAATGTTCCTACCATTTGATTCTGTAGGTGTGGGATATTCCCTAGGTGTCGGTTCTCTCCCAGCGGTAGATCTCTGCATGGTAGAGGTAGAAGATGTTAACACAACAAATATCCCAACATCCATACTCCCAGCTAAATATTGGACTCTCCATTTTGATGGAGCTAGATGTCGTTATGGAGCTGGGGCAGGTATAATCCTTACTTCTCCCAAGGGAAGAGTTCTACCATTCGCCTTCAAACTAAATTTCGAATGCACAAACAACGGCGCTGAGTACGAAGCCCTCCTCCTTGGCCTCATCTTAGCTAAGAGAATCGGTGTAGATAACATCAGAGTGTTAGGAGACTCGCAATTGGTAGCAAACCAAGTCTCTGAAGTATATGAAACCAGAGCGAGCACTTACAACTTTACAAAACAGCTGTATTAGATTTAAGCAAGGAGTTTGACTTCATATCAATTGAAGCAATCCCGCAAGAGAAAAATATTCTCGCTGATTCAATAGCAACCTCGGCATCACGCTTCACTCCAAACAATGAATTCCAAGATACCTGTTTCATGGTGTCCCTTCGTACCAAACCATTGGTAAAAGCAATGTCAAGCCCTCTTTTAACGAACAAAGATGAGGACAAATCTACTATCCTAAAACACATTGATAGTGATACAACCACTCTGAATTACTTAAACACCTACGCGGCATTACATCTCTCCCATCACGTGATAGATGTGTCCTTAATCCCGCATTCGTCTTCCTACTTCGGAAATCCTATGATGGAGCTTCCCCCACAAAAGAAGCTTAGCATATACTCAGTCGAGAATGGAGATGATTTAGATTTACCTCCAGCCCCACCTGAGTTTGAAGAAGGTAACGCTTCTTTAATCGAAGAAACAATTGATATTAACATCAGAACAGAGGATGAACCAAGGATCTTAAAACTAGGATCCTCGTTAACTCCATCAGAAGTAGAAATACACACTCGAATCCTCAAAGAACATCAGAAGGCTTTCACATTTAGTTATAAAGAAATGATAGGAGTTGCACCGCACATTGCGGTACATAACCTCGTCACTAAATCAGATGCAAATCCAATTAAACAAAAATCAAGACCAATGAAACCTAAGGTAGCTCTCATGGTGAAAGAGGAGGTGATAAAGCTCCTCCAAGTAGGATTCATCAAACCAGTCAATTACTCTCAATGGGTATCTAATATCGTTCCCTGCTCTAAAAAAATGGGAAGATACACATCTGCATAGATTTCTGAGACATTAACAAAGCGTGTCCTAAAGATGACTTCCCGTTGCCATCCATTGATGCCATTGTTGATGCAACAGCTGGATTTGAACTTTTGTCTCTCATGAATGGATTCTCGGGATATAGTCAAATCAGAATATCTGAACAAAATCAAGCTAAAACCACGTTTATAACTCCTTGGGGAACCTATTGCTATGTTGTTATGCCATTTGGTCTCAAGAACACTAGTGCTACATACCAGCAGGCTATGCCATATATATTTCACGATCTTATTCATAAAATTGTGGAATCCTACGTAGATGACTTGTTGGCTAAGGCCAAGAAGCGTTGTGACCATCCGGAAGTACTTCGCATCATTCTTACACGTCTGATAGAATACAGAGTCACACTAAATCCAGAAACATGTGTCTTTGGTGTAACAGGAGGGAAGCTCTTAGGTTACATTATATCATCACGTGGGATCGATGTTGACCCAACCAAAATTTAGGCTATCCTCGAAATGGTCCCACCCTCGGATGAATCTGGAATCAGGTCATTTCTCAAAAAGCTTGGTGCAATCCGGAGATTCATCCCGGACTTAAGTTTCGCCATTCATCCAATCAACAATCTACTCAAGAAAGATTATAGCATTGATTGGACCGAAGACTGCAATGAAGCTTTCAACGCAGTTAAGTGTTTCTTGTTGTCACCACCTACGCTAATGCGACCTAAACCAGATCTCCGTTAATTTTATATTCACGAGCTACTAATGTCTTGCTAGCCTGTATGATGGCTCAAGAAGATGATGACAAGAGAGAACACATGATCTATTTCATTAGCCAAACGTTGCTCGACTATGAAACACGTTATACACAAGCAGAACGAGAATGCCTCGCAATAGTATTTGCAACCAAACGCTTAAGACATCATATGTTAAATCAAGAAACAAGGGTCATGGTAAAACGGACCATTTACGAACTTTCCTCACACATAAGGGTCCTTGTCTAAAAAGGTGGATGTTTTATAAACTTAATGGGAGAATTCAAATTAACATTTGTAAACCGGAAGTCCATTAAGGGACAAATCATCGCAGATTGGTTAGCTGATAACCCATTAGATGGAGGTGATCTAGTAGATCTGGATTTTCCAGATGAGTGTGTATACTACATTGAAACTAGACCTCCTATCTCTGAGTGTCCTTGGTACACTAATATCATTAATTATATCATGGACCATACGTATCCAAAAAGTGTTACTCAGAACAAAGAAGGTGGTTACACATTATCGTAGAAAAATACGTCATTATAGAGCAAGTGCTCTATCAAAAAGTGTTCAATGGAATGCTTCTAAGATGTGTCGACATAGAAGAATCCAAGAAGATTCTCCATGAATCTCATAGTGGAATGTGTGGGGTCACTTCGGTGGCCATGCCACCGCTCGTAAAATACATCGAATGGGCTATTTCTGGCCCACTCTAGAACACGACGCAGTAGAGTTTGTACGCAGATGTCATAAGTGTCAAGAATTCTCCCATGAGATTCACATGCCAGCACAAGCTCTACAACCGATCACTACTCCGTGGCCCTTTTCCACATGGGGCCTAGATTTGATAGGGAAATTCTCTCCCTCGTCCACAGATGGCCATAATTTTATAATCACGGCCACCGAATATTTTACCAAGTGGGTAGAGGCTATGCCTCTTACTATTGTACCGAGTTCTGTAATCACCAAGTTCATTTTGAACCAAATCATTTACAAGTACGGTGTCCCGCAAATCATTATCTCAGATAATGGAACTTCTTTTAAGAATGACAAAGTTCATGAATTGTGCAATAAATTTAAAATAAGCCATCATACGGCTTCATTATATTACCCTCAAGCCAATGGACAGGCTGAGGTGACAAACAAAACATTAAAAGCCATTCTCCTTAAAATAGTGAAAGAAAACAAATGAGATTGGCATTTGAAGTTATATCCGGCCTTATGGGCCCACCGAACCTCAATAAGAACACCAACAGGAGTGACTCCTTTCTCGCTAGTATTCGGGGCAGAAGCAGTTCTCCCACTTGAGGTTGAAATACCTAGTCTCCGCATTTCATTACAAGGGATCCTAGATGAAGACGCTTATAGAGAAGCACGTCTTTCCCAACTAGAAATCCTAGATGAAGCTAGGTTAGATGTTGAACAATGCACGCAGTCTATGCTTTATTTGGATGTGCCAAGATAACAAGAAAGTCTATGAACGCGACATATATGAAGGTGATCTAGTTCTAAGGCTAGACAACCGGATCGACAAAAAGACCGGCGAAGGAAGGAAGTTCGCCCAAATGGTTGGGTCCGTACAAGTCACGAAGAACTATGGAAATGGTGCATACCTCTTATGTATGCTAGAAGGTGAGGAATTTGGCGAAACAGTCAATTCCCTACACCTCAAACGATTCTACGCGTAAGCAACTAGCACTATTTATAATTACATCTACATTGCATCTTCATATAGATTAGGATCATTTTGTCCGCTTGTTTCGTACCAAAAAAATGTGTGATCAAGGAATTTGTTCTCAAAGCAATTCATTACAAACTTATGATGTTTTTGGCATAAATACTCTAATCATACTTCTCCATTTCCATGATATCATCAAACTATCTCGGAATCATTTCATCAAATAAAGCTAGATATGACAAGGTCTTAACGGTAACCATGCCAAGATCTGCGGGTTTATTCTCACTTTTGGTTTCTTCTTAGGATAGGTGTCTTGCCTATGGTCTGTTCTAGAAGCTTCATGGTGTCACATCTATCTCGTATATATATCTCTTTGGAAATAAGAACACATTGACATTTTGCTCAAATAAACAAGTCAAATATAGAATCAAACAGAAAATTTTAAATTTACACATTTCCTTGCCCCACCAACCTTCGGTGATGAGCTTGCGTCTCTTACTAGTGACGTAGGGTTGGGAAAGGATGGAAATGCCCTTACTCACCTATGCCTTGCCCATGGTGATAAACCCACACTTCTTACTAGTAGCATGGGGCAAAGTGTAGGGGGTCCTCTTGACAAACAAATGTAAAAGGTCATAAGCAAACAATTCAAACCTTGAAGCTTTGAGTCAAAAATAAATGAATCAGATGTTCAAAATTCCAAAAGAGTTAAAAGCCTAATAACCTAGATTTTGTCTACTATGTGGCCATCTACAGATCTAAGTCTAGATAAACCACAAAGCAAGTTGCATCCCAAAACTATGAAGTCACTCGAGTGGAGTAGGCTTGTGGTATCCTAATTTGGTTCCGCCAAAGCTTTTTCTATCTTTCATCGATATCATTTCAACACATTTCATAACTTGCGCCCTTCTTGACTCTTGATGATGAGCCCTCGCATCTTACTAGTTGCGTGGAGTTAGGAGTAGGGGCAAGTTTATCTGCTCGTCATACCGGATTATCTTCACCACTTTGCCAAAACAAATATGAAGTATCCAAAATTGCTTACAGAAACTAAGATTCAACATCACATTGTATCTACATTACCATATATCAGCAACATGAAATACAAAAAGAAAGTAAACGCTTGCATCATTTGTTCTCCATTACATACATTTTAAAAGGCATACAAGCATAACATCATGATTTACATGAGGAAACTGGAAAGGAAACAAATCCATAAAAACCAAGGGTTTGATCCAAAAAGAATATATATATATATATATATATAAATGATCAAAGTTTCAGACAATGCCATCATGCGCTAAGCATGGTCAAAATGCTCAAAGAGCCTGGGATATACAAAAGAATATATCATACAAAATCTAGGAGAGCCAAGTGGCTTCTCAATCCCTACGAGACCCCTCTAAAGGTGCACGCCCACACCTAGGACTCTAGCTACGTTGGCGCTCTGAGTGCACGGAGGGCTCAGGATCCCGAGGGACAACCGCAGTCTCGCCACGAGAATGACTCCTCATCAAGCGCTCGGCTGTCCTATACCCCGCTAGCTTCGTGCGGAGAGTCAATATCATCTTGGCCATATGCCAGACTAGGGCAAAGACGTCAGTATGTCTACCAGCTGCTGAGGGCTCCCCAACGTCCACGTAAAAACTCGCGCAGTCCTCTCCATGGGGATCATTAGGGTATCGGTGCATACCCTACGAATCAAGTCCCACCACTCATCGGCGGTCTCTACAAACAAAGGAGAAAACAAATTAGAAACAAAACAAGAGATTAGAAATACAAGATAAAACAAAAAGAGAGATAGCAACTAAGGAAATCCTAACTAAAAACAAACATTAAAAGGAAGGATGGTAACTTACTCGGATCACCAGGCCTCTGGATGGATTGCTAGGGTCAGCACTGCCACGGATGCCGCTGGCCGATCGGGTGCTGCTCCTATGACTGGAGCAACGTAGCGTCCCACAACGGACTCATCCTCCTTGCCATGGCCTTGGGAGAGTGGCTCCTCTGAAACTAGAGTAACTCTCTCTCCACTCTGCTCGGCCCTCGTTGCCTGCATAATATCCTCAGTGTCATGCCACTCAGGATCACCTGTCCTCCTCCTCTGTCTACCCCCTGTAAACTCCTCGGACTCGGAGTCTATGTCAATGGGGTCATCGCTACTATGGGCAGGGCCTATGGTAATCTAAAGCAAGGGTGCCTGAGGCGCACCGGCTCTCCCTCTGGCACATACTACCCTCCTGGCCGCAATAGGAGCGCCAGGAGTAACCAATGTCCAACCCACCCTCAGGACCCCTCTCGGCCTCTCGAACTTGTTATCCTATAAAATTGGCAAGGGAAATTTTACTGATAACCATACCCAAAATTTTGTTCTGATCCCTCGTCAGGGATTTCTTGCGTTCGGAACGTTGCAAAATCCCTTCCCGGGAAATCTAGTTTTCCAAACTTAGCCGTTTTTGGTCTTTTTGGGCGGGCGCATATAATCACTATGCAACATCACATGTTCATGCGCCCCCTTTTAAATCCTTTGGTGTAGGTTTTTTTGTGTCAACAGCGCATTCTAGTGCACCTCCCCTTGTTGAGTCTTCCCTGCATGTGCCAAGGCGCGTGCACCTTCTCTGTCAACTCGATCATTTTTTGCACCTCTTTTTGGTGCGCAAAGGGCACACATATTTCTTTGTCGACACCACTCTTGGTGCGCCGTAGCACATATCTTCATGTTGACAAGCCTTTTGGTGTGCCAAAGGGCGCATGTTTTCTTGTGTCGACAACTCATTTGGTGCGCCACTTGAAAAGTTGGTGGCGCATTTATTGCCTCCTCGCCTATAAATAGGCACGTATATCTGTCATTATCACCAATGGAAATCACGTGATTTTATCTATACTGTCTCGCGCCTTTTGACTGTCACTTTCGAATTGCTTTGTGGACCCAATTGCACATTTCTTCATTATAAATATTTGGGTAAGAGATCCTCTTTCTTTTGTGCTTCGTGTTTGAGGTTTTGGATGCTATTTGGTTCACTTTGGATTGGAGAGACGAGAAATCATTTTTTTCCCCTTGCTGTTCTCTTTTCCGTTCTTCCTCATGTTCTCCTCCCCTCTTTCCAGATCTGCTGGGAAGGGGACTCTGTCCTGAAAATGATTACTCAAGCATGTTGGTATTAAGCCATTTCTATCACCCAAATGAACCTTGCAGAACAAGCTTAACCATATGCAAACCCCTCAGAGAAAAATCATGGCTTGAAAAGGAAATTGCATTTTCCTTCTCCTTTGGCGCACTCCAGCGCACCTTGCAACATCAAGAACAGTTGCGCCATTGGCGCATCTGTCACCCCCTGCTACACAAAGAGCAACGCACGCCAATGGCGCACATTCCCTTCCTGCTTCATCATGAAAAGTTGCGCCCTCATGGCGCACTTTCCCCGCTTGTTGCAAATGCTTTCCTTGCGTCCTGCTTGGCGCATCAAACTTGAGTGCAACATTACAAATTCCTGCGCCCTTTGGCGCACCCAGCATCCATGTAACAGTCTTTTCCTATGTGCAAAGTGCAAAGCTATAATCGGCGCTGGCGCGTCCCTCACTACAACAACATCATGTTGTGCATACCTTCCATGCGCCGCGCCAAGTTCCCTTAAGCACGCAAAAAGCATATGTTACACAAACCTTATATGCCCTTGGTGCACCGAAGTTCCATGTAACATAAAGAATTCGTGCGCCCTTTACAAAATGCATACACATGGCGCAGGCGCACTTGTGCTTACAGCAACAAAGAATGCACCCTGCAGTGTCTATGCGCCATGCCCTTTGGCGCTGATTTACCCCTTGCAGCAGCCCTTTCCCGTGCACCTTATCTATTTAGCTCTGTAATCTGCAATATCCATGCGCCATGTGCCCTGAGGCCTCAAAATTGCTAACTCTTTCTTCTGTCAGCATTTCAATGGAAAATCAAATAGCTGACACGACTTTCTTCAATGGGGTTTCACTTCTTATTCTTGCAAATCAGCAGCTAAGTTCAGAAGAACATATGTCAACATCAAGCAAGAGACCTACCAAATCCAAAGGCAAGGCCAAGCTCACAGAAGAAGAAATGAAGTATAAGTATCAGAGGGTCAGAATGCCCGAGTCCCAAGCAGAATGTGACCTGGACATCAGAGACTCAGAGTTGGGTCATATCGATATGGAAGAATTCTGGTCCAGAACCCAGAAGGTCACAAGAAGTCCATGGATGGACAAGCTGATAGGCAGTGCCCTGCACTTTGCTGGAGGAATCCCAGTCAGTGCCATTAACAATGAATTTATGATGGTGGTTTGCCCGGTGCTACAATAAAGACACAAGATGTGTCGTAAATGAGAAGGGCGAGGTCATAATCAACCTCACTGCCCGCCACTTTGAAATAATACTCGGCATTCCTCATCACCGGCACTTTGTGGCCGTCAGCCAAGAAGACTGTGTTAAGGCCTGGGACGACAATGAAGATCAGTGCATGCAGCTGATGAACGAGGTATATTTGAAAAATAAAAAGGTGGTGACCCGATGGCCACAAATCATTCACCACAGTGATTTTTCAGAGGAGCTCAGTGACACCATCACGTTCCTGAGTAGGGTGTTTGGGCTTCCTGACGCCCACTATTTCCACAAATGGATGCTGTGGTATTTAGAAACAATGAACAAAAATATGCCCGATCAACGCTTTGAGTGGGCAGAAATCATAAGCAGCATGATATCAAAGCAGCTGCAACAATTCCCCATGATGGAGAGGTTCTACATGAATTCCTATGTTGTTTATGCTGCAGCTTCAGAAAGGGACTACCCAGCTCTGATGCGGAGTGGGGTTTGGCCCCTAGTTAAAATCTATGAATATTATCCAGAGCTAAAGCTGGAAAATAGCATCCCTCAATTTACAAAGATCAATGATGCATTTTTCTATTTCATCATCTACCTGTTGAGGCCAAATATGGCTCACGGTCGCATGACCAAGAGCATCGTGGCAGCCACAGAGAAATGGGGGGCCCTGTTCACTCAATTCCCCACATTCACTTATCTAAGGGCGGCTAACTTCTTGGGGGAGCCAACTAGACTGCCAAGGTATGCCGGGCCCAAGTTATTTGCAGAGAGTCACAAGACAGCTAGTCACCTACCATGAGAAATGCCTCAAGAGAAAGAAGGGTGGAACTCCTTTCCCCCTCACAGTGGGTAGATATACGTGTCCCTCTCACCACAAGGCAAAGGACATGTTTGCAGAGCTGGAGCTGCTGAATCTGAAACATGACTTCCCAGCAAGGCCCACTTTTGATCCAAGAAATTGTTTGCCTAGGGCCAAGCTCAACCCGATCCACATCCCTCAGATCGAAGACATCTACATTGACCTATATCATGAGGTTGAGCTCAGGAGGAAGGACCATTCTCGTTTGGCCTTAGCAGAAATCATCTAGTACGGGTGGCCATCGTCCCTAAAGGCTACCAAACTACTGAGGAGGAAGTGGATCAAGTGTATCTTGACACAGGTGGGGACGATTGGCCTTTTGCGTTGATTGATAGAACCAAAGCCCCTCAGACAATTGAGGAAAGAGTCAAGGAAACTCTGCGCAGAACAGAGCATTGGTGCCGAATGAATGGACTCATCTACCTCGGGGTTGATTTCACAACCTCTCCGTTGGGTAACGCACCTCCTCGATCAAAACAACAGCCAAAAGGCAAAGGAAAAAGCAAAGAGGGTGAATCCAGCACCACTCAAGAGGAAGCTCCTGAAAGTCCTCCTTCCGCTGCACCCGAACAAGTTGTAACTCTGGCTTCTCCAGAGAAAGAAGCGGAAGAAGATGTTCAAATAGGCCCATCCACTCAGGATGTCGCCACTGCTGCAACAACCGAGGTCCCTTCTGTCCCTTCTTCTTCTCCTCCTTCCCCTCCTCGAGTGACTCAAGCAACCATTCCTTTGGTCGTGTCCTCTCCCCCTTCTTCTACTGTTCCTCCCGCTTCTTCGTCCATCTTCTCTTCTCTCGCGGACTCTCCCCTCCATTTCTTCCCTCATCTCTGAGTTCCCCTCTCTTCCTATGTCTTCCTCTCCTGCAGTATCTCTTCCTCCCGTGAGCACTTCCTCGGCCTCCCTCTCGATGCCGCCTCCAAGTGTCTCCACTTTTTTCCTTCGCCTACTCGCAGCTGCCCCTTCTCTATTTCTCGGCCCTTCTCCCACAAGTCCGGCCTAGATCTCCCAAAGATCTAATTCAACAAAAGGAAAGTTCCCATCGCTCCGATGGAATTCTCCGTAATCCCGTCAAAAGGGGCAAAGAAGCAGAAGCCCGTCACATGCTTCACTCAGAGTGCTTCGGGAGAAAGGGTAATGGAGATCGCGTACCCCAATCCTCTGAAGGATAAAAAGGATCTATCTCGACAGATTACACAGTGACTCAAGTCACAATGGGTACGTCTTCTGAAAGCCTTCAGGGAGAGGCCCTATCTGCAGTTGACGCCCTCTGCAAGAAGCTTCAAGAAGAAAAAGAAGAGAAAAGGCTGCTAAAAGAGCAAAATAAACATCTGCTCCAAGCCTTACAGAAGATGGGTAGTGCACCTCCCACAACTACCGCCGAAACTCCTGAGCCTCTGAGCCAGGATAAAATTGATGAATATGCAAAGATCGGCGAGCAGGGTATGGCAGTTTCCGCTTGGAGGAGCCAGATCCTCAAGGACAGTGAACAAGTAATCGCCAAGTTCACTAATTTATATCTGAACATCAACAAGGCGAATAAGGAGCTCCAAGCATTAGCGGGACCCATATCAGAAGAGCTGGACCATGTTAGGCTACAGCATGAGACCTTTCAACAAATGTTCGACTGTTTAGTCGAAGATCTGGTCAATTTCAGCGTTTTCGGTCATCCCAAGGCCCTCAATAAAGTCCTTTCCACCCTGGATTACCGGATGGATCAACTGGAATTCGTCCTTGAAAAGATCGATAAGGTAAAGGAAGAAGCCCTAGACGCGATGCACCAAATGGAGAAAATCATTCTCAACATGTCTCTAGGGTTGCTTACTCCTTCCTTCGCCTTAAGGAAATTTGATGAAACCATCCAGATCTTCAAGGAGATCGTTTCAAGCAATTGGGGCCAGAGGTCACTTTTGATGCAGAATCCATCAATAACCTGTTGGCCTGTCGGGACTTCATCGGGTTCCTCATAGAAGCGAGAGAAAGAATATTCCAAACTCCCAGAGAAGCTCATAGATGAGTGAGAGACTTGCGAGGTGATCAGTGAGTGACATAAGGATCCTTCCCAGTGATCGGTTAGATCCCATGATCAGCAAGTTCGTGGAATACCGCACCCAATTCCACATCTCATCACCTAACCTAAGCAGCAGAAAAGCCGGCTACCCCCTTTCGGCCGCGGGACAACGACAATGAATAGCTTCTCTTTCTTCCTCTCTCTCTCCTTCGGTGTTCTTTTTTGTAAATATCTAGAGTATATGTCAGACAAATGATGACATCATCCACATTGCACCATGGGATGATGTCATCCATCAAGTTGTCAAAAGTCAACATGACTTTGAGATATTTTGTAGATATTTTGTAAATAGGTGGTTGGTTCCTTTTTGCCTTCCTTCTTCTCCTTCTTCTATAAATACTCAAATACTTGTTGTATTTGGGTGTGGATACTTTTCAGATGAAAAATAGAAGTGAGAAGAAAAGACTTTGAACTTTTTGTAACAGAAAGAAATATTAATACAATATTTAGACTTTGTGCTGAATACATGTGTTATATGCATTAGATCTTTCTTATGTCAGATCTGTGTGTTTATTCTATTGGATCTGCTTCTGTTTTATTGTCATTTATTCATCAGTATTGCTTTGCTCGTTTATGCAAGTAGGTTTGGCTCTGTTTACTACCAATCCCAAAACATAAACCCTCTGACCTTTCTGCTTTGGAATTCATTTCTTTTCTTTCTTCGGATCTGATCTTTCTTCATCCTCTCTTTCATTCCTTTCTTTTCGCAGTCGGAAACACCCTACTGGGATGAGATCCCAAACCCCCGAAGGCAGAATATTGTGAGACTTGCATGATTCCTACTGGTAGAATAGCAATAAACCAGTTTCACTTTGCTAACTCAAAGAGGGGCTATGCCCTGCACACTGTTGGCTTATTTATCCGTAGATCTACCCAAGCGACAGATTTTCGGACAACAAAATCGACCTATATATTGGTGCTACTGGGGGAAGCATGCCCATGTAGGGTAGGCCAAACTGCTGAGGAACTCGGCCAAAGGGGTGTATCTCCACTCGTCCCACTCTGTCAATAAGCTGCCCTGTAGTGGAGTAGGAGATCAAAGTAAGAGCCTCCTCGCCCCATATACCTGCCATAGTCTGATACGGTGTGGCCTCCATGTCAGCAGTGGTCAGAGAAGCAACTGGCTGATGAGGTGCTCGGAGCACCGACATATCTGTCCATCTAGCTGCCCTCACAGCTCCGGGATCTGTCACCTCTACACCTCTACCATAAGGAATGAAGTGCTCGTAAACCCAACTCATGACCAGGGTCGGGTGGCTCAAGGACTGCCCCTGTAAACATGACTACCCTGTATAAATCGTGGTAGGTAGTCCCAAGAATATCTACTCCCCAGGCATATATCCGGCCATGTCCCTCTATCTATGCAATGATGGGGGACCAGCAGTATAACAGTGTGTCTCCTCCCTTGTCCCCGATCAGTCTCAAGGCAAGGATCCCCATAATGGCCTGGTGAAGCAAGGGGATGGGCAAGCTAGGAATGGATCGAACTCTGACCCCCTTCTTCGAACCCATGGAGATGACTGCATCTCCCATGTAAGTGGCCCCTTGTCTGCTATCTGGGCCTATGAGCTCGCTGTCTCAAGGGTCAGACGTCTCCCAATGATTGGGACCCCCATAATGTGGTAAACATCCTCTAATGTGATGGTCCACTCACCTCAGACCCCTGGTAATCGGAAGGTGTTCCGATCAGCATCCCAATAGGAGAATAGGTCACAAAGAATGTGACTGGAGGGTGCAACATGAGGAATGCGTGAGATACGTAGTATCCCAGCCCTCTGAAGAGTGTCCTCCTCATCCTATGAAAGTGCATCCAGTACTCCTGGGAGCCAGTCACACTCCCTCTCTCGGCTCCACCGGATATACTCCTCTCTCACCGTATACACCCAAAAACACCCAAAACAGAGCAAGTTAGCATCCAAGTGATACTGGAAAATCATGAAAACATGTAGAAATGCTAAAAATGTAAAAACAATCTCAAACAGATGTACTTTTGGCATTCTGTGCAAAACCACCGCCCTGAGCAGGGAGGCGGTTTTGTAACCGCCACCTTAAGGGTGGCGGTCGTGTAACCACCACCCTGAACAGGAGGCGGTCGTGTAACCACCGCCCTGGGCAGGGTGGCAGTCGTGTGCCGAAAACCCACGCGGGTTTTATAATTTAAAAAGCCTAAAAATGCTAAAAAAGGACCGTTTTGGCTAAAAACAAAGCCTACCTAGTAGGCGCCCCCTAGATGGACCTTTTAAAACTAGCATTTTCAAAAATAACCCCCCACAACAAAGATTTTAGCATTTTAAAATTAAGGGGGTAAAAAGGATAAATTGAAGAAAACTAACATGTGATCTCGCAGTCGATGTTCCGCTCATAGAGGCATGATCACTATCCCGTCACGAATGTTTTGACTCTACTCACGCAAGAAACCGTCACCGTGGGTTCCAGAGCTCAGAATCAATCAAATCAACTCGTGCAAATGAATAGGAAAATGGGCCCACTTTCGTATATATAGCAAACCTGACTTGTTTTAAAATGCTTTTTTTTTGCAGGTTTGGAGCGCCGACGGAGGTAAGTTTTTATCCCCGCACGAATGGTACATTCTCGTTTCCTATTATTTTAGCATTTATTTTCCAAATTATTGTGTCTATCTGCGCTTGAGTTCTCTTTTTGTTTTGCAAGTGACAGGAATTTTGGATGGCGTCATTTCAACACACGGACGTATCAGGTATAACTTTCAACTTCCCATTTCGGGACCGCCATACTTGGACCCATTGTTTTATGCCTCTTCATGGCTAAAATGCTTCTTCGAGGGGGCAATATGTACGTACCCAAAATGTAAGGTATCTGCATCGCGTAACAACGTAACAGTGCCCCAATGATGATACAGGTCTCCTCACAAGGTGTTCGGGATCCGGAAAAGCTCTCCAAGTATGCGTTAACATCCCGCATGCCCCGCTTAGCCCTCGTGTGCTTTGTTTTTCCCTTTTCCCCTCTTTTCTTGGCCTTCACTCTTGATGACAAAACCGCCGCCCGCCAGGTGGTGGTCTCGTGACCGCCGCCTTGAGCAGGCGGCGATCTCAGAATCGGCGCCCGTCGGGGCAGCGGTCCTTTACGCATTTTCGAAAGGTCTTTTAACACGACTCACGTAAATTTCAACGATTCACCAGCTTTTTTTCACCGCCATAGCTTGCATTAATGATTCTGGTTCCCTAGAATAGTGTTTTGCCATTGTTTATAGTTTAAGAGTTCTATTTGGTTTTACGTTGGGTAAATGCAAATGCTATAAATAGTTGGCTTGTGCTCAAAAAAATGGCCTCTCAAATTTGCCTCGAATTTCTCATTGCAATAGATTAGTCTTTCATTTTGCTTAGAATTCTTAGTTTCTTTCATTGCATGCTTAGTTAGTGTCGTTTTGTTGTTAGTAAGCCACATATCCATCTTGTACAAATGCTATTGATATTTTATCCAATCCATTTTACTAAAATAGTTTGTTTTCAATAGGAAGCCATTAAAGTTGCAGGTTTTCTCTTCAAACAGGATAGTTTTAGGTTCTGGACATTTTATGTTGCATGACTCACAATAAATCCCGCTAGGAATTGCATAAGCCAAGCTCTGTACTCTTGCGCTATTCCTCTCCTACTCGCATTGTATTGGGCCCGTATCTTGAGCTGCCTTTGTCCCAATATCTACTTCTGTTGATGCTAGCATTACACGCTTTTCTGGATCCATGTGAACACGAAGGAACGAGGAAATCACACTGAGGGGACAAGATCACACACACCATGGGATTCGCCACTTTTATGCAAAATCCAGGTTCTAGATTTCAAAGTTTTAAATTAGAAACATATCAAATAGAGTAGTTAATCACTTTATTTCAGTAAATTTTACTTTTAGTATTCTTTGGGAAGCTATGGGGATTGATAGTTTCCGAGAGACTATGATTCATTCCTCACTTCTGAGGTAGGATTGAGAGTCTTGCAAATAGACTAGATCAAGTATTTCATTATTTAGAATAGATTCACAGTTGCACAGACAAATAGCTATACTCGGTTATCTTGTTTGTTTTAATTTGTTATTCTAAATTGTCAATTTCTAGATATATTAAACAGTTACTCTTTAAATTCGTTCAAATAGTTCATCAAAAAATACAAAAATAGAGAAATCATATATGCTATAGATATACTTAACGTAGTTAAATTTCACTTTGCTGCAGTTAATTTTCATTGTTGCTTTTGTATGACAATCACGGGACCTAGAGAGCCAGGGAATACATATTCGAGCCAATCATGCCCCAACCCAATCTCGTCATAGCCATAACTGATATAGATCAGAATCTCAGGATCCAAGTCTTCCGAACAACGGTAAACTTGCAACAAATCAGTTTCCAACTGCACGGGTTAAACATAGAAGACGACCAAGCACACACATTTTGGTCAAATCAACCAAACTACAGATTACCTTAGATTCATATCTACATGACTGTAGAAGGGTTTGAAAGAGAGCAGACATTTGATTGTGATCCTTTGGTTCCACAAGACGTAGGAGACACTCTCACAGATATAGATACCAGCCTAAGAATCCAGGTTGCACGAACGCCTGTAAGATATTCTGAGAAGATCACACAGTTATTGATTCTGAATATAGAAGCTGAGAAAGCATACGATTATTGGATACTAGGGATTAGGGACTGATTCCATACATGACCATAGCAGGACCACAACAACCACGAATCTACGGTTGTGACCCACAAATCCCACAGCCCAACGAATCCATAGGTGAATCAGACATAGATGTTGGCCTACGTACACTAGTATTTAGATCTACTCCACTTCCACCTATCATTATCAAACAGTTATCCTGGTTAGACATAGCAGCTAACAAAGCTAAGGAGTTCTGGACTAGGCCAGAGAATCACCCATAGAGTCAATTATACCATCTGCCCTATGACCTTATCTGGAGATATACACGAAACTATCCCAGGACATTTTCCACGTATTCCACAACCTATAGACCGAATCACACCAGAGCTCGATATTGATTGGAGCCTTCGAGCAGTCATCATTGCTGATCGATCTATCACACCAGTTTAAGTTAGGAGGGACTTCTTTGCCTTAGATTCACAATTTCCACTAGTGCGTGTCGAAGACATTAGATTTCTAACTAGTTTGTCTCGTATCCCACACATATTCCATCCCCACCCATTTGTCTCGTACGACCTCGGGAGGTCGGGTGCGAAGAAGAGTTACTTGTAGATTCCCAAGCTCGCTTGTCACTTTTCCATCATACAGGCACCTAATACTGGCTCAGGTGCCCTATCAAGGGTAGAATGATGAAAATGACAAAAATAGATTGGGCATGTATGTGCGAAAGGTCGGAAGTGACGATAGAAAGCAAAGTAAAATGGCCAAAAGATGAGGATTAATTAGTACTTTCTTCACTCAAAAACCATATGAATAGTAGTATGAGACCAAGACTAAATAATGCCCAAAGTGCATGATTTTGTGTTTACATTTGCCCCCACTTTATGTTGGTGAGTGGAACACTCGGTAACATAAAGTAGATAGAGATGCGTACCTGATGTCCATGTAGAGTGATGTAGAAAGTGTGCTAAAGGACTAGATAAAGCATGGAGTGACAAAAAGATGGAGTGTGGAGACTAAAGATGTAAAAGAGCAAAAAGTGATGAGAGTGAACCTAGGGTGGAAACGCATGTGTAGTTATTGATGTGT
Organism: Taxus wallichiana var. yunnanensis; assembly: GCA_018340775.1. Classification (NCBI taxonomy): domain Eukaryota; kingdom Viridiplantae; phylum Streptophyta; class Pinopsida; order Cupressales; family Taxaceae; genus Taxus; species Taxus wallichiana. The sequence goes on from CM031239.1 coordinate 662,566,356, forward strand.
GTGATGTACTTGCATGTTAGTATGAGGTGTGTGTTTCCGCAAAATATTTTTGTTATTGATGCCATTGTCATCATCGTCGTCGTTGTTGTTGAATGCTTTCTTCTCATATGATCATACCTGCAAGGAGAAGATGATCAAGTAGTCAAATACACATGTATATATGTCAAAAATGCATGTATATAGTAAAAAAGCATGTAATGGAAATGAAAAATGTAAAAGGAACATGTGCACCTGATCCGTGATGAGAGAAAGAGTGTAGAGAGGATATCTTATCTTTTGTGAGTTTTTGGGTGATTTCACGCCACCTGGTGAAGAAGTGTAGGGAGAAAGATGCATTATTCTCCAACTGTAACTACTTCCCTGAATATGTGTGAAGAGATCTCTATATTGCCTGGTTTTTTGGGTGATCCGATGCCACTGGCTGAAGTAGTGTAGAGAGGAAATCCATTTGTGTCCTCTAACCCATGAATCGCTCCCTAGAATGCTAAGGAAAACCATGTCCTATAAAATATGTTGTGTATGAGGGTTGTAGAATGCTCTGAACACACTTGATGTATAACCCACAATGTCAAGAATGGAAACTAAATTGAATTATACTGGTAGAAAGCACTGTGTAGTATGTAAAACCCCAAATGATGCCTCGCTCTTTGGGGGTGCATGCAAAGTTGCTGATAGGAGAATGCGACCCCAAAAGAGGACCGACCGCATAAATTGTGCCTTGTAGGGGGAAGGAAATGCACTTGATAGACCTCAAGGCACATGTAAACAAGTGACTAGAAAACAAGTGTTAGTATGACCAAGCATGCATGTATAAGACAAGTGTACGCTATGCAAAAAATGTGTAATCTAGAAAGCAAGTAAACAAGCAAGAAGCCAATCATAGACCGCTAAAGCGGTTTTGCAAACATGGGACACCACTCACAATTTTACAAAACACTCAAGGCCATAATGGCCACATACAACAAACAAGTGTGCACACCAAACAAAGGGCAAGACCCACATACAAGAGAAAACAATAGCAAACAAGTACAAACAATAAATAGCCATGGTAGCAAGTAATCCTACAAAAAAATGCTACATGTGAAGCACCCACCCGTTAGTATGTTAGAAAGATAACCAGTATGTCAAAAGCGTGTATAAGCAAGTAATGAAAAGTGCTAAGTACAACATGAAACAATAACACATGTAGTGTATGAATGTGGATGTCCCCAACCATTGTAGGAGTGGTAGAAGGAAAGCATCCATGTTGTGTGTAAAATATATGTATCTGTGATCAAAAATAGAGAGAAGTGTGAACATGCATGTGTGTATGGTAAAAATAATGACATACAAGAAATCTATCTAAAATGTGTAATAAGACAAACATGAATAAGAAAATGCAAGAAAGAGTAAAAGAAACCAAGATATGCAACATCTTTGTGGATGGATGAAATGGAATATAAGATGGATGATAGGAGCTGCGTGTGCCCGAGTGAATGGATTTGTATGCAACAAAGTTCATTTGTTTTTCCTCCTCAATGATCAAGAATGAACCATGAATGAGAGTGCATCATCAGGAAATGGTCGAAGTGTGTGTCATGTCTAACATGTTGTGATGATTGTGTGTGTGTGTGTGTATGTGTTGATGAGATGCGACTTAGAAATGATGTGCGTGTGACCCTATAGCCGAAGCATATATCCCAAAAATATGATCAAAAGAGGGAGTGATGATGTAGCCTAAAGTGTATACCACTACAAGATGAAGGAATAGGTGACCATTTAGCCTATAGCGTATGTCACTAACCTAGTAATGCCATATGATAGAAGGTCGAATGATGAATGCATAAGTATGATAAGGTCCATTTGATTTGTAAACCCTCGACAGTCGAGTATGGAATGAGGAACTTAAGTGCGCCATAGGTAGTGATTGTAGCACTTAGAAAAAGTAGTATATGTGGTGATGAGAGATGACCATATGATCAGCCAAATGTGTAAATATGTAATGTATAGAGTAATGCAAGATTAACATTCAAAAATATTTTCACTCATTTTAGAATAGTATTTACTTTTGCACAAGTTACATATAATCTAGTTTATTTGTTTATAATAAAAAATCAATTAAAAATGTATCGATTCTATCTTTATGCCGATGAGTATCTGTATGCACCCAATTTTTCACGTCTTTATTATACGCACCCAAAATTACATGTGCTACATTGTCAGAAAATGGCTATAAAAGTCCTAAATGATGATTCATGTCATTTTAGAAGGTGTTCGAGTTCCTAATCTCATCCAAAGTGTATATTTGTAACCTAGACATATTTACTTAGATTTTCCATGCTTTCTTCTAGCTTCCCACTCTTTTTGTGCATGTTTGGCCTTAAGTGTCAAAACCACCACCTTGCCTAGGCAAAGTAGTTTTGTGATCGCTGCCCAAGCAGGAGGCGATTTTGTGACCACCACCCGGGCAGGGAGGTGGTTTTGTGGCGCCACCCGAGGCAGGAGGCGGTCTTGCGATTGTCACCCCTGCGTAGGGTGGCGGTCCTAAGCAAGTTTTCCATAACTCCTTATGCGTGGTTTTAACACGTGACACTTCACTTAACTTGACTTCCAAGGTGTGTTTGTGAACCAAATTACCTAAAAATAGTCTTGATTGCATGGTATTCCTTCCCTCTTCTATTTTTAAATAGATTTAATTAGTTTGAACTACCTCTTCACCCAATGATTTGGCACTCCAAGGATGCCTTGTGTATAGAGGCACATCCCATATAATTCCTATATATTTAATGCTTGTATTCAAGTAAACGACCTGAGAATTTTGTGTATCTTGTATAGTATTGCTGCAATAATCCTGTTGGAAATTATATAGCCAAACTCTGTTCACCTTCGCTATCTCTCTTCTACTTGCTTTGCAACCATATTTTCCTTCAAGCTACCATTTCTCAAGCCCCTTCTCCAATTGCTACCTTTGCATTCCCAATTCATTAGACTCATATGGACACATAGAGAAAGAAAGGATAAACTGAGGGGACAAGTCATCACACAACTAGATTTACCTATGTTCTGTGAATTCGAGGTTGGATTTGTTGTTTGATTTCCTTCATTGCTGCAATTTATTCATTGTTATATCATATCAAATAGAGTAGAAAACCAATATTCTTTCATTTGCAAGTAATTAGTTAATTTCTAAGAGGTTTTAAATCATTAATAACAGCTCCTAATGACGGATCTTCTTCTTCCTATCCATGTGGATTTGAAGGAGAAAATATTTGTAGGAAGTTGTCTGCATATCATAGATTATTGGGAAAAGTTCTTGTTTTATGTTAGCATTATTTAGAATACACTCAACATATGTGAATAACCACACTGGGTTATTTTTCTTGTTTAGTTTTAGTGTAGAAGTAGATTTGATTATTTAGAATAAAATAAAATTGTTGTTTGTAATTATGATGTTTCAGTTTTGTTGATTTATTTAGGTTAGTTTCCTTTCACAAGAGAACATAGATTGTTAGTTTCATCTTAGTTAATTTGGACACTTCAAACTAGTTCAACATTGAGATTTAGTTAGACAAACCATAAGGAATTTATGCTACCCATTCATAGCCTCTAAATCTCCCCTCCAACTCAGCTACTAGGGGATCACACTACCAGATCTTAGTCACTGATCCTCCTACAATTAGCCACACACATTTCCACATCGTCTACCCCGACATGACCTTGGGGGTCGAGTGCGGTTGAAGGTTGCATGTCAATTTTCATCTATAAAAATTGGTGAACCCAACGTGAAGGATTAATTCCTTCTCATTTCCTTTTCTTTCATTGCTATTACCTCACCTCTCCATTTCTTCCCCTATTTTGGTAGGTATTTTATACTTTCTAATATATTTTTGGAAGAGAGTTTGGTGGGCCATTTAGCTCTGATAGATATTACACCAACGTTCAACCACAATAGTCCCCTTCTCTTTCGAGGTGGGGTGACAATTACACAAGCAACATCCAAACCTCGCCTATTTAAACTTCAAACCCCCATTAGCTATGTAAGGATGTAGGAGGTTGATAAACCATTAAACATGCAATAAATTCAATCAATGCAAACCATGTTGTTATCACAAATGGAATAGGTTCTTACCACATAATCTTGTCAAGACTCCAAATTACCATGAAATCAATAGAAGATGATATATTTGGACTAATAGCTAATCCTCTTCGTCAGATAGACGAGTCTTTGGATAGAATGAAAGCTAAAAACTATGATATTTTGAATGCCTATACTAAGATTCTTACTTCTGAGGGAAGACGGGAATTATAACACCGAACAATTCATGACACGGTATCATGAGCTTGCTCAATCAAATCCTACGCCACATACACCCCAACAAGGGACTCAATCCTCTCCCAATGATCTTATTTCTACTTTAGTAGGGAGGATTAGAGAACTAGAAATTTTTAGACTTCAAAACCAACACATGCTATCTAGTTGACAACAAAGGATACATCCCTTCTAATGAGAAACCAATGCAATATCCTGGAAAACAAGGTTATCCAGGTGATATTCTCATAGGGTTAGATACACTAGGGATGGGTCCTCATCCTTCTCAAACTTATCGTACACAATGGCTGGCCAAAAGTGTGTTCTTGAATGACGCCACAACAGGCAATGTGATGTTCCCTAGTTTTATGCCCGCTAGTCCATATCTTGGTACTATCCCACCTTACATACACATGTATTCAAAAAATCCCCAGATGGACCCATATGCCATTCCCGCTCCCTACATGCCATATCAAGGGACCCCATATGTTCCCGTCAACGCTTATAATGCAACTTATCCAACTCCACCTCCTCATCAAGGATCTTTAATGGTTGAATCTTATCATGCAATGGGTACATAAACTGAGTACTTAAAGGAGCCTCTTAAATTTACCATATGTGGTGTTATGCTTCCACACCCATTGTTGAATCTTTCCAAAATTTAAGGGAGAAGGAGACACTGAATGATCATATCAATGCCTACGTTATTGTTATTAAGGAATTGATTCCTTAGGATGTTGTAGTGGCTAAGATATTTCCAAATAATCTCGAAGGAATCACACTTTGGATTGGTATTACTATATTAATGGAAGCTTCTATACATTCCTTTAAACAACTTGTTTCGAGTTCATCAAAACATTTGACATGCACAAGTTGTTGCGTATAAGGATTAGGGAGTTCTGTATATTAGACAAGAGTAAAATGAATCGCCACCCATTTCATCTGGAGATGGCACCAAGTTCTCTATTCCTCTACAAGTGCACCCAACATGGACCAGATGGAACTTTGTGATCTTTTCCTTCACTTACTCAATCGAGAGACTAGGGAGGAAGTCCAGAAGTTTCCTTTCCATAGTTACGATGAAGTATTAGAGGGTGCACTTTGGAGTGACCAAGCCACTATAAAGCGAGTGGGTGTAAGATCTATGGTCCTAATGGGAAATTGGTATCCCTAAATCAAAATAATGCAAATTATCAAAACAATGGTGCCAAAAACCAAGGGCCTAAGGGTGTTGTTATCCAAAATTCACCCCCAAGGTAAATTTTGATAACATGCATAAAATTCTTTAGTCCCAAGCAATTATATTGATTCAAGGCAAAGCATCAGGTTGTTGGGGTCCCCTCAGATTTTTTCTAACTCCCCTAGCCAAGAAAGAAAGAGCAAGCTCTGAAAAAATGTGGAAAGGTTGCAGAAGACAGGCTCGGGCCAGGAAAAATCACGAAAAATGGCTAAGTCTTAGTCTCCGGGACAGCTGGGACAAAAGTACGTGAGGGGCGCGTGGGATGCGAAAGCACGAAATGGGCGAACGCAGGGACAGCGGGACAAAAGTACGCGTGGGACCGTGGGACGCGAAAGCACGAAATGGGCGAAGGTTCATCAGGGGACAGCCGGGAAAAAGTACGCGAGGGACGCGTGGGACACGAAAGCACGAAATGGGCGAAGGTTCGTCCGGGATAGCCAGGACAAAAGTATGAGATGAGGGACGCGAAAGCGCGAAATGGGGAAGGTAATCGTCAGGGACAGCCGAAAAAATACGCGAGGGACGCGTGGGATGCGAAAGTGCAAAATGGGCGAAGGTTCATCCGGGACAGCCGGGACAAAAGTACGCGAGGGACGCGTGGGGACGCAAAAGCGCAAAATGGGCGAAGGTTCGTCCCGGGACAACCGGGACAAAAGTACGCGAGGGACGCATGGGACGAAAGCGCAAAATGGGTGAAGGTTTGTTCGGGACAGCCGGGACAAAAGTACGCGAGGGACGTGTGGACGAAAGCGTGAAATGGGCGAAGACGAGAAGAGTAAAAGTCAACGTTTGACTGCGAAACTTCAAACGGCCATAACTTTTGACTCGAGCTCCGATTTTCACAAAATTGGACTTTCTGGGAAAGCACATCCTCTACCACAGAAACTGGATTTATTATTTTTAATGAGGGTAGATATATTTAATTAAGAGAAACATATTCGGCTCCAGTCAGTTAATGTTCATTCCCGTCAAATGACAGAAAACGCCTGCCAGACCCAAAATAGCTGCCCGCACTCAGAAGGCCATAACTTTTGCATTTCTCAACGAAATTGCACAAAATTGGTACCGTTGGAATCGTGGTTCCGAGCCCGATGCACAGAAATCAAGAAATTCTGGATTTGATAAGAAATTAATTGAGTTTTTAAGAAAACGTGGCCAGGTTCAGAACAGTGTTTTATTTGGTAGCTGGGAGTGCAATTAAGAGGCATGGTCATCATTCTTTCTCTGCTGCAGCACATGGGATAGTATGGGGAGCCTTTTGCAAGTAATATATAATCATTTTACTCCATTTAATGCCTCTTACAAGTGGTTGAAGGACAGATTTCAGGATTTCCATTTTCCCTTCTCTTTCTCTTCTCTTTTTCTATAAATTGGAGTGTTGGGCTCATTGTAAAAGGGAGAGAGTTTTGGGTAACAAAGCTCTGCCAAAATTTCTTTGTGAAGCCAGTGTGTTGTAGGCCCTTGTAGTGGACTCCTTGCATGGTGATCCAGGCCCTTATCTTGTAATAGACTGAATTGTGCATACCAGGAAGCAATAAAATACAAAGTTTGTGGATGTATCTTCCCCTGCTATGTTTTCTTGCATTCTTCTTGCCCCTTTTATCTTTCTACAAGAATATTGTGTCTATTGTTATGTTCTTGCAGGAATTCACTAACATTGTGTATGCTTGGAATATTGTTGTGAATGCATTTTGCTAGATTATGGTGAACTGTCATCACCTCTTCTAGTGTGCACTTTGCCTCTGTATTTCACACATTTGGAGATTACTCTCACACCCTCCTTTTCTGGTGTATCACCGCTTTAGTGTAGGCTTTCATTTTATGTATTCTCTCTCCCTGGTCCCTTGGAAATTTAGATTAGAACAGTTAGCTTATCCTGCATTAGAGTAGATTGTGGCAGGTAGTTTAGAAGCAAGAACCAAGCTTTTCTGGAGGTCTGTCTCAAGTAGCAAGTCCCACAACTTGGAGATAGTACCCATGTTATCCAATCACACTGTGAGTTCAAATACATACATAGGGGTGTTTTGATTCGGTGATAACAGGTGTGAATCAAAATTATGGTGCTACCACGAATAGTGCTATTGATCAAACAAAAAACATTGGTGTTACAAACAATGGTAACACTAACAATAATAATAACACGAGAAATAAAAGAGCCCCTAACACTATGTCTTTTATCAACACAGTTGATGTAAACCAACCCCACAAAAACAAAATCAAACCCAAGGCCCAAACCAATATCAAAACTCTGGTCAAGGGGAAACAAATCATGGTTCTAATAACCAATTTCAAAACTACAACCAAGGTTATAATCAACAACAAAAAGACACTTAAAAAGGCCAAGAGATTACGATCCTAATCTATACTATGGTTTCTATAAGATTCAAGGTCATGACGATAGGAATTTCTACAATTGCAACAAGTTTCTGCAAAGACTTCTCAAAAACCAAAGGCAACTCTTTGTAGACATGTTCCTAGAAAATCCTGAAACAAACCTACAACCTAGTCATACCGGACCTGTCACACCTCAAAATTTGAACCCTAAACATCCTAGGGATTCCCAAGTGAATCCTAAAAATATAAAAAGAGTATTCCTATAGGAAACAATGACCATGAAACCTCCACTTCTGACAACTCTCAGGTTTCTCCTAACCTTCGTTCAAACGATAATACAAAAATCTTGAGGTTAGTCGAGCTAGAGGTTGATCCAGAAATTAATGAAACAAATCAGACGAAGGATTATGTTTTATAATCCCTACCTGCTCTTTCATTCCTATAGGATGACGTTCCTACAATCTCAAAACTAGTAGGATCCTATGATTTAATATCGGATTTGAACAAGACCTTTTCTCACATTTTGTTTCTAGATTTGCTAAAGAATTCACTGTGCATCATTCTACATTGCTCAATGTATTAGGTCTTGGTCATTTAATCCATGTTACACCACCTCCTAGCGCTCAAATAAATCATATTGAATTTGACATACATTCTCCGGGATATAATGATAGGGATACATTGGGTTTGTTTTCGATATAGACAAGATGTCATCTAACTCGAAATTGCTTGAAGAGGTGATCTTGCCTTATTTTTACAAGTCTGGGTTTATAACAATTACATTAAGAGAGCCATGATTGATGACAAGGCTATTGTAAATGTGGTTCCCTTCTCTTTCTTGTAGAAGTTGGGATATGGAGAGACAAATTGTTCCTCTAAAAGAAACATGCTAAAAGGGTATGATAGTCTTAAAGTGACCTCGATTAGAACCATAGTTCTTCCAGTCACGCTTGGTCCAAAAACCATCTTGACAGAGTTTTACATTATCGACAAGGAAACAAGTTATAACATGATCCTTGGGAGACCCTGGATTCATCGAATGAAGGCTATCCCTTCTACCCTATTCCAAGAGATTAGATTCCTCCATTTGGGGAAGGTCTTCATCACTCAAGGGGATCCTAAGCCCTTCGATATACACTTAGAAAACCTCAAGAAGAATAAAGGAGTCCATATAGAGTATGAAATTCCTATGAATCAATTGAACAAACCACCTCCATCAAAAGAGTTAGTCCCGATCACCCCGGGTGTGCCAAAGGCTGAAGTTGTTGACCTAAAAAAATTTGAGGTGGCAAAAACAGATAAGGGTAAATCAATATATGTGGAAACAATGTCCATTAAAACCACATCGAAAATTATGAAACTATTCGAGAGTGACGATCCAATTTTCCTCCCATTTGAACCACAGGGGATGGGTAGTATTCTTGATTTAACATCTCTTCCCTCCGACGACCTAGGTCTAGGTGTAAACATGATAGAATTAAAAAATGAAGAAGGAAAATTTGAGATTGAAACGATTCCCATCAAAACCATCTTTGAGGGTTGTCCTATTCGAAACCCTAGTTTCAACCCATGTGCATTTGAAATTAAGCTTGCCATATCCATGGGGAAAGGCCCCATCATTCAACAAGGGTCACAGTAAACACAATGCTCCACATAAGAAACAAGGCCGAGAAACATAGTTATGCTCAAACACACACCATGTCTCAAGAATGTGACAAAGAGGTTCACAAACGCCTCTTTCGAAGACAAATTATTTTAATGATAGGACATATACATTTATGGGCAAGGATTGTAAGTTTAAACCATAATGGTAGGCCATTTTATAGAGAACAAAATTTTTGAGGATTATGGTTCTTTGTTGTGTACTTTTAGGGGTGAAGAATTCGACATTCGTCAAATTTCTTCACATTAGCCATTATGACATGTAGTTTCACATGCATTTCCACATGTACATTGCTACATCCGCTTTGCATTTCCATATGCGATTCATTTCAGTAAATTTGTGATCAAGGGACTTATTCTTATAGCAATTCCTAGAAACATATGAAAATATTGGTAAAAATTCAAATCATATCTCTTCAAATCCTCATGGTATCATGAATTGTTTCTGAATCATTTCATCAATTCAAGAAATATAAGACAAAGCTTTTTGACAGTAACCATACCAAGGCCTGCATACTTGGTTCTATTTATAGTTTCTTCTAGATTAGGTTTCTTTGCCTACAGTCTGTGCATTCTAGAAACTTCATGGTGTCACATCTATCCCATATACATCTCTTTGGAAATAAGAAAATTCTAGACATTTTTCCTAGATAAATAAGTCAAATGCAAATCCACATAAATTTTTTATTTTACACATTTATTTTCCCTACCAACCTTTGGTGTTGAGCCTGCGTCTCTTACTAGTGATGTAGGGTTGGGAAAGGAGAGAAGTGCCCTTACTCGCCTATGCCTTGTCTATGGTGATGAGCCCATACTTCCTACTAGTAGCATGGGGCAAGGTGTAGGGGGTCTCTTTGAAAAATTTGAAAGTTAGAAACAATTCATTCAAATCATTGTGAAATCATAAATCAGAACAAAGTGAGTTAGATGTCCAAAATTCCAAAAGAGTTTAAAACCTCAAAACTAGATTTTGTCAACCAAGTGGCCATCTACGGATCTAAGTCTAGATAAACTAGAAAGCAATTCACATTTTAAACTATGAAGAAAACTTGAGTAGAATGAGGTTGTAGGGTCTCAATTTGGTTTTTCTAAATCCTTGTCTTTCTCTCATCATTACCATTCAACAAATTTCTATAGACTTTTCCCCTTCTGGCTCTTGGTGTTGAACCCTTGCATCTTATTGATTGCGTGGACTAAGGAGTGGGGCAAGTTTGTTCACTTATCATATCACTCTTTCGTCACGTCTTTCCAAAATAATACGAAGTATCAAAAATTTCTTAGAGAAACTAAAGTTTAGAATTACAGTGTATTTGCATTATCATGTATCAACATTACTAAACACAAAAAAAGAAATCATTCTATTAGTATTCATATCCATTGCATACATTCTGAAAAACATATAAAACCAGAAATTGTAAACATCTAGAGTACACATGTGAATCAAACCATAAATGTGAGTAAACTCTATGGAATGAATTACTGAACCAAAAATAAGAGTCTGTATATATATAATAATAAATCAAGTTTGTGCACAATTCCATCACACACTAGGCATGGTCAAAAGGCTCGCAATGAGCCCAAAATATACAAAAAAATAATCATATAAATTCCTGAAAAAATGGCAACTAAGCAATAAAAGGCCTGATGGCTTGTTAATCCCTATGAGATCCCTGAGACAATGCATGGTTGTATCAAGGATTCCTCCTACTACTGCTAAGATGTCAAGAATGCAATGAATAGTGGGAGTGGTCATGATGGCGGCCATTGGTTGTCATCTCACTACGAGAATGGCTCTACCTCATCAATATCTCAAGCTGTCTCGTATGTGAAAACTTGAGTATAGAAAGAATTCATGATCTCTCGCTGCCCGCCGGATGGGTGCAAACACATCATTGTGTCTCGCCTACTACTAGTGGTTATCTTGTGTTCTCAATCAACTCGACTGTGTGTCTTCCCTGAAGGGATCATTAAGGTTTCCAAACACACCCAATGAATAAGATCTCACCATCCCTCTGCATCACCGCTGCAAGAAAAGAGAAACGATGAGTTAGAAAGCTACAAAAATCAACAAAAAAGAAATACCAATTAAAATTTCGACTAAAAAGTCAAGAGAAGAGTATCAACATACTCGGATCTCCTGACATCCATGTGGGGTCATCCGGTGCTATCTTTGCAGGTACCTAGTGTGCCTCCTGTCCTCCCGAGGTAATGCGCTAAACCATGACAGATCCCTTGTCTCCTCTCTCATCTCAAGAAGAAGTGGCTCCTCTAAAACCAAGGTCTCCTTCTCCATGTCTACCTCCTCCCGCTCCACTCTCAACATCTCCTGGGTGTCATGCCACTTAGGGTCACTCTCCTCCCCCTCCATATGAGTTGCCTCGCCGTCTCACCACCCAACCCCTCATCATCAGTCTCCTCATCACCTGAATCCTCTCCAGTCTCATCTCCTATCTCCTCCTCGAATCAGATTCCACATCTATGGGCTCATCCTCCTCCCCGCTATGGGTAGGTGTAGCCTCAATCTGGAGTAAAGGTGCATGAGTGGCATCAATTACACGTCGCGCATGAATAACTCACTTAACTATTATAGGAACTCATGGAATCACCACTGTCAACTTGGATCTCTGCGAGGGCCCTTTGGGCCTCCTTGACACTCTTGTATATGGGTGCCACTAGGGAAGCATATCAATATATGGAAGATCAAATTGTTGAGGAACTCAACCAAATGGGTGAGTCTCAACCTTCCCCATCCTATCAAATAACTAACCAGTAGTGGTACAAACCACCACTGTGGTCCCATCCTATCCCCACAATCTTGCCATGTCTTGGTATGGAGTGGCCACCATGTCTGTTGTGGTCAAGGAAGCCACTGGCTGATGTGGTGCTCTGAGAATTGACATCACCATCCATCTAGCGGCCCTGATGGATCTTGGGTCATGTACTAGTACTCCCCTCCCATAGGGGATGATCCACTCATACACCTAGCTCATAACCAATGTAGGGTGGCTCAAAGACTATCCCCTGTAACCTGACAATCGGTATAAGTCATGATAAGTGATACCGAGGATATCTTCCCCCCAGGGGTAGATACACCCATGTTCCTCAATCTACATGATAATGGGAGCCCAACAATACAATAGTGTGTCACCTCCCTTGTCCCCGATCAACCACGAGGCCAAGATACCCATGATGGCCTTATGGATAGTGGGGATGGGAGCAATGGCAATAGATCGGACCTTCATCCCCTTATTTGAACCAAATGACACCACAACATCACCCATATAAGTAGCCCACAGAGTCATTGTGGCTCTAGATCATGTTGTCTCAAGATTCAACCTCCTCCCAAGTATCAGAACTCTAAGTATCTGATACACATCCTCCAATGTAATTATCCACTCACCCCTAACACCCAAAAACTGGAAGGTATTCCGGTCTACATCCCAATAAGAAAACAAGTCACATAGTATGTGACTAGCAGGAGTGACATGGGGCACTGTGTAATCCTCCAAATGCCCGCCCTCTGTAGAGTGTCAGTCTCAACCTGAGTCAACTGATCTAAAATCTCTAGGAGCCAGTCACACTCCCTCTCACAACTCTAGCGAGATGTACTCCTCCTTCTTCTGCATCCACCAAAACATAGAAAAATAGCAAGTCAGTGACATATTCAATAGGAAAGCTCATCAAAAACATGACAAAACATCAAAAATCTAAAAAATAAAAGTTTGCATAAGTTTTAAACATTCTATTGAGCTGTTACCTTGTGTAGGGCACTAGTTTTGTGACCTAGCCATAGAAAGCTCCTAAAAACACAAAAATACACCATTCTTTGCAAAATAAACGACTACCCTATGGCGCCCCCTAGGGACTAGTTTAACACAAGAAATTTTGAAAATAACCCCCTACGCAAATATTTTCAACTTTTAACATTTTAGGTTTCAAAATAAACAAATGAGGAAAACTAACCTGAGACCACGCGGGTTGATCTCCTACTCATGGAGGCATGATCACGATCTCTCAATGGTCATTTTGGCTATACTCTCATCGAAAATGGTCACCGTGGGCCCAAAGCTCAAAAATCACTAATCGAATGAGTACACATGAATTGGAAAATGAGTTTGTTTTGATATATATATATATATATATATATATATATATATATATATATGTTGTTATAACTTCATTTTGAGTGCATATGTTTGTAGGGTTGGAGCACTGATGGAGGTAAGTTCTTATCCCCGCACAAATGGTAAGTCCTCTTGTCATTTTAATTTAGTGTTTATTTTTGATATTTCATCTATCTGTACTTGAGTCTTCTTTTTTGTTTTGCAGGTAGCGGGAGTTTGGATGATGACATTTCGACACACGAGCATGTCAGGTATAGCTTCTAACTCATTATTCTGGGAATTCCATACTTAGACTTTACGGTTTATGTATTTTCATGGCTAACACGCTTCTCGAGGGAGAAATATGTACACACCCAAAATTACATGTGCTACATTATCGGAAAACGGTTACAAAATTCCCCAATGATGATTCATGTCCTTTTAGAAGGTGTTCGAGTTCCTAAGCTCATTCGCAGTGTATATTTGTAACTTAGACATCTTTACTTAGCTTTTCCACGCTTTCTTCCAACTTCCCGCTCTTTTCATGTGCAAGGCGGTGATTTTGTGACCTCTGCCCAAGACAGGGGCGGTGGTCTTACGATCGTCACCCGCTTAGGGCGGTGGTCCTAAGCGATTTTTCAGAACTCCTCATGCGTGATTTTAACACGCGATGCTTCACTTAACTTGACTTCCAAGGTGCGTTTGTGAACCAAATTGCCTAAAAATAGTCTTGATTGTATGGTATTTCTTCCCTCTTATATTTTTAAATATATTTAATTAGTTTGAACTGTCTCTTCACCCAATGATTTGGCACTCCAAGGATGCCTTGTGCATAAAGGCACATCCCAACCAATTCCTATATATTCAATGCTTGTATTCAAGCAAAGGGCCTGAGAATTTTGTGTATCTTGCATAGTATTGTTGCAACAATCATGCTAGAAATTACATAGCCAAGCTCTGTTCACTTGTGCTATCTCTCTTCTACTTGCATTACAACTAGATTTGCCTTCAAGATGCCATCGCTTTAGCACCTTTTCTGTTTTCACCTTTGCATTCCCAATTCCTTTGACTCATATGGACACACATAGAAAGAAAGGATAAATTGAGGGGACAAGTCATCACATAGCTGGATTTACCTCTGTTCCGTGAATTCCAAGTTGGAGTTGTTGTTTGATTTCCTTCATTGCTGTAATTTATTACTGTTATATCATATCAAAGAGGTTTTAAATCATTAATAGCAGCTCCGGTGATGATCTTCTTCTTCCTATCCTTGTGGATTTGAAGGAGAAAATATCTGTAGGAAGTTGTCTTGCATATCATAGATTATTTGGAAAATTTCTTGTTTTATGTTAGCATTATTTAGAATACACTCAACATAGGTGAATAACCACACCGGGTTATTTTTCTTGTTTAGTTTTAGTGTAGAAGTAGATTTGATTATTTAGAATAAAAGAAAATTTTTGTTTGTAATTATGATGTTTCAGTTTTGTTGATTTATTTAGGTTAGTTTCCTTTTAGCAGTAGCATAGATTGTTAGTTTCATCTTAGTTAATTTAGACACTTCAAACTAGTTCAAAATTGAGATTCAGTTAGACAAACCATAGGGAATTTATGCTACCCATTTAGAGCCTCTAAATCTCCCCTTTTCCAACTCAACTACTAGGGGATCACACTACCAAACCTTAGTCACTGATCCTCCTATAGTTACCCACACACATTTCCACATCGACTGCCCTGACATGACCTCGGGGTTGAGTGTGGTTGAAGGTTGCATGTCAATTTTCATCCGTACAACTACATTTTCAGAAACGGTTCAAAGTCCCCTATGATGATTATTATCTTTTTGAATGGTGTTCGAGTCCTATTTACTATTTGTGGTATATATTTGTGGCTTAATATGCTTTCCGTAGTCATTTCCATGCTTTCCTTTAGATTTTTGCAAGATTTTTCCTTATCCTTTATCTTTAAGTTAGGGAACTACATGCAATGGTTACGGAACCAACTCGATGGTTACACAACCACCGAGTCTTCCCTAAGGAGCGGTTGCATAACCACCCCTCTATGCAGACACTGTAGTTGCGTGAGGTGTTTCTAGAACTTATTTTGGCATGTTCGAACTCAAGTCAACTTCTTCAAACATCTTTTTAGCACATGTTTCTTGGTCAAATTAGTTTTTTATAGGATTGATGGATACATACCAACTTCCTCTTCCTCTTCTATTGCTAATTGAGAGTTAACTGCCCCTCATTTGAGTGAGGCAACATTTAGTGGTTGCTAAATGGCTTAGAACATTTCCCAACCTATGTTCTATAAAATCCAAGCTTCTTCCTGAAGCATTGGCCAAAGATTTCTATTGTGAATTACATTGCTATGTTGTTGTAATGTTGCTTACAAATACACAATCAAGCCAATTCTCTTTCATTATTATTCTCCTACCCGCATTGCTACCAGACTTCCTATAAGCCACCGTTGCTCCAACACTTCTTCATTACTTCTTCTACATTACCCAACACAGTTCCCTAAATTCACTTGAGCATTAAAGTTGGAAAAGAAACTGAGGGGATATCAGAGTAAACCATCACTAGCTTTGCCACAATTCTACAAATTCCAGGTTGGGGATGTACTTGGTTTTCCTTAAGCTTTCTTGATTTCTTTATTTCATTTGTATGCACAATTTGACTAGAGTAGTTAAATCAATTCAAGTCAATAGTCAATACATTAATTGGATTTTATTTTGTCTGCACAAAACTTTTGGTGATAGATTGCTTCTCTGCCTATCCCTGTGGGTTTGCAAGGGAAGTTTTTCTAGAGGAAAGCTCTTGCATTAGTTTAAAGAAATTGTAATTCCATTTCAATATGTAATCTCCATTTAGATCCTCGTTTGTTTCTACTGGGAAATTTTCATGAGAAGAAGTGCTTCGAGAAGCTTTTACTTCTTCTCATATCTCTCGAGGTAGAACAAAGGAAGTTTTAGATCCACAAATACAAATTAGAAAATATTTTGTTTTATTAGAGTAGTTTAGATCCACTTTGCATGGATAAATAACCACACCATATTATTTATTCGTTTAGTTCATTCATAGTATTGTAGAAGTAATTGTATTTCTTCGTATTTCTTCATTATTTTTTAGAAAGCATAAAATCCAAAAAGAATAGTTTAATTTAATTAGATTGTTGTTTTTGTCATTTATTTTATATAATTGAAAAAAAAACATGATTATATTTCCTTATTTAATTAGCTTGCTTTCTTGTATTAGATTACTTGAGTACACATCCCGCATGACCATTTCGAGTCCTAGAGAACCCAATGATTACATTTTTGAACCAATAGTACCACAACCAAACTTATTGGTAGCATTTCCGACATTGACCAAGTCCTTCAAATTCACACCTTCCAAACCACTTGAATTGGTGATATCACTACACAACTGAGGGATTTGAACATCGAGGACGTTAAAGCCTTTGAGTTCTGGACTAGTCATCCTGGTTATAGATTACATTGATCATTCACATGACCATTTAGGGTCCTAGGAAGCCTAGAGACTACATTTATGACCCTAGAGTTTCTCAACCAAATGCACCAGGGTTATTCATAAATATTGATACAGGTTTGAGGACTTTAGTTTTCCAAACATCCCCACAACCACTTGTCATTATTGCATAGTTGGCTACACTGAACGTCGAGGCGTACAAATCTTATGAATTTTGGATAAGTTAACCGGTCACAATTAGAATTTTTCCTATCCACACGTCATCTCTCACACTTCCATGACCTTATCGGAAATTTTTTCAAGGTGATCGGGGAAATTCCCATGAATTCCACAACCAGTTGAGAGTCTCGCACACCGATATTGATATACTTTTATGTGTGTGTATTCTTCTTGACCGTTCCATCACTCACATTCAGGTTAGAGAGGATTTTATTTTCCTAGATGAGTAGATCCCTTTAGTTCCCATAGAGGACATTAGATTCCCCGATAACTTGTTCACCACATTCACCCATTTTTGAGTATTTCATACATTCACCCTATTTTGCTACCACATATTCATTTATCCATCCCACAATGATCATTTGTTCAAAGACGATGTCAGGAGGTCCCATACACCTGAAGGTCACATGTTGATTTTTAGGTGTATAGTATCATCTCAATTGGAGGAAGGCATCCCTCATCTGACATAAAAAACCTGATTGATGGTTACAGTTTGGTTGGAGATATTCATTTATGTATGGTAGTGGCTATTCTCCCATAGAATGCAACAAACCTCATCATGTTTCCATAAAAGACCCCATAAACACATATATGTGCATGTGTGGGTGGGTATTTTTACGTAATGTTGGAAAATAACATCGAGATATCTTTGAAAAATGTTAAGTGTAAGGTATAGTTTCTTGTTGATAGAGTGGTTTATTGAAAAAACTTGCATGATTTTTCCTTGTGTGTTATCAACCTTGTAGAATTATTATAGGACAATCCTTTTGATCCATATTGACATTTACACTTGCACCTTGTTGTCCAAACCTTGATTAGATCATTGAAATTGTGTCATCACGATGTATGTTTTCCTTATATTCCCTTTGGAAAATCACACAAACATCCCTTATTTGTTCAAGAAACGTCTAGTTGATTTTCATTATGTTGCCCAAATCAACATGGAACCTTTTTTGCTTTGAAGACGTTCGATCATGCTATCTAGGTTTCGGCATTTCCATCCAAAGATTCCTATAGCGATTAAACCTTAGTTGGTTCCTCAAGCTCCAAAACCACTTGGGCACCTTGTTTACCACCTTCATCTCATAGTCAGTGGTATGGTTTGGACGATTCTGATCCAATTTATTATTTAGGTTACCCCCATCTTCTTCTGATTCCAATCCAAACTATTCTTCCGACGCCTCTCGGTCTTACGAAGATGCTGATCAAACTATTATTCAGATCGGACTCATAAGTCACGGTCCTCCCTTTCTTCATAGCACCCCTTTATTAGTCACCTCAACGACGTCTTCCTCTTTTGAAGATTTGTGTGACTTCAATTCCACTCAATCAAACATCTAATTTGACGCTTGAGTCGTGGTCCCCCTTTCTTCGGGACCCCTTTATCCATTACCTCAACGACTTCCTCCTCTCGATGAAGATCTCTCTAACTCGAAGTTCCTCTAGTCACTCATCCAAGACAACTCCTACGTTGCAATCTACCGACTGAATACATGATCCTATTTATTTCTTTGGGACTATATCATCTTATAGGTAAGCCAATGCCATCTTCTTCCACTCGCAAGACATCTCAATCGAAGTCTAATTTGTCTCCCGAGTCATCTTCTTCTATCAATCATAATCCAATTCATCTTTAGCCCTTGGGTCATTTCGATCATTCCTTATCCTATATTCATCCATCTTCTAAAGATTAATGTTTGCATCCATGTTAGACCCTTTACAAGAAATGATGTGCTAAGATATCTTTTTGACACACTATCCAATTCCTTTATGGACACAATAAGTTCAAACCTTCCCCTCATTAAACATCTTCTCGATCTTCCACATCTGTTGGACCCATTTCTTCTAGTCAACCTCCCATGGTCACAGAAAAACAAACCATATTGATTGATTTATTTCCGAATGAAGAAGTGATCACAGAATTCATAGGGTTACACCATGATGTTCCTCTAAAGGATAATGAGAAAGAAATATCTTTAGACTCGATGCATTTGTGTATTGGGGGGAAGAAATTGATTCCTTTTGTCAGAAAATAGAGGATGATCCTAAGACCATTGAACTTGATCCTCATCTTACTCATACATCTTCATATTCTTTATTGCATGATGAAATTTTAGGTTTGACATCGAGCCATGCCCTATTTTATCATTACCAAATCATTATCTATCTATCATGATTCCTCAATCCTAATCGTAGCTTAGGTCACCACCTAATCACCCATCGTCTTCTTCTATATGCGGGTCACATCTTGGTAACCCCATATCTTCTACTCTTGGCTCATGTCCTAATATCCCTTTACCTTCCATTCTTAGGTCACCACAGTAGCCCAATGTATTCCTCTATGTATGGGCCTCCTCCGGTAGCCCATCTTCATCTATTCTTGGGGCATGTCTTAGCATCCCCTCATATTCTATTTTCAGGTCTCCTCCAGGTAGTCCTTCATGTTCCATCTTGGGGCCACATCCTAGTAGCCTTCCATCTTCTATCTATGGTTCACCTCCTAGTAGCCCATCTTCTTCAATTCTTGGACCATATCATTTCATCTGTCACACTTTCCTTTTACTAATGAGTGGCAAGCTCACCGTCATTTCTCACATCGATCCTAAACATCCACTTTCTTCTCCCACTTCTTGGGATCAGATGAGTCATGCCTTAGCTTATATGAAACCCAAACAATTTCTTTATCAAGATAAGATCAAAGGTTCAAAGAGATCCAAAGATCCCAACAAATCAAATAGCCATAAAGTTAAAAATCAAACACGATTCAAGAATGCACACCAACACAACCATCAAGTATGGCACAAAGTGCATAAACCTATGGATAGGGAACTCAAGCTCCCGCATGTAAAATTTGTGTTTCAAGATAAGTCATAGTCATTTATTGAGTATGAGCTCACCACGATCATTGAGATTGGAGAGAATATGACCCTTAATTAGAACAAATTCCTAATCTCCCTTATCAAAGAAATAACAAACATCATTGTTGGATATTATCACTCTGAGTGACATTGTTGGTCCAAACTTCTCAAAACCATAAAAAATATTAAAAATCATAAAAGATTCAAAAATACAAAAATGATAAAATATTAAAAATAAAAGGTACAAAGATCAAACATTGTAATTAGGTATTGAGTACACATGGATGTTCTTTCTTCCCTTTCATTCCATTCTCTCTGCAAGTCTCCGCCACTTTCATCCCTTCGATGATATTTTGGTTAGTCTATTAGAACTCATTTTGTGACGTTTATCTTTATGGTATCCATTTGATCTTGGTCTTTTAGCACCTTGGTAAATTAAAGAACGATTGACCTCTTAGAGATCCTATCACAATCAACATCTAATAAACTTGTTGCGAAGAAATTTTGGACATATTTGTTGATACTAATCAATGTTGTCATCACAATCACTTCCACATCCTTCCATCAAGCCATTTGTGGTTCTTAACCCCTTGTTAAATCAAGAGAGCTGAAATAAATTTTTAAAAGAAAAAAATCATTCAAAATCAAAATTAAAAGTAAAAGCAAATTGATATATAACTCTCTCTTGGGAATTTCCAATAAACTCTATTGGGGCTATGAATTCCTTCCTAAAGATAGAAATTTTTTTGATTAGAATCAAATACATCTCCATCGGGGCTATGGATGCTTGGATGACGGAGAAGAGCAATGTACAAATCTCCTTCCACCCTTCATTCACAAATATCCTTTCAAAATAAATCATTCCTACACATTGGCTAGTGTTTCTTCACTTGTTGTCTATCAAATCTTCCCTCCAAGAAGTAATAAACTTCTACATGCACACATTGGATCTCTATGAGAAAATAGGATTAGTATGTTACCAAGTGTATTTTTTTGGACCTTGTTCAAACTCTTACTTTAGTCCTTATCTTGTCTCATGATTTGTGCCTTGGGCTAATCACCTTTTCATTGCGAGGATTCTAGCTACATTTTCCATGTCCTTACATGGAATTCATGTTGTTATTCTGCTTCGTTAAGAACATCCATGTGTATAAGATTGCATTTTTACTATGTTTGAGGGAAACTTTGTTCCTTCTTGCAATAAACAATCTTCTACTCCTCTTTATAAGCAACTTCTTGTCCATCTTACGTTGGGGGCATCCTTTCTCCTTGACATTTTATTTGTTTGTGTTCATCATCAGGTTGAACATATATATTTTGGCATTGATCTAATCTATCCTCTTGTATATACGCATGGAATTCTACCCTTGTACATCCCATCTATCGATGGGGGCGTCCCACGGTCCCTTCTTTTCCTATACATAGCTTTAGAAAAATTTCAAAATACCAAAACATTCAGAAATATTTAGAAAATACCAAAAACATTCAAAATATTTAGAAAATCACAAAACAATATAAAATCATTCAAAATCGTAAAAAATCAAAAATTTGCAAAAATTGGTAAAACATTGGTACGTAGATGAATCTGTGTCAAACACATTGTATTCAAATTATATTTTGCTTATGTTTTCACTTGTTTCTATAACAACGACTCTCAGATCATTTATATCTACCTTCCATTAACAAAGATGGTTTGCTTGCTATGTCTATACTCCTTTGGCACAACAAATTTTTGGGTACTATTTCATAGCACATGAATGATTTTACATAGGACCTAAGTGTCCTCCATTATTCCCCTCTCATGTATCCTTGCTTGGGGAACCACCATTAACCTTTGTCATTACACATGAAAATTTGGGAAGCGTAGATCGATAACAAAACATTTGTGCAACTATCTTAGACATTGTTGGTTTAAGTATGTGTTTTTGTACTTGTTTCTCTGTTAGGTTGGCTTGTTTAATTTCTAGTATTACATTGCATTATGTATGTTTCATAGATTTAAGAATCTTTTTACTTTATCGTATTACATTGCATTATGTATGTTGCATGGAGTTAAGAATATTTTTACTTTCTTGCATTACATTACATTATGTATGTTGCATGGAGTTAAACATCTTTTTACTTTCTCATATTGCATTGCATTTTGTATGTTGCATGGAGTCGGTGTTTTAGAAATGAACAATTGTTCGTATATGGATTTTCATGTCCTATT
The DNA here is from genome assembly GCA_018340775.1 of Taxus wallichiana var. yunnanensis. Taxonomy (NCBI): domain Eukaryota; kingdom Viridiplantae; phylum Streptophyta; class Pinopsida; order Cupressales; family Taxaceae; genus Taxus; species Taxus wallichiana. The sequence goes on from CM031239.1 coordinate 662,588,763, forward strand.
AATTTTTTTGTATGCGTACATTTTTAATAAGGACCGATGATGAAGATCACTATTAATATGATGAAAAATAAGTTTACACGACACTTTGGGTGGATGTTAGCTCAATCCCCCTTCCTCATATATTATTTTCTTCTATATTCTCTTTCTTCTCTTCACATTATTCTCCTAATTTACTAGGGGCATATTAACCACTTAGTTTTCTATCTATTTCCTTCATCTTTTCGATTGTCGATCGACCTCTTTCATCACCCCATCGACACTCGAGGGGGCATCCTTCATTCTACTAAATTTTCTTCTATCCCTTCAAAATTTATACTTTTTTATGCTTGTCTACTATCTTTGAAGTGGTGTCACTTACGCCACCCCAAAGAGGGGAAATGTAGACACATAAAACCTACTTACGCTTAGCATCTCCTCCAATTCGGTCAATTAACGACACTTTGTTAATTAACTATTCTTTGCTCCATTCTCGGATGCCCATTCATGACATTATTTTGGTCATAATCCTCCTATAATAAACTAATTTGGCTAATAAACTCCTTTTAATAGATAAAAATCTCCCCATTTCCCTCTACATCACTTCTGTAAGCTTCCTAGGCTATTAATCAAACACATGATTAATCAAACTCCTCCCAACTCTCATGAGTCACTAATCACTTGCTAATCAAGTTTAACTAGCCTAAACCAAGCTTAACTAGCCTAAAGCATGTTTATCCACTCCTAATCATAAAGTGATTTTGGACTTACCTTTTGTCCCACATGCACTAGAATTCCACATCTTCCCAAATGGAAATCTATAAATACAAGGCTAAGCCATCCCTTTAAACAAGACCTATATGAAACTTAGACACTTTGACATCCGAATTCTTTAGAGATCTTGGCAAACAAACTCATTTGCATTAGCTAAAGCTAGAAGCATTTGATCTTGAGCCATCCTCCATTGGAATAGCTTCATCTTGCATCCATTTCTTCATGCTAGGTTAGTAATGAAATATCTAAACATGGCCTTGTAGCCATTTTAGTGAGATTCATTCACCTTCTTGAAATAGACAACAAATCACCCTTTGATTGCTAAAATGATCTTCATAGGTTCATGTTTTAATTAGCAATCTAAAGATTATGAATGGATTAGGCATGCTAGTTTGATTTAATCTTATTTCATGTAATGATAGAAGTTACTCCTTTAAGCTCTTATGTTGATGGTTTAGTGTAGATTTGATCAATGCTTTGATGTTATTAAGCTTTAGCTTATTTCGATTAGTTTTCCTAATTTACACATGAACACAATAATCTATCCCCATAATATACACTACAATATGATAGAAGTAAATTGTTTACACAAAGTGGAAATGCCTAAAATAGTGAACTACCATCAAGTGCAAAGATCACTAGGTACACTCTGAAAACTAGTTTTTAGTGTAATCAACATACACCCTAATTGTAACCACAAAGGATAGTTACAATAAATGCCCAAAATGAGGGACTTAGTAAATGTGCAAACATCCTGTATGGGTACAATGAGTTTGTAAATTAATTACAAAAACAAAATGGTTCCCAAAATGGGTCTTACAAGCATCCATACTTTGCAAAAATAAAATCAACAACAGAATATTGAAATGCAAATTTCAAAAATAGACATTTCCAACCATGCCCACTAAACCTGCATACTATTGTTAGAAATATCCCAAGCTGAAACATGAGATGTACCAAGATATACCAAAACTCAAAGCTAAAATAAGGAGATGTAAATGGATTATCAATCAAAAATTTTAGAGTAAGAAAACCCACTAAGTATGGTAAACCTATCCCTTAGCTTTTCTCACCAAATATGAACTCCAAAACCATTAAAAGATAAATAGGAAACAATTCCACAAAAAAACATAATTGGAATCCCATAACAAAAGCCCTGAATTAATTGCATGCTACTTTAGACACCTAAAATTTGCTTATACAACTTTAATACCTAAAGTAAGCCTCTTATCTTGCATTGAACCAATAAACCTTCTTATTGGTTAAATCCTCGCTTCCAATGCATCCAAAATCCATCAAAACCCCCTCCGGATACTCCCACAGAAAGCTTCCTAAGCCTACTTGAAATATTAATTAATTCTAATCCAAAAGTGCATTCTAATATATTTTGGCTTACCTTGTTTCTCACATGCACCAAATTCATTCCACTCTTGGAATATGAAACCCATAAATAAAAGCATACCCCCTCTCATCATTTCTAGCTCGAGTCTTCTAGGAATAAATCTTAATCTTGATATATCTTTTGGTATTAGACCAACAAGAACACTCTCTCTTTAGTCTATTTTATGCCATTTCTATATTTTAGAGTTTTCTTCATTGTTATTGAGCTATTTACTTTGCTATTGCATCTTTCACTTAATCTTTCAGTAAATAGCGAGAATTATATGGTCTTGTAGTCATTAATGGTGAGCCTCTATTCTCAAAATACCTTGAGAATCAAACAATCGTAATTGATTGCTAGGATCTTCAATAGGTTCACGTTTTCATAGCTTTCAAAGAGTAGAGAATTGTTTAGATACGCTATGTTTGATTGTTTATTTCAAAGTTATGTATGCATGCAGAGAAATATTTCTTGTTCATCTCTTATCTTGATGGTTCATCATATTGTTGGTTAATATTTGAGGTTTCTTAAGTGTTCTAGCCTCATTCTATAGCTATCTAACTTTTACATGTTCACATATGGCATGCCTGGTGGGACCTTACTCCATGGTCTTTAGAAGATAGTTTTCAAGCTTTTATTTCAAGTTTCTAACCATTTTTCATGCTTTTTGGGGTTAAATAGTTAAGCTTTAAGAAAATTTATAGCTTTTGGTGGAGTAAATCTCCATTTTTATGCAAAGTTAGTGGGTTCAATTTAGAAATTGAGTTAAAAGGAAATAATATAACATGTTAACAATTTTGGATTTTTTTTTGTGCATTTTTTGTGTTGTTTTAGGCCCATGCGCAGTGTTGGAAAAGAGGCGCGCACATGTCAAAAAACATGCACACCTATTCAAGGTAGCAGCACACACACATTCAAAAGGGCGCGTATACATTCCCAAGGTGCACATACGTCTCTTAAGGCATACATACGCCTCTGTGGGAGAAAAAACACTTGTGCATGTGCACATGCATTAAAAAGGATGCTTATAAGTCTCTACGTGGGTGTAAAAATTCCGCACGTGTGCACATGCATTGAAAATGGTGCGAGATATGTCATCAATGGTGTGCATATGTCATTGGGGGTGTACACACATTGAACCGTGTTCATTACCTATCTTCGGAGGCCATAAATTTTACTCCCGAACTCAAAATGACTTTGTTTCTTTTGTGTTGGAAAGGTATTGAAGATAAATAAGAATTAGAAACATAAGATTATGATTTTTCCTTATATAAGATTTATGGTTTCCTTTATTAGAAAACTAGGAATTTTCTAACATGTCTAAAGTTTGAAAAGTTTGATCCATTTGATTTTCTAACAGTTTTGTAGGGTCTGATCAATGGTTTACAGGTTACTTTTGATCATATATTTTGTACTAACTTAGTTTAAGTGTTTGCATTTTTACTTGTGAGGTTTGAAACACGTATGCTCTTCCCTCATGCCTTTTAGGCGATCTTGGGAATAAAAAATGGTTCAACACCTTATTTATGCTTTCAAAAACACTTCACTTAAATTTTCTAAAGGACGAAACCTCAAAGTTGGTTAAAAAAATTGCTTTTCACAATTTGGTTAAGTATTTTCCATTTCCACAAATTCAATGAGATCTAACATGTTGTATGCTCTTTCCTTGCGTCTTAGGATGATCTAGGAAATTAAAAGCAACATTTTATCTCCTTTTATGGTATTTTGATCACTTGGAAAATTACTAATTTTTTTCATGTAGGTCCATATTAGTCACGAAAGAATTGGAGTCTAGAAAAATATAACTCGTGTGTTGTAGGTTGCCAACGGTGTTCAAAACCTAACTAAGATCAAAGAGAAAAAACACACCATATTCAACACACTTGATTTACAGGTTCGGATAAGGGTAGACCCATCGATTTAAACTAGGACATATCCCCCTTGGCATAAGCCTTAAGCTATAACAAAGGGGGTGGTCCTAGGAACCCCAAAGTAGTCCACCGCTGAGTAACCTCATGGACAAAATGGGAAGCGATCCACTTACCCAATTGACTAGTATTATCTTTGTGAGTTAGCACCAAAAAATTATCCATTTGCAACCCCAGGTGAGAATACAAATGAACACGTTTATGCTCATTTTATTTTAAGTGGATAAAGTAAAGTCGGGATACTCTAAGGTTAGTCATATAACTTCCTTGGTAAACTGAGCTCACAAAGGGTGTTTGTGGTACCTAGTTGAGATAACTACCTAGGAATCCATATCATTTTGGATCCAACTTAACTGTATCAAACCATCATGTTGTATCTAGATTTTGCATGAAGTGATAACTATTTTGGAGTCAAAACCTTGTTGATCGAATAAGGGGATGAGTCCATCAAAGTTGATCCTAACGTCATTCATCACAAAAGTTATATAGAGTATTACTTTGACATAGTTTTTCACTCGCCCTAAGGTGAGGTGAAACTCTTCCGAAGTGAAACCTAGTCTTTTCCAACCCCATTTGGTCTACACTGTTGTTATCTTATTGCCCATTTGGGACAAAATAGATACAACATGCGCATATACCTCTATAAATAATCGTGTCCACCACTTTTGTAGTCTACTTACATGACTAGGTTGTAATGCTGGAATGCAAATGTTGAAAGTGTGAATGGTACGTCCTCATGTTCTAGTAGGCCCCTTGTCTCAAATCCATATTGAGACTCATTATCATCGTAGTTAGGCTTGAGTCATCATTTGATCTCCCTTAGACATGTTACTTTGTCCGCATCACCTCGACACAATTACAATACTTACATCTTGTTTCTTGCAAACGCGATCTAAGTGTCCCTATTGTGGAGTTACACTACCCACATTTTAGCAACTCATTTGAATACTTTGACTTGGTTTTATTTTGAACATCGCCCAAATATTGAAAATGTTGATTACCTTGTTTACGTCGTTTAGATATCATTTCAACATTAATATCTCGCTTCTTCATGAAGCTTGGTTAACGTGTCTAAGTGGTGTTGTTATGTGGCTTACATTTGTAACCTTCACCTTTTGATATTTAGGCCTTGTTGGTTTCTAAAAATTCATCATAGTATCCTTTGATTGGGAGTCACATCTACCCCTTGCTAATACTTACACCTCGTTCATATTGAGCTTGACATAAATATTAACATTGAGTTGATTATCTAGTATTGAACTACCGTTGAGAAACATAAGGTGTAAATCTTAGATTGGTTGATTGGTTTACTCATAGACTTGCATGATTATTCCTTGTATGTTAACAAACTCATAGACTTATTCTAGGAAAATCTTGTTGGATTATTGAAATAATGTCATTATGATGTATGTTTTCCTTAGATATTCTTTGGAGAATCACACAAACATCCCCATATCTACCAAATGTCTAGTTGGATGTCATTATGCTTCCCTAAATTGACATGGAACTTCCTTCCCTTTGAAGGAGTTCCATCACACTATCTTGGTCTATGCATTTGTACCTAAATGATGCCAACAATGAATGACTATCGTGCAGTTCCTCACACTTACAACAATGTGAAATCTAGGTTTAGGCATTCACATCAAAATATTCCCATTATAAATAAATCTTTTTGGTTCTTCGTGCTAGAGGGCCCGTTTCGGTTATCACATTCCCCACCTTTATCTCATGGTCAATGGATAGATTTTATGAGTCCAATCCAAACATTCTTTCTGAAGATTCAGATCCAAAATATGATTTTGATTCCTCTCCTTCTTCGATGAATCGGATTATTATGATTCCTCTAAATCCAAATGTTATTATGATTCCTCTAAATCAACTCCTAAATCATGATTCCTCTAATTTGTCTATGGAGACATCTTCTTATATCAATCAAAGTCCAATTTATCCTTAGCCTTTAGGTCATTTCAAACATTCCTCATTCTATCTTCATCAACCTTCTAAGGATTAATGTTTTCATCCATGGCGAACTATTCAAAAAGAGTGATGTGCTAAGATATCGACGCACTAGCTGATTCCTTGGTGGAAACAATAAGGTCAAACCTTCTCCTCATCCACATTATCAAAAATCTTCTAAATATTCAACACTTGTTGACCTCTTTCTTCAATCCGCCTACTATGGTCGACCCACAAAGACCCATACTGGTTGATTAATTTAAAAATGAAGAAGCGATCAGGGAATCCATGGGGCTACATGATGACATTCCTATAAAGGATCACAAGAAAGGATTCTATTTAAACCTTGATGCGTCCATGTATTTCGGAGAAGAAATTGATTCCTTTTGTTAAATAGAGGAAGACCTAGATATCATTGAACTTGATCCTCCTCTTACACCTCCATCTTCACATTCTTCATTGCATGATGAACTTCCTGAGTCTAGCATAGATCCATGGCCTATCTTCTCATTTCCCAATCATTCCTTACACATCACGATTCCTCAATCACAATCACACCTTGGGTCACTACTAAGTATCTCACCTTCTTCTATACTTGGGTCACATCCTAGTAGCCTTTCATCTTCTATGTGGATTACCTCCTGGTAGCCCATCATCTTCATCTTCTATGTGTGGGTCTCCGCTAAGTAGCTCACCATCTCCTATGAGTGGGTCTCCTCTAAGTATCCCACCATATTCTATTTGTGGCTCACCACTGAGTAGCCCCTCATCTCCTATGCTTGGGTCACCTCCTGGTAACCCATTATCTTCTATTCTTGGACCACATCCTACTAGTCCACCATCTTCTATTTATGGGACACCTCCTAGTAGCCCATTATCTTCTATACTTGGGCAACACCCTTGTAGCCCCCTTTGTCTTCTATTTTTGGTTCACCTCTAGGTATCCCTTGTTCTTCCATCTTGGGGCCACATCCTAGTAGCCTTTCATCTTCTATTTGTGGATCACCTCCTGGTAGCCCATCCTCTTCAATTCTTGGACCGTATCCTTTTCATCCATCACATCATCCTTCTACCAATGACTAGGGAAAGCCCACCATCATCCATGCCTTTCCTATCATCACTCATAAATGTCCACTTTCACCTCCCACTTCTTGGGATTAGATAAGTCATGTATTCACTTATAAGAAACCCAAACGACTTCTTCATCAAGCTCAGGTCACACATTCCATGAGCTCCAAATCTCCCAATAATTCCAATGATCATAAAGTTACAAATCAGATGTGATTCAAGAATTCACACCAACGCACCCATCAAGTATGGCACAAAGTGAAAAAACCTATGGATAGGGAACTCAAACTCCCACATATGAAATCCATGTTTCAAGATAAATCATAGTCACTTATCGAGTATGAGCTCACCACGATCATTGAGATCGGAGATAATATCACTCTTGATAAGCAAAAACTCCTAGTCTCCTATATTAAGGAAATCACAAACATTGTTGTTGGATCCTATTCGCATTGAGTGACATTGTTGGTCCTACTTCTAGAAAAAGAAAATACAAAAAAATGAAAAACACATTAAAAATCAAAGGTACAAAGATCAAACATTGTAATCAGGTATTACATACACATGGATGTTCTTTCTTCCCTTTCTTTCCATTCCTCTACAAGTCATCCACCATTTTCATCCCTTCGATGATATTTTGGTTAGCTCATTCGCACGCATTTTGTGACGTTTATCTCTATGGTATCTATTTTGACCTTAGTCTTTCATCACCTTGGTAAATTAAAGAATGATAGACCTCTTAGAGATCCTATCACATTCAACATCTAATAAAATTGTGAAGAAATTTTGGATGTATTTGTGGACACTAGCCAATGTCATCATCGCAATCACTTCCACCTCATTCCATCAATCCATCAGTGGTCTTAACCCCTTGTTAAAAATGATCAAGAGAGCTGAAATAAGTTTTTAGAAAAATAAAAGAAAGAATAAAATAATAAATCAAAAGTAAAAATGAAAATTGATACATAACTCTCTCTTGGGCTATTTCCATTATCTCTCCTGGGGACTATAGATGCATGGATGACAATAGAGAAATGACGTGTTTAGAATAAAATACATCTCCTTCAGGGCTATGGACGCCTAGATGGAAATGGAGAAATGTATGACTCTCCTTCCACCTTCCATTTACAAAATTAAATTTGGAATATAAATCATTCCTACACATTGGATAGTTTTTCCTCACTTGTTGCCTATTAAATATTCTCTTCAAGAGGTAATTCATTTTCATATGCACACATTGGATCTCTAGGAGCAAACACGATTAATATGTTACCAATTTTCTTTATTTAGGCTCTTGCTTTAGTCCATGTCTTGTCTTAAGATTTGTGCCTTGGGTTAATCACTTCTTCGTCAAGGTATTCTAGCAACCTTTTCCATATCCTTACATGACATTCACGTTGTTCCTCTCCTTCATTTAAAACATCCATGTGTATAAGGTTTCCTTTTTTCTACGTAAGAGATTTTTCCCTTCTTGTAATAAACAATCTTCCATCTATCAGTGGCTTCTTGGCCCGCTTACGTTGGGGGCATCCTTGCTCCCTCTCGACACTTCATTGGTTTGTGTTCACCCTCATGTTGAACATATCTATCGTGGCCTTGACTCAACTTATCTTCCTCCTATATATATATGTGTGTGTGTGTGTGTGTGTGTGTGTGTGTGAAGAACTTGCCTTTGTACATTCCCATATCTCACTGGGGCATCTTCACATTTTCACCTTTTGTACATACACGTGGCATTCTTCCCTTGTACATCCTATCTATCGTGAGGCATCCATGATTATTTAATTTTGTTGTACATACCTTTGGAATTTTTTTTAACTCTGAAACATTCAAATATGTTAGTTGGAAAAATCAAAACATTCAAATATGTTCCCATAGAAAACTAAAAAAATAGAACATTGTCTCGAGATAACATCAAAAACAATATAAAAATTCAAAAAATTACAAAAATCGGTAAAAGGCTAATACGTGGCTGAAATCCATGTCACATACATGGTATTCATATCATATCTTGCTTACGTTTTCACTTGTTTCTGTAACAATGAATCACAGATCATCTGGATCTACCCCCATTTTATAAATCTAGTTTTCATACTTTGTCTGTACTATCTTGGCACAATGAGCTGCACGGTACCATTTTGTATTCCACAATGCTTTATCATTGGACCTGTGTCCTTCATCAATTCCCCTCGCATGTATCCTTGCTTGGGGCACCAATTTTAACCCTTGTCATTAATCACGAACATCTAGGAACTGAATCTCGATAACAAAACATTTTTGCAACTATCTTGAACATTGTTGGTTTGAGTATGTGTGTTTGTACTTATTTCCTATTAGGTTGGCTTGTTTACTTTCTCATATTGCATTGCATTTTGTATGTTGTCATGGAGTTGGAATTTTAGCAATGGACAATTGTTTGTGTTATGGATTTTATGTCATTTTACACCTTTTTCGTATGCTTATATTTTTAATAAGGACTGATGATGAAGATTTCTAGTAATGTGATGAAATAAATATTGTTTTACATGGCACTGGATTGTTGATAGCTCAATATCCCTTCCTCATCATTTTTCTTCTATGTCTCCTTTCTTTTCTTCACACTATTCTTTCTTCTTTTTTTTTTTTCATCTTTTCTATTTTGATCGATTTCTTCCATCACCCCATCGACACTCAAGGGGGCATCCTTCATTCTACTAATTTTTCTTCCACCCCTTCAAAATTTTATCTATTTGTGCTTGTCTACTTTCTTTGAAGTGGTGTCACTTACGCCACCCCAAAGAGGGGTAAATGTAGACACCTAAAATCCTCTTACACATATTTAATACCTAAAGTAAGCCTCTTATCTTGCATTGAACCAATAAACCTTCTTATTAGCTAAATCTCACTTCCAACGCATCTAAAATCCATCAAAACCCCCTCCAGATACTCCCAGAAAGCTTCCTAAGCCTACTTGGACTATTAATTAATCCTAAAAGATTAATTAGCTTCCAATTCTAATCAAAAAGTGCATTCTAATCTATTTTGGCTTACCTTTTGTCCCACATGCACCAAATTCATTCCACTCTTAGAATATGAAACCTATAAATAGAAGCATACCCCTCTCATCATTTCTAGATACTGAGTCTTGTAGGAATAGATCTTAATATTGATATATCTTTTGGTATTAGACTAACAAGAACACTCCTCTTTTATTCTATTTTATGCCATTTCTAGATTTTAGAATTTTCTTCATTGTTATTGAGCTATTTACTTTGCTATTGTATCTTTCACTCAAGCTTTGAGTAAATAGGAGAACTATATAGTCTTATAGCCACTAATGGTGAGCCTCTATTATCAAAATGCCTTGAGAAGCAAACAATCATAAGCGATTGCTAGGATGTTCAATAGGTTCATGTTTTCATAGCTTTCAAAGAGTAGAGAATTGTTTAGATATGCTAGGTTTACTTGTTTATTTCAAATTTATGTATGCATGTAACGAAATAGTTATTGTTCATTGTCTTATTGGTTAAGCTTTGAGGTTTCTTAAGTGTTCTAGCCTCATTTTATAAATTTATAACTTGTACATGTTTACAACTATAAAAATCAAGAGCTATGTAATATAAATTTGAAAATTTGTTTACCAACCCATGCCAATGGATTTTAATCTACAGGTATCACTTGATCTAGGGTTTTAACATCAATTGATGGTAGATCTGAAACTTCATTTACCTTTGAAACATGTCTATACTCCATATTTTTCCTACCACTACACTGATGGTGAGATGGATGGAGTATCCGAAAAAATTTCATTCGATGTCCATTGTCACAACAAGGGGCACATAAATTCCTAGTAACAGAGGAATTATTCTTGCCATCTCTTGCTCTTGAATGATGAGATCACTCTTTTGATTTACCTTCTTCATAATGAACAACAAAAATTCTTCAACAAAGTCCTTCTCTTCCAACATCTGGAAAAAAGGTTATGAATCCCTGTAACGTACAAGTAAAGAACTCCATAATTTTCTGAATATCAAAGCCAAACTTTTCAAACTAAAAGAGTGGATCAAAATTTTTACAACATTTCTTCTTAGAATGCAAAGGTGTGTAAGAAAGAGGAGGTGGTATCTCATTACCTTGTCTCTGTAAATTCTTACCAAATTCATCCTGTGATGATGAAACATTTGATTCCTACACCAAATCTACCTGCAAGACTAGTGGGGTATTCTCTTTTCTTTTGGAAGCCTATCTCCCATCATCATTCTTGGAGCATTCTCCAATATCTTTTCCCACACTAGAAAAAAAACCCAATCCTAGAGGACGATCCTTGACTTGTATTTGGTTAGTAATGCCTTGGCTATCTTTGCCAAGACATCTTCCATTAAAACCCATCTTAAATAACAATTTGGATCCAATGCCTCTAATATGCTTTTCAAACAAACCAAAGACATCATTACCTAAATCCAAAACTAAATGGGAGGAAGAAGAAGATTCACATGGTGAGAAAATTACAGTGCACTCTATCATGGTCTCTCGCATCGAAGAAGAAGGAACTTCCTTCTTCTCGATCACCATACCTGCAAATTGATCAAGAGCTCATCCTTTGATGCTAGCTTTGTTTTCAACCGATCAACTTGCTCTTCAAGGAATAGAGCTTGCATCATAGGAATGCATTTTCCTCTTGGATTTATCTATTGATGCTCTTGATCTCTTCTAATATTTCCTCTTTATTGTTTTCCCCATGATTACCTACAAACAAATTGATCCCAAAATTACTGCAAAACTGCCGAGTAAGAAGATCAAGCCAAATAGTTTGCACTAATGGGATTAACAAATCAAAAACTAGTATCTAAATGCAACTGAAGCAATAATGAAACTAGCTCGATACCAAATTGATCCGTAAACATTGTAGAAAATACTTCCACTAAAATAATGTTTACCTAGATTTTAAAATTATCAATTTACCAAAATCTAATTGATTGAAATTGATCTAATTCGGAAATGAAGTCTCGATTCAAAATGCTTTCAAAATCTTATTTTAAAAATGAGTTTCACACCCATGTTAGTTAGCACTTTGAATCATTCCAAAATTTGTTTTAACCGATTTAACGAAAATGTGTTGTAACTAATTTTAGTGTGTAAATTATGATTAAAAACTACTTATTAGGTGCAAAATTAAAACTATAAAAATCAGAATCAAATGAGCGATCAAAATGACACAAATTGATAACAGAGTTCACCCACTTTGCTACGTCTCTAGATTCACAAAAACATGAATCAATCTAATAGAAAATAATTTGAAGTACAATTACCCTTACAAAATGATAAATATATCATAATGACCTACAATAAGAGTTGATACCAATCTAAGGACTCGCAAAACAATAAGAAAAACTTCCCCAAATCCATTCATGGCTCTACAAGTATTTCCATGAGCGTACTCCATGTAAATGAGCCAGAAAGACTCCTACAATGGAAAAATAATTATGCCTTAAGAGAAAATAAAAAACACTAAACTAATCATTTCTAAATTTGGAGCAACTTCAAACTTTTTCCTGAAGCCTGGTTTTGCCTCCAAAGGTTTCAAAATCAAGATTTCTAAAAACTACCTAAAATTGCCTTGTCCACATGCCTACTGAAGAGCTGCTTTAAATAGCAATAAGCTCCCTTCTCAACTCACCGAGTTATCATGGCTTGTCGAGTGGGGTGCATAGTTTGTAATATGGTAGTTGGGGTTTGAACCTCCCCAACCACTCTTTTGGGGATAACACATGATATAACCTTTATATAGGCTTTCACCGCTAAATTCAATAGTGGCTGCGCCACATGTTTAAGATTTTTCCACGTAGATGGCTTGGGAAGTGGAATGAGCCACATGGTGTGGCGACGAGTTGGATTGATTGGTCGGTTTGAATACCACGTGTTTTGTAGTAGGCGGTGGCTAGTAAATAGGAGCGACTAAGTTGTTAAGGCCCTATGTGGATTCTAGGCGTTGTTTTGAGAATTTTGAGTGGGATCATTTGTAGACCCACTTAACTATTTACAAAGCCATGTATATATGGCAAGTGGAAATATATGAATTCCATGAACTCGCAGTATAATGAAATGTGCCCGAGTTGAATGCAAACGAGCAATAATAGAATTCTAAGATAGAAATATACACCGTTGTATGGAATGGGATAAGTTAATAAGTAGCTCGGTCTTCAATGCAAGTGTGAACTTGCTAAGTTGATAAACTATATTGGGCAAGCTATAATGAAGACACACACACACACACACCAACAATCCTGATATAAAAATCCCACATTGACAATATAAATGCACTAAGTGGAATATATAATAAACTTGTGGGAAAGACATAATAAAGAACTCGCTGCAAAGACACCCTCTATCAAAAGAGTGTGGATCATGACCGAGGGCCCCTAGCTAGCAAATAGTGGGGCCCACCATTTTTTATTCTGAGTGTCTAAGATTGGTGATGTAAACAAAGGTTTTTACCATTTTGATCAAACTTTACTTTTACCACATGTCACATTCATATTGGCCAATTGACATGTATTGAACCCCTTTTCAACTGTGAACTTCTACGAATAGTATCTCTCGATGTGAGTCTGTTTTAGATGCAAAAATAGGTGACACAAAGATCTCCAACTGATCTTCCATAATGTAATGGTTTAGGGAGATTAAGGGAATATTCGAAGCTGCAAATGTCCTCCGGATCACGTGGAGATGTATTGACATGTAGGAATCATCATTGATGAAATTCCTAGAAAGTTGATCGTTTGAGGCATTATGGACATGAAAGGTTGCATTATTGTAAGTTTCCAAACTTGTTGTGGATTATGTGTCTCTACAACGAGACTAGGGATGCTGGGTATAAGAGTGATTATAAAAAGAATAAAATCAAGATCAATAGTGCTTGATGATGGACCCTCTTTTGTAGAGTCTACAGTTATATCAAGGGTTGAAAAGAGAGTCTTGAAGCAAGGTCAAGATCTCATTTGATGTTGGAAGGTTGTTGTCCAAAATAGGTTTAATGTCTGTTTGGACTAATGGAAGAAAATCAGGAGAAGAAATTGATTAGTTTTGATCGAGGGATACTTGAATTTCGTCATCGTGATCTCGTTGAGTTTCAATATGTACATGAGCATGGATAATGTTCAACACTTCATTTGAATTTGTGGTAGTTGAAGTATCTTTAGTTACTTGCAATGGATTCATCGTTCATCTCTATGGAAATGACTCCATCATCAATTAAGTATTGAACATAATGACAAAGAGTTGAACAATGATCGGATCGAATGGATTCAATGCTATGGTATTCACAATAACCTAATTCGTTATACAAAATAGGCTTGGGTTCCATGTTATGAAAGGGTCTAGTGATTGGATATTTGATCATGCTATCCTTTTCTAGTTGATGAAAGGCACTAAAGAGACTTTCTTTGAGAGGTGTAAATTTACATTCAAATTTACATGGAGTAGGTGTTGATCGGAGTTTCCTACTCATATTAGTATTATGATAAATAAAAAAACACCAAACAACCTCGAACATGCAAGGGATTACTACCTTGAAGATGATGGTAGATGCGGGTGCCAAATGGATGAGGGACTTCTCACGTTGATCTCAACAAACCTGTAAGTCACAGACACTCAAGAAAAATAGCTTAGATATTTTCATGCGGGGTATTCCCAACAGAGCAGATCTAAGAAGAATTCACTTCCCGGTGGCTATCAACCCCATGTTCACAAGAGAAGAATACATTTCAAATGATAAAATGACATGACAAAATTAACGAGATTTGTAATATACCGAATGAATGAAATGAGGATGACACCTAGCTGGTGTTGTGATATAGCAACAAAACGGTCGTCAAAGTGGCATTACGAGACCGAAAGAATTTCACCTCTAAACACTCCAAAATATGCTTCAAAACTTCACATATAATTTAACAAAAAAAATTATTTCAAGCTTGAGAATTTTCAAAAAAATTCATGTATCTAGAGGGAGGTGAAAGGGTCATATTTATAACTTGAATTTGGATTAAAATATGGGGTTAATGAGTAACCGAGATTTGTAAAAGCAACCCTGATTAATGGGACATGATGAAGAGTTGATTTGATTGTGGGGTTCATGATGTGAGAAAAAGAAAAGGTGTGATGTGGAGTGGGGACATGATTAGGTGTAATAGTGAAGCCATGTGCATTCCTTTACACTATTGATTTTTGGATTTGTTGTCAGATGTTGGGATTTTGAATTATTGAATTCATGGGTGGGGTTCATGGATTAATTATTTTGAATTTTTAGGTGGGGATTGATTTTGATTTGATTGAATTAAGTGGGGAACATGTGGGGCTCTTGATTTGCATGGTTTTTAGATTATTTAATTATGAAATAGGATGATATGACTTAATTGGAATAATTGATTATTTAGCACATAATGAAGTTTTGGCATGTGATAGGGGATTAATTAAGTTATCAGATTAATTAATTTAATATGTATTTTATATGGGAAACAAGATTCATTTGGATAATGTTGGTGCAAATCTACAAAGCACCCTAAGTGACCTTCAAATCTACCGATTAGAAATGGGTCATTTAGTATGATTGCACAACATTGAGTTTTCTCCAAGGTGTGGAACCTTGCAAGGTGAGAAACTCTCCAGAGAAAGTTGGTTCTTACCCCTCTTTTTATGTGTATGCATGAATTTTGTAGAGGTTCAATCTAAATCCTACTCTAAATTCCAAGGAGACAGAGATAAAGGATGCAAAAGGAAACAAAACTAAGTAAAAATGGTGATACACCAAAGGAGTGCTGAACTTATTGTTTGTAAAAAATAGACACAGATCATGAGGATGCAGCATCAAAACATGCAAAAATTTCCAAAATACAATGAAATATCAGAAGGAAACAAACCAATGTAAGAGAGGATTGGAAAATCAATCACAGAGCATGTATTGTCAGTTCCAGAATCGATACAATATGTTGCAATAGCAAAGAAGGAAAAACAAACTACAATTTCCATGGGAGGTCTGAAACTCCTCAAATCCACCTGCTAAGGAGAAAGGAAGAGCTTGCAAGAAGCAAGAAACGTTCAACCCTTTACAAATGAGCCAAAACTAGCTTTTAATGGCGAAGCAGAACGAAGGAAAAGAAAAAAACGTGGGCAAATTGATTTATGAGCTCAACCACCAATCAAATCCCTTCAATCTCACCTGTAAAGTGATGGGATTCATGGAAAACCCATACACCAAAGTACATTGCTCTGTAGAGCAAGAAAGAGGCCCATACTTCATTACTTTTGGTGGTTGGGGGCATTTTCTGAGTTTTTTACATGCCAGAGACATTTTTCTATTTTTCTCCTACCAAACTCCATAAAAAATTGAATAGTCCATCATGTGGATAATTTCAATAGCTTTCCAATGATATAAAGAACATGAAAATCCGAGCTCGGGATCGAAAGTTATGCCCCTCTGAAGATTTAGGGCAAAATGGCAATTTTAGGGCAAAATTTGGGTTGGCGGGCGAAACTTGAAAATTTTCCTCTTTTTTGAATTTGGGAAAATTTCCCAAAATTCTTCATGCCCCACTACTCCACTGCCACATGTCACCCTCTGGCTGATCTATGGGCCTCAAGATCACTTTCTACCCTTTTGCGCAATTGGGAAATTTTTCCCAAAATTCTCCGCTGGCCCGACCTCCACTACCGACGTGGACACATGGCACCATTTGATTGGTTGATGGGGCCATAGGTTCAATGCACGCCTTTGTGCCTTTTGCAACTTTGGAAAATTTTCCAAATCCTCCCATCGGCCCGACTCCGCCGCTGACAGGACATGTGGCGGCTTCAAAATGATCCGCGGGCCTTCGGGCCAAAATTTTCCTTTGCACCCTTTGACTGAAGCACCAAAACTCCAAAATCCCCCGATGCCCGCCGCTCCACCCTGCCACGTGGCATCTTTCCACTGGCTGCGGGCCTGTCTAGGAAAAATTCCCCAAAAACTCCGTTGAGCCATAACTCGAAAATTACAAGGAGTTAGGAGGGAAATTTTACCTTTCTGGAAAGGTGAGAAAATTATCTATTTGATGAAGCTAGTTCCAGAAACCTTTGAGTGCTTGAAATGTGTAAAATTTTATATTGAAGCACAAGGAAGGAAAGAAAGAAGACAAGTTATCCAAAATAAGCAGGGGGCTTATTTTGGATAAGGTAAGCCTTTCGAAGGAGAGAAACGTAAGGTGATACCAAAATTTGGTGTCTACACAAGAAGGTCTATGATAAAGGATATGATGGATTTAAAATCATCGTTGTTCGAGGATTCACCCTATTCGTGACCTTTGGTCTTTGTATCATGGTTAGGAAATGGATTAGAAAACACCTTTATATTATCATTGGGTGTTTTTTTAAGTGTTATGTCTTTGAACACCATGTCTATGTTTTCAATTAGGTCTTGGATGTAATTTCCAAGTTGTTTGCATTTGTCTATTTGATGACCATAAATGTGATAAAAATCACAAGTATGTGTTAGGTTCCCCTTCAGAAAGGGTTGCACGAAAGGGAAAGTGACCATATTGGAACTTTCTAGTTGTTACAATCCGCTTGAAAGAGATTCCCCTAATGATGTATATTGTTGTCATTTGTAATCACGAGGAGGAGGAGTTTATCTTCTTGGAATGGTGATGGCTAGTTTAGACTTAGTCTGTTTAGATTGATTGTTCTGTATGTTGTACACATTGCGAGTATCGTGACACCATCATTGACAACATTGTGGTTATGATTGACATACCAATATTTATCATGAGAAGTGCTAGGGTTTCGTTAGTATTGTTATTGTGATTATGCCCATTATATTTAGAACGAGGATTGATAAAACCTTTAACAATGAGGAATTTTTCTATTTGAGTTCCATTTTTGATAACTTCCTAAAAGTTGTTGAGGAAGTGCATCTACATGCGAAAGGACAACTCAATACTAAAGAAGGTTTGGTATGAAGATAATAATCATGTGTTTTTTAGGGATTGAACATGGGAACCAACTTGCGATTCCTCTCTATCATTTTAAAAATTGGGAAAAAATTTCGTTTAGTCATTGTTTTGCATTGCAAAAATCCATCATTGTGATCTCATAGTCAAGGTTGAAAGAATTATTCTACGAACTTTTCCAAGAGGTTTTGAAGGTAGTGATAGACCCCTTTGCAAGGTGTAAGAACTAGTCCAAATATTTTCCTCCTAGACTTCTAGGAAAAAGGCGCAAGAGAAATATATTGTTATATGCCACTTCTTATCATGCCATGAAAATTTCCTTGATATGCTCTTTGTTAGGTTGTGGAGCCTATTTTCATGTGTGAAAGTGTTGAAGACTGTACACTAAGAGTATTGGACACTTTCCACAGTTGTCTCATTGGGGTTCGGGGGTGCAACCCCCGAGAAAAAAAAAACTAGCCTTCAATAAAACATGCACAATATACCTGGGATACTTGATTTTCTCATATGGGTGAAATTTTTAACCCATAGGTTTATGGGACAGTTTTGACCCATGGTTTTGTAAAATCTGCTAAAGCAATTGTTTACTTATGTGGTTTTGTGCATATGGTAGGGTTTATGTAATATTTTTGATGTTTCTGAATTATGGTGTGAATTCTATAGAGTTTGTTGAGCATAGCTCCAAATAGATCTAGGTATTGTATTGAAAGATAAGTGGGTTGTAATAAAATATGAACAAGTAATTCTTAGAGGACGTAGCCCAAATTAGGTGAACCACGTTAAATAATTTCTCGTGTTGTGTTAATTTTATTCTACACTTGTATTTGAGATCTATAATATTTTTGCATATTAGTTTCTCTTTGTTGCGATTCATTGAGGGATTGTTCGCATATTTTATCCCTTATTTCCTAACACTCTCTTGGATTAGTTTTTCCCTTGTATTTATCAAATTTTGGCGTCTCAAAATATTTTGGAAAATTATGCATAAAATTTCCATGTCGAAAGGGTAAGGACACAATTCATCAAATCTGAATTGTTTTTGTTGTTTTTACATGCCCAAAATAGTTTCTTTTATCATTTTTCATTCCTCAGCAAATGGTGATTGGATTTTGGGATAAATGATGGGTTATCATTCATTCAATTATTTTTCTCTTTATCTATCTTGAAATGAGTTTTGAAGGTGTCATCACCTTTCTTTGTAGGTTCGGTACCTTTGGTGTCGTTGGTGACTTTGGAGGATATAAGAGCTAATTGCTTTATCATCTTAGTAAGTTTTTCTAATAAATCCTCTTTTGATGTCTTATGTGAATCCACCATTGTAATGAAAATGAGGGAGAGAAAGAAAGGTGTGATATAAAACTCAACCCTTAGCAAAGTGAATGCTAAGATGGAAGAGGGGAAAAGATTAGAATGCTTGACCCTAGAAAAATGAGTACTAAGAGGGAGGAGGCTAAAAGGGTTAATTGATTTCCCAACTCTTAAAAAATGAGTGTTAAGATAGAAGGGACTAAAAGGGGTTAGATGTGCTCAATTATTTAACAAAAATGAATGTTAAAAAGAAAAGAGACTTAACAAGGCAAAGTGAGATCAACTCTTAACAAAATGAGTGATAACAATGACGAAAAGGGTGTGAAAGGTTAACTCTTAACAAGATGAGTGTTAAGAGGAATGAAAAGGGTATGAAAGTTTAAATCTTAACAAAATGAGTAGTGTTAAGGTAGAAGAGGGATTGAAAGGTTAGATTAGAAGACTCTTAACAAAATGAGTGCTAAGAGAGATGAAAAGGTTTGAAAGGTTTCTCGACCCTTTACAAAGTGAATGTAAAGATGGAAGAGGTGAAATAAGTTGGATTTCTCAACTCTTAATAAAATGATAGTTAAGGGGGAAGATGATGGGAAACATAAAAAATGTACTCAAAAATTAACAAAAGGAGTGTTAAAATAAGAGACTTATGAAACTCAATAAAAATGCTCAATTATTAACAAAATTAGTTTTAATAATCAAGGGACTAAAATACAATGAGGTTGTTCGAATCTTAACGAGATGTGTGCTAAGAGGGGAGAGGAAACAAAGGAAGGGAAGCACTGAATTAACGACAATGTGTATGTTGAAACTAGAAGTGAAGAAATGGTGATAAAAAGGTCTAAATCTCACGAAAGTGGAGACAAGATACGAAGGGAAAGTGATTAATGAAGGATCTCAAATTATAGCAAAGTGAATGCTTTAAAAGAGATAAGGGAAGAAATATGAGGATGTCAAAAATCCAATAAAGCGAATGTGAAATGTGACAACGTAAGTGTAGACATAAAATCACACACTTTGGGTAATTATCTAGTCCTGATTGCATAATATTATTCATGTGATTCCTAAGTAAGAAAAGTACTAATTAACCCATGTCTTTGGCCATCTTTTATTTCTTTCTAATTCTACTTCTAGTCTTTCTACTTCTTGCTCCGGTATGTATTTTCATACCTCAAAATTTCTCATACTGGACACCAGTACCCAACCAAGATAGCAAAGTGCTAGGCACTCCGTCTCCTTTGGGTGTCCCTGACCCTTTATACTTTGTTAATATCTTTTGGTTAATTTCTATCCATTTGAGAATCTTATCTTTTTGGTAGTCGACCTTTTCAGGGTTAATTATGAAGTTCAACCAAGGGAATATATAAATATAAAGTTATTTGATCATAATAAGGGACAAAACACTAAGCATTATCTATCACCACCTAAGGTTGCATTTAAAGGCTATAAAAGAGCATCAAATCATCCATTCAAGGGAAATGGACTACATTATTCCACATACACTTCATAGGAGGGGAGTTCATTCTATTACATGCACACATCTATTTATATCTTTACATCTAGCCACTTTCTCGCTATACAAGTGCAACACGCACAAGAACCACCCAAGGCACGATTCCGCACACACACATAGAACTACATTGGGCCTGAGATGTAGTGCAACACTCAATCGTAAGATCACCATTGTGACAGTTGAGAAAAATCTAACCCCTCATTCTAAATCTTTCCTTTTTAGGGTTTGATGTCTATTTGAGGGTTTTATAGGTCTATACTTCATTGTAGATTTCCAGCGAGATTGACGATATTAGTGCAACCTCATACAGATAAAAGGAAAATAACAATGAAAAAATTACAACCGTGAAAATATGAGTTGCTTGAGAATTTTTATAGTCACAGTGCCTATTTCTAGTCCAGTAGCACTCATGGGTGCCACTGTCCAACTTGTTCCTCCGATATGCATTTTTCGGGTCTCTCGTGTGAAACTCCTTCAATGTGGGATAAAAAAACTATTTGGATTAGAAAGTGATAATTATTTTTAGAAATGGTTAAGTATGATTAGGGAAGATTAATTAGAATTTCCAACTCATGTGAGTTGGGTGTGATTTAAATTAATCAATTAGAATTGATTAATAGACCAAATTAGGCTTGTAAAAGCCAATTGGAGGGAAATTAGTGGAATTTGAATGATTAGAAAGGGGATTGGTGAAATAAGAGGGTAAATTCACATTTGAAAGGTTAATTAATATTGGTCAATTAATTAATTAATTAGAATAAGATTATAACTAACAAAGTAATGTTAATTTGTATCCAGTGTAAGGGGAGACTAGTTAATTAACGAAGTGTCGTTAATTGACCAAGATGGAGGGTAATGTTAGATAGTTAGCGAGAAAGATGCTAATTATAACCAAATGATAGAAAATAGGATAAGAAGTGCAATTTTAGTGTTAAAGCGCATAGTTAAATTTATGTGTCTACGCAAAATTCATTTGGATTACTTACGCCATATTTATTTGTGGTGAATGTTGAATCCATGGAGATTATGGAATTGTGTGAATGTTGTACCATTCTCTCACACATCCATGGTGTTTGCAACCCCATAATGAATGGAATGGTGTTTCCATTAGGTCGTTGATAGAATAAAAATAGGTCCCTCTCCTCTGCATGCCATAATTTCATGCTCATGGCATCATCGATGTGATTTTGAGACCACTTGGAGCACACTCTTTTCCATGCATTGAGCACATCCTTTCTTGTTAGGAATTGGTCCCTCTTGTTCAACATGCCCGCCAAGAAGGGATCCTCTATATGTTTTTGATATATGGTGTCCATAGGAACACCCATCAACAAAAGACTCTCAATGTAAATTTTACATTTGGTTGATAAGTGCGGGGAAATAGAAACACGAGGCTCATTGGTAGTGTCATTTACGTCATACCAAAAATCACCACATGCATCAAAATCAAACAAAATCATTATATATTATAATTACGACCACCGATCTCCCATACATCACCTTCATAATGAAGTTGTTGGAAGTGATTGATGTTAAACCAAAAGGTCAACCAGTCAATTTCCTATATAATCACTAAAGTTAATGAATCCATGGGAGGTTGATCGAAAATCGACTAAAATTTTTATCTTGATCTCGAACCCTTGTAGGCTTATAAAATTATCATTTAATTTTTACCTCGTTAAAATCAATTTAAAATAATGCAATAAGTATGACACTTTACAAAATGGTTGATTATGGAGTTCAACAATTGCCTACGTCTCGAGTTCTTTCAAACCTGCTCAACTAGTCAAAAATTGTAAGTTACTAGTAATTTCACAAGAAAACCTAATGGAAACTATTAAGAACTTGTTTAGAATAATATCCAGACCTTCAAATGATAAGGGTGAAAAATAACACCTAACTTCCCATTTCTTGGCGTATTCAACAAGCTCTATGGCATCATTTGCACTGTTCGGAATCCTTCAGATCTCGATCAGACTTCCAAACGCTTCAGTAACACCCATGAGAATCGGGTCGATACTCCAGGCTTCACAATAATTTAATGTGGCGCTATGGGCCGGCTAGGTAGTATTAAAACTCCTAGTCACAATAATGCCTATTTAAATAAATAGGTCTTCACAACTTTATAATAAGCCTAATAAATAGGTCTTATAAAAAAATCTCCTCCACTCGCTCAGGAAATATTCCTCAATATTTTGTCTTGAGCTTCCAAGTTGTGTGTTTACAATGAAGAGGGGTCAGCTTTTATAGTGCAAATAAGACCCTAAAATTTTGTTTAAGGCCTTATCGGCCACTCACTCACCCCCTAACCAACTCATTGGCTGAGTTGGTTGGGTCGCCCATTATCCCGCCGAGCTCATGGGTTAAAACCTCCTTTGCTAATTATCTCATCTACTTTGTATATGGTGGGAAATCCCACATTGACCGACACGAAGGGGGGGTGGATGGTTTTAATTGGGCTCACCACCCTATTCTCCTTGTGGCCTTGGTCACGCCTTATCCATTATGGTTGAGTTGTGCATTGTTCTTTGGCCAAGTTATGTGGGTTCTGTTGGTTTTTTTGATCACTTTGTTGTGAATTGGAGGTTTCATTGATCCATGTGGCGAGGTGTGCGAGTTGTGGGGTCTTCCCTTTGCCCGTGTTGGTTGAGCTATGTACCTAGCTCCTCGTGAGTTGTTGTGGGATATAATACATATCCCCAAAGTTGTAAATACGTGGCATTGGGCCACGGTAAATGATCAACTCGGTTAGTAAAAAGGTAGCTCGCCGAGCTAGTGGAAATAATACCGAGTATAATAAACTCGGTCAATTCTCAAAACATTACAAATTGAAATAACATAGTAACATGGTGAATAATATAAAATTTGACCATATAATACTATGATATTCAAAATGAAATATGGCTAAGTGGTGGCAAGCCATGTGGTGGCTTGAGGACCCACCACATTGGTGATAATACCATAGTCCTCACATGGTGGCCGGGCTCCTCCATTAAAAAAGTTGAGCCTCTTGCTCCCATGAGCTATATCATTTTATGATCGTCAAAGACTGGAGATCGAAAACCAACAAATGACTCTCTTTTTCCTTTTCGCCATGTGTCATAGTGCCATTGGTCCACTATTGACATGTTGACCAAAGTTGACTTTCCCATTGACTGAACTTTGACCGGACATAACTAGAGCTCCCAATGTCCATTTTTCGCGTTCTCATAATTGATGGAAATATCTTGAAAAGATATTCTACACTGACACAATTTAGGGATGTTTAGGGAAATTTTGATATCAAAAATGATCCCCTAATCACACCTCCCCACTGAGAAAGGATTTTTGTCCCAAAAAGCTTATATTGGAACATTTTTGCCATCCTGTCCTAAATCTAGAAACTCTGTTGCCACCTCGGAAGTTTTGTTGTAGTAGACCCTTTGGTCTCTTCTTGTGTAACCTCCTCACTTCGACAACTTTGTTCGACACTTCCTCTGGGCACACCACCCTGATATCCAAAGAATACCTCCACGCCTTCGTTATATGGTGCTAAGTTTTGAATGAAACCTTAATGCTCCTATTGTGCGGTGCTAAGTTTCCAGATTATCCGACAACAAGGATATTCTTTTTCTTGTATAACACAACTCCTAGATCCGAGTTGATTATATAGAATCCTAACTAGTTTGAAGGAATTCCATGTTAATGAGAGATATGATTGATTTGATGTTGATAATGGACAATGACTTGTCCCTTTTCAGACCTCAACTTCTTCAGTCTTGCACCTGCACTTTGTGCTAAGTCTCTTACAAACCTCAATTCCTCTGCAGTGCTAAGTCTTTCTGCAGACCTCAATGCCTCGTTATGCATGTTGTGCGGTGCTAAGTCTCTTACAAACCTCAACACCTCAGCTGTGTGCGGTGTTAAGTCTCTTACAGACCTAAATGCCTCTCGCTTGCACGATGTTAAGTCTGGTGATCAGCTACCATTCAAATGTGTGGTCGTAATGCCTCGACACCGAATGACATTTTAAGCTAATATTTTGAGAGCTCTTTTTGTTTGATAAACAATATCAGGTACCATTATGCTAGATGCCCATGAAGGATTCTTCACAGAATGAAGTTCTTACTTGATGTCAATGCCAATGGTGATTCAACTACCATTCTATTTGCACGGTCACAATGCCTCTACACAAAATGAAGTTCGAGATGACACTGTAAGCTCTTGTCTGCACAAATGGTTGACAAATCTCCAAACTCATAGATATGAGTATCCAACTATAATGGTCACTCAAACATTTGATTAGGAGATAGGTTCCCTTAAAAGGGTCTTTATACAACTTTCAAACATAAGCGTAAGGAAAATATTTCCTAATACATCATGTAAAACTAGTTGTAAAAATGCTCCATTTTTGGAGTCTTGTACAATAAGCTTAGTTACCAATTTTATAGGAAAATAATTTTACATGGTAAACCTATCGTGAAATATCTCCTACTTGGTGGCTTATGTACTTGGTCTTCTCCATTGCATCGCAATGTGGATTGACTTCATTTGCCTCCTCCCTACTAGACCAATAACTCAACAAGGACAAAAACATACTACATCTCATGGTATTAGCAATTTACCAAAATAATTTCCCTCTAAGGGGTCTTACTAATGTAAGTATAACAGAGTACAAACATTGCCCAAGAATTGGGTCTTTGACTAATGTGTCCTAATCGGTTAGATGTATACAAAAATTGACCATACATGGGTCTTATTCATACATTCTACCTAACACAAAATTTTATGGTTTTATTACAATAAGAGCAATAAATAATGCTTGGAAAAACCAATACAATAGTTGAACAAGTCAACTTTATTTGCACCTTATATTTCTTACCAAATGTAGAATCCTCGAGTGTCTATCTAGGATACCTCAATAGGTGTCCTATGGATCCTTGGGCTCTCGCTCCTCTGCATACAAATCCTCATGGTCTGCTGGAATGTACGCAACCTTAGTGTCAAGATCTAGCTAATCAGCAGGGACATATGAGCTCGACTCTGCACTAGGATCTGCATGATCCCCTGGTACATATGAGTCCGAAGGCTCATTGTCTTTGCCTTGTGCAAGACGAACAACATGACCCATTATGAAATCGATCCTCCATTTGTGCCCAATGTGAAGCTCCACTCCACTCCTGTCATCAGTCATATAACCTTAATGAGCAGTTAGGTAGAAGTTTCCTAATACCATTTCATCCATCTCCAAAGGGATGATGTCGAGAGTGATATTGTCAGAAACTCATCTCCCAACTATGAAGCTCAAAATGTAATAACTAGTAGACACTCCATGCATAGTACCATCTTCTGTACCAACTATCTTGGTACAAGGAAGTGGTGTCATGGGAAGTCCTAGTTAGCGCACCACATCGACAATTATGTACCCTACTCGATAGTCCAATGAAAAATAAGGATCACTAACTGTCCTCGTGTAACCACTGGAATCCACTATCTCGAGGCACTCGAATGTCATAGTATAATGTTTGGATGTTCCACTGGTGCTCCCCATGCCAATGGTGCCACTAAGCCCGTGGTGCTAGGTCTTATAATAGCCTTGCCCTACCTCTAAATTCACTTAGGCCTTCTCTTTGGGTACAAATCCCAACATCACTTAGTATCATGCCCTTTTCCACAATGACGACACATGACTGAGTCTGGTGAAGGTTTCCTCTCCAAGTGGTGCTTCCAAAGCTGAATGGCTTCAACCCCCTTCCCAAGTGGAGCATCCAAGCTTCTTTGCAACTCTGCTATGCGTTGTTGCTGTTAACGTTGATGCTCTCAAAAAGTAGTCAGGTGGGTTTGTAACTCCATGATATGGTGATCATGTTCTCAATGTCGAGTGATCATTACTCAAACCATGGTGCCCAATAAGGAAAACATAACTAGAAACTGAAAGAAGATGTATAGATCCATTTATACAAAACCAACTCTGATACCAAACTTGATCCGAAAATCGATTGAATTTTTTTCTTGATCTCGGACCCTTGTAGGCTTATCAAATTACTATTTAATTTTTACCCCGTTAAAATCAACTTAAAATAATGCAATAAGTATGACACTTTGCAAAAGGGTTGATTACGGAGTTCGGCAATTGCCTACGTCTCCGAGGTTCTTTCGAACCATTCCACTAGTCAAAACTTGTAAGTTACAATAGTACTTTCACAAGAAAACCTAATGGAAACTATTAAGAACTTTGTTAGAAGGATTTTCAATCCTTTCGGATGACAAGTGTGAAAAATAGCACCCGACTTCCCGTTTCAAGGCGTATTCAGCAAGCTATATGGCACCAATTCCATTGTTCAAAATCCTCCAGATCTCGATCGACCTTCAAGACGCTTCGTAACGCCCTTTGGCACTCTGGTCAATACTCCAGGCTTCACAATAATTTAATGTGGCACTATGGGCTAGCTAGGTAGTATTAAAACTCCTAGTCATAATAATGCCTATTTAAATAAATAGGTCTTCAAAACTTTATAATAAGCCTAATAAATAGGTCTTATAAAAAAACTCTCCTCCACTTTCTCGGGCAATACTCCTCAAAATTTTGTCTTGAGCTTCCAAGTTGTGTGTTTACAATGAAGAGTATTATGGTCGGGCTATGTTTTGTTCTTTGGCCGAGTTATGTGGGTTCGGTTGGTTTGTTTTGAGAACTATATTGTGCATTGGAGGTGTCACCGATCCATGTGGCAAGGTGTGTGAGTTGTGGGGTCTTTTACCTACCCCATGTTGATCGAGCTATGTACCTAGCTCCTCACGAGTTATTGTGGGATATAATACATATCCCCAAAGTTGTAAATATGTGGCATTGGGCCACGGTAAATGATCAACTTGGTTAGTTAAAAGATAGCTCACGAGCTAGTGGAAATAATACCGAGCATAATAAACTCGGTCAATTCTCAAAACATAGTGAATTGAAATAGCATAGTAACATGGTGAATAATATAAAAATTGACCATATAATACTATGATATTCAAAATAAAATATGGCCAAGTGGTGGCAAGCCACGTGGTGGCTTGAGGACCCACCACGTCGATGATAATACCATAGTCCTCATGCGGCCGGGCTCCCCTCTGCGTAAAAAAGTTGAGCCTCTTGCTCCCATGAGCTATATCATTTACGACCATCAAAGAACAAAGATCAAAAACCAACAAACGAATCTTTTTTTCCTTTTCACCACGTGTCATAGTGCCATTGGTCCACTATTGACCTGTTGACCATAGTTGACTTTCTCATTGATTGAACTTTGACCGGACATAACTAGAGCTCCCAATGTTTGTTTGTCACATTCTCATAGTCGATGGAAAGATCTTGAAAATATCTTTTGCAGACTGCGATAATCTAGGGATGTTTAAGGAATTTTTATATAAAAATGATCCCCTAATCGAGAGGTGGTTAATCCATGTCATGAATCTCATGGGGAGTGTTGACAATTTTTCCAACAATCTCCCCTAACATTACTCCGGTGGGATTCGAACACATGAAATTTCGCTACGATAACATATGTTGGAAGTGATTTATGTTAAACTAGAACATTTACCCACCAATTTATGATACAAGCACTAGAGTTAATGAATCCATGGGAGATGGTTAGTCCATGTCACAAATCCCGGGAATGTTGATAACATTTCCAAGAGAAGTGACATTGGAAACCCCTTTTCATTTGATGCCTCCTCACTCTTTTACCTATTGGTGACTTAATCCTATTGTTCTCAGGACCATATGCACACTAATAGCTACAATTAAAAACATTAACATATTCCATTTAAGTTGACATCAAATGTGACATACAAATGTTTATGAAAAGCATTTACAAAAAATAGTGTTACACAAGGTACAAACCAAGAATATGTTTTTTGTATGCTCATTGTAATCAAATTTATCAAAGACATGTTTTGTGCGGATGAAATTAGTCTCAACACTTTCAAGGGAACCTTCTCCCTTTACAAAGGCCTCGACTCTTCCAAGTGGGATGGTTGCATAAAGTTTGATGTTAGGCTCATCCCCAATCGGGGTCCATTCTAATTATTTTCTTGAGAATTTAATTTTATCCTCTCATATCTCTTGGACAGGAAGAATATACATGTTTTCCTTTTTATCCTCCTTCCCATCCTAGTAGTAATAACATAAAGTTAGCATCGTTAATCACACATTACAATATTACAAACAAATGGGCCACACAAAATAAATTATTATAAAACTTACAAGTATAGGAAAAACTATAAAGAATAAGTAGGATCAAGAAAAGACCAAGAGAGAGTATAACGAACAAGACAAGAATGAACTAGCTATTACAAAAGGTGGAGTTAATGTAAAACATATACGAACTAGCTATTAAAAAAGCATCAACGAGCTCGTGAACCGTAAGTTTGAGTAAGTGAATATATTATACCTTGTATCCATGTGGGTTTGTTTTGTTTTCTCTTTGTTTTGCAAGTGTTGAAAAACACATCATGCAACCTATTTAAAAAGACACTTTTTTCAACCTATTGAAAAACACAATGTGTTTTTCAACATGTTAACCTAGTTATACGAATATTAAATATGTGATAATTTTTTTATCTAATTTAATAATCTAAATGCTAAATCTAAAATATGTGCGATAAAAATATGGGATAAATTTTATCTAATGTAATAATGTAAATGCTCAATCTAAAATATGGGTAGAAATGAACCACACCCTTAATAATAATATGACTAAAGATAAACAAGACTTGTAAGCAATTCGGACTAGTTATAATAATTGTTTGGTTTAGTTTGTAATTGAAAATGTGATTAACTTGAACCACTCTATCTCCTTTTTTCTCTTTTGTTGGTTTTCCAAGAAATACCAATTTTTTTTTCTCATAATTTGGTTTACCTCGAACACCTCTCTCTAAAAGCTGGGTTCAACTTATGATTGAAACATATATAATAACATACAATACTTATTTAGATAAATATGAAATCATTCCTTGAACCTTATTTGAATGCGTGAAAGAGTAAGGGAATATATACTACCCTATAGCCATGTGGGTTTGTTTTGTTTTCTCTCTATTTTATAATGTTGAAAAAGCAGTGTGTTTTTCAACTCCGAGAAAACACACAATCTTTCAACCTATTGAAAAACACACTATGTTTTTTCAAGACTTCCGAATAATCACTATTTGGCTGAAAAAATTAAGATGACTTTAGTTTTGCAAAGAATTAATATATAATTTTCATTATATTCATGTAGAATGTGAACAACCAAATCAATAAAGCCTAGGACCCCGTATAACACTTTGAGCACATGAAAATTGTTCCAAGAGATGTTAGAAATATTGCAAGAAACCATAGAGATGTGTAAATTTTGAGATACGAAGTCAAGCCCACAAGAACCTCGGTTTCTACTATGTGTTGCTTAAAAGTATCGAAGACTTGTAATTCAAGGACATAGTGCTTCACATACTTATTGGTGATTCTTGTTTGACGTATGATACCAGATGGAGAAGAGTCATGCAAATCTTGTAGTATGATATGATGCGAGATGATGAACATGAGATAAAATGCCCACAGGAGAATCCACATCTCACCACACAAGCATATCGAGCTCACCTCTTCATTCATAACTCTATCAACGAGAGCACATCTAGTTGTAGTGATTCACATAAATCTAGATGTCATCCTCTCCATAAGAAATAGAAAGGACACATCACGACTCAACAAGATGATGACTCGAAGAAGAAGTACCAAAATTAGATGATGGTGATGATGTTTTTGGGTTACTTTTGTAAAATTAATGTAATAAGGGGGAATGCTTGTATATTACATTGTTTACATTGGTGATATCTTGAACTTCCACCTCTACACATGTCTATTTATCTTCTCTCCTCCAACGCATGTATATATTCACATGTATGATCATTAAATGAAAAACCAATAGAACTAAATCTTTTTTATTTTATAACAATAATATCATATGGGAAGATAATAAACCAAAGACAGTTTAAAAATAATCCAACAAATAACAATTTATTATAGGTGAATAAGTAACTATTAATTAATTTATGATGAATTAACCTTATATCACAATATTTTACCCAACATTTCCCCGTAATTCTTTATGGTCTCAAGTGAACAAGAGATTAATTATAGTAATAGATCAAATTTTTCTTGCACAAGTGACTTTATGAAGACATCTTCATGTTGTTATATTGTGTTGAGAAAAAATGAAATGGAATGTTGTCTTTATAAAACATTCATTTTTGAAATGATCCTATAATTGAATGTGATTTTTCCTCCCAAGAAACACTAGATTAAAAACAAGGCATAAAACATATTAATTTTCAACATATAAGATGGTATATTTTTCCTATGGTAGTTCCAGTTCCTCAAGTATGTGACATAAACATATCACTTCGCAAAAAAATAATCTTGCATCATGATACTCAAATTTTTATAAGATCAAGAAATAATTTTTGGTTTCTTTCCCCGCCATGATATTAGATCGATTCCAAAATGAATTCATATCTAGAAAGGGATTTTCTATCATCAATATTACTTTCATGATATGAGTCCAAATATTCTATCAATAATGACTGGTCATTCTTATTGTATTCTTGACCAAAATCCATGGTTCCTTTAATGTACCTCAAAAGATATTTTTCTTCTTTCTAGTGAAATATCCCTAGTTCTTACATGAACCGTGAAAGATAGATAAAAACATAGATGATGTACGTCCTAGTGTAGGTCAAGTAAATGAGACTCCCAATAAATTGATGATAGAGAGTTTTATTTACTTGTGGTAATAGATCTCGTATGGAGGAAATCAAAGTTTTGACTCCATAGGTGTGGTAATCGGATTACAATCCATCATTCAAAATTCATTGAGCATAGTATTAACATATTTAAACTGAAATAAGTTTTTTCTCCTTTTCAATACTTCAAATCCAAGACAATAGTGCAATAGCCTGAGATTAGTCATGTGAAGTGATCAATTAATATATTTCTCGGTGGAATTAATCATCTTCATTGAACTTACAAAGATGAGTAGATCATTGATATAAAAAAGCAACAATCACCAAATGCCCCTTTCTTTTTGAGGTAGAGATTGGGGTTATCAAGATTTCTTTGGAAACTATGATGAATGAGATGCTCATCTATCTTGATGTACCAAGTGTGAGGAGAGTGTATGATACCATACATATATTTCATAAGTCTACATACCTTTTCTTGATTTCCGGGTAGGAAAAAACATTCTAGTTAACTTGTTTCAAATTCTTCTTATAAATATCCATTGGGAAAGGAGCTTTTCACATTCATTTGGTAGAGTTTCTAGCCAAACCATGCAATTATAGAAATAATCATCTTGGTAGTTTTGATCTTAGTTATGGGATAAAAATGATGCTTATAGTCAATGCCTTCTTTTGAACTCACCCCTTTGCTTTATTAGCCTCACCTTGTGCTTGTCAATAATACTATTTTCTTTATAATCCATATTTAAGATCCATATGCATCTAATGGATTTTTTTCCCGAGGAAGATCAATAAGTTTTCATGTATAATTCTTCATCAAAAAGTTATATTCAACATCCATGGCCTCTTTCAAGGTTTAGACTATAAAGATTCTTGAACAAGTAGAGGGATTAAAATATTCAACAACTTTACTCATTAGGGAAAACTTTACCTCATCTTGAGCATTACTACAAATACGTGGTATAGGTGTGGATATTTTGGGAGACCATCCAATTTGGAATTTTGTACCACTCAAGTATAACATTTAGGCATATGTTGAGTTGTTCTTGTGGGTGGTGGTCCTGTAAAACCATCACCATCATCCACATTTTCACTATCTTCATCACAGGGAAGATCATCATATATTTTCACAATAGGGTTGATTTATTATTCATTTGATATTTTGGAAGGATCTTCTACTTATTTCTTGTTGAAAAAATAAACATCCATGTTTGTGTAGAGTCTTCTAGTTTTTAGATCCATTAGTTTGAATCTAAGAGTAGTTTTTAGATCCATTAGTTTGAATCTAAGAGATTCTTCACTATACCCTGAGAAGATATACTTTTCAAATTTCATTTCATATTTTGTTCTCTTCTTCTTGGGAATGCACATGCTCTCTTTGCATAAAAAAATTCTTAGATGTGCAATAGATGGAATTCTCCCAAACCAAGATTCTATTGGTGTTACTCCATCAAGAGAAACAATGAGAACTCTATTCATTAGGTATATTGTTGTTTTGGCTACTTTGACCCAATATATATTCACTAGTTCGAGTCATCGATCGTACATAAAAAAATCTCCATGATAAAAAAATTTCTCTATTCAACGACAACATATTACTATGGTATATGTGGAGAATACATTTTTGATGAATTCCATGAGTTTTAAAGAATTATTTGAGCTATTTGTTGGTGTATTCTCCTAATGTGAGAAGAGTGTATTGATTTTATGAACAAAATCAGTTTCAAAAACATCTTTGAACTTATTGTAATTTTTAAAATCCTCAAATTTAGTACAAAGCTAATACATGCACTATTTTCTTGAAAAATCATCAACATAGAGCATAAAAATTGAAAACTAACATGACTCGAGTCTCATGGGTATTTCCACCTCAATGAGCAAGTCATCTCACTTAGGTGAGCATGGATCATATGTGTCATATTAGTTATGACAGATTCCCTTACAGAATCTGTCATATGTGTAAGTATGTGTCATAGGAGTTACATTCCCATTTGGGAAAGTAACTCCTCTTCTCCATCATGGAGGAATATTTTTCTTACATGGGAGTTACTCACTCACTCCCCTATATGTACACCACCTCTCTTGATCTATGAGCATGGAGTTTTGAGTCTTTTTTTCCCTTGGTGCATGCACATTGCTCTCATGAGCGAGTTCTTGCTTGAATCTCGAAGCTACACCATTTTGTGGTTGAGTGCAACTCATTGAACACCACATTACCTCCAAATATTCATCCTCCCTCCCTCCGTCATAGTATCGAACTTGGGGATTGAAATCGTGTTGCTCACTTTGGTTGCTTGCTACTCATTGCCTCATAGTTTCATGTGCAATTCCTCTTCCTTGCTTTGTGCTCTACTTGCATTTGCATGGGTTCTTGTTTTAGTTATGGTGTGTGTTGCCTTGTTGGTGTTCAGGTCCATGCGGAAAAATTGTAGGTTTAAGGTGCAGAGATTTGTTTTAAAAGGTTAGAGTTTGCTCTTAAGGACCAGCCCCACTCGCCGAGCTAGGAATCGAGCTGTCCAAATAGATCACCTTGCATCACTTGTAAAACAACTCGTGCCTCTGTGTTAACTCACCACCGATTACTTTGTCTCGAACATGGGTACTTTGGCTTAAACTATCCCTTGTGGACATTTTACATGGTAGGCTCACCGCTCGGGCTTGACCATGCATTTTGGGCCATGTTCATCTGCTCATAATTCCTTTCTGTGTGCATTGAAACTAACTCGCATTGGCTTAAAGGCTTGGTTTGCTTTTGCATTGTTTGTGATGTTTTTGTAACCGCATCAAGAAACCGACGTGTTGACTCTCGTCTTACGCCTAGTGCTTTGCATTGTTGTTTGAAATCAACTCGCTCACCAAAACTACTCATTCATTGCTTGTGATTTAGTTAAGGAACATCAACCATTGGTCTAACACTTCGCTTTCGTTATGTGCCCCCATTGTTACTTGGTTCTTTAGGCACGTGGACTCTACGATGAGCTCACTAATTTGTTGTGTCGACTATTTCATTGTCAAGGAGACCGGTGGAACTTCCTTAACCATTTTTATAGTTACACAACCAGATTTGAGAAAACCTCTACCTCACTTGACACATGGACCACTTCTCCCGACAGTCCTCCTGCCTAACATGTGGCTTCAAGAAAGAACCGACTGCGTCAAAGGCTCGACACATGGCGGCTCTGATTGTTAATTCGGGAAATCCACCGTATCAGCTCATCCTAAATCGTCACTCTACTCAAACATGCTCGACGCTCAACGTGGAACCCGGACATGGCACAACTCCTAGAGAACCAACTCCCCACACGTGACATGGATACCGACCGGTTCTTTGCATAACCCACCAACTCGGTAGGTGGTCAATCAATCAGTACATTGGCTCGGTTATTTTCAAGACTCAAACTCGGATCGTTAACTCCAACTAGCTTAGAAGTCCATCAAAATATAGCTCGGTGCAGGCCTCAAGCAACTCGGCTTGCTTTGCATAGCCCAACTCACCGGCGAGCTAGTAGACCTAGCTCATCACCCTGAATCACCTCGGCTTGTGCCCATCCTTTCTTTATTGTTTGGAGGTGAAAAACAATAGCCTTTAATGTTTTACGGTGAAAAACATTTATTTCATGGTATGTAATAATTTTGGGGCTTTGTGCTTGTTAATATATTGTCCTTCCTTTGAGTGTCAAAGATAGAGGGCAAGGTCCGAGGTTGGCACGAGGCTAATCCCCCTTACAAACAAAACAAACCCTAACTAAAATTTCATGTCGTTTCCAACGAGTATAAACATGACACCCTTTGCATGCATTTCTGCACCTTTTTAATCTGTTTGAAGGGTTTATTGGTTTTTCCATCAATTGCGGGAATCATTTTTGCTATAAATTTTGACTCACTATTCGTTTTTAGCACTTCTTTAGTCAAAGTTGTTTTTTTTTGCACACTACGTGATGAGATTATTAGTTTTATAAACACACTACTTTATAAAGTGCCACATTCAAGGGGGTCACTATTACTCTTGGGTGTTGTATTACACGTAGATGCATTATTGGTTGAGTTCGACGTCTTGCATTTGTGCACCTTGCACTTCTTGCTTCCGCATCATGGAGGATGCTCTTTCTAGACTTGAGCGTCACAAGATTGCCTTACAACCTCCACTAGTTCTTATTGGGAGAGAGAACTATTCAACTTCACGTGCTTCTATAGAATGCTACTTTGTCCATGAGGGTCTTTCACACTGTTTGCTTGGGCCAGTTCCTACACCCATTGATCATCGTCATCTTGAGGAATTTCCCGACACTTGCAACCATGTTTTTGGTCACTTGATGATATATTTCTCCAGACCTCTCCACTTTCACGTGGCAAACTAAATCCTCCCCATCATATCTGGAGCATCTTTCAATCCATTTATGGAGACCCTTCACATACTGTAACCGTTGTTTGCTGCTTATTGATCCGAGTGGTATCATCTTCTTCTTTGTGTGATGGCAATTCTTCTAATACAAACTTGTTTGATTCTACTTCGATGACGAGGATTGTGCACCCAATTTTGATGCTAAGAGTACTACAGAGGACTTCTCTCCTCCTCTCACCTTTCCAGAGAGTGTTGCCACCCCTCCCATTTCATCAAATATCGAGCAATTTCCTTCTTAACCTCATATCGTCATTACACCAGCCTCCTTTCCACTTCCAGTGTATGAGGCCCCTTACACTTCTCTGCTTTCATTAGATGACTTATACCTGTCTAACATCACTCTTATTTTTTCGAGCCCCCTCATTGGGACAAGTATCCGCCTGACCTTGGTTTTCTCTTCATAGATTTTACTTGTGATACACTACATGTTCCTCATCCATCTACAAGTGTTTTGGAGGAGTTAATCATCTCCATTGTTGGGAGTGCCCCTTTTGGGACTCTTATCACTTCCACTTTTATGGATTTCATCATTGATCCACCCTTTCTTGTGGATCCCTTTTCTATTGTGGGGGTTGTTATGTTACCTTCACATCACTTGGACATCCTTTTGCGGGTGTTCCTTCTTCACACTCTAATAGTTATGCACTCGTGGCATTACCTTTGAAACCTTGGCACTCCATTGCTAGACATATGTCACACTTCCGTGGACCAGTTCAAATTTCTTTGTGTTTCCACCTTCGTTTCCTTCGCGGAGTGGGTGGAATTCCAACACTCTATTTCTTCCCTTCCTAAGGAAGGTACATTCGGTTTAGGTGTCTCTTCTTCGCCTAAAGGTAGAGAACCACACCATCGAAACTCTTACGGGAGACCTCCTAGAGTTGCAAAGTTTGGATCCATCCATGACATCTTCAATGTTCCTCTCGTCTCCCTCTTCTTCTCTCTTCGTATAATTTCCTAGAGATTTCCCCTTTGTATAGAGGTACCTTTATAGGAAGCATGTCTATGGCCATGACCCATCTTTGGCATCTTTCTTAGATTAAAGATTGTTTTCTTTGCTTGTGGTGGATGTTTATTCCACTACGTTCTCCTTCATTTCTTGGGATCTCTTTGTTGTGTATGGGCACCTTATTAGGCTTGTGTTCGGGACCCATTTTTCATTCTCTCGTGTTGTGTTGGGGTGTTAGTGTGAGTGGAATTTTCTTCACCTTTTATTTATTTATTAGGTGTATTTCCACCTCAAAGCATGCGAGCCATCTCTCTTAGGTGAGCATGGATCATAGGTGTCATATTAGTTATGACATATTCCCTTACGAGAATATGTCATATGTGTAAGTATGCATCATAGGAGTTACATTCCCATTTGGGAAAGTAACTCCTCTTCTCCATCATGGAGGCATCTTTTTCTTACATGGGAGTTACTCACTCACTCCCCTATATGTACACCACCTCTCTTGATATATGAGCATGGAGTTTTGAGTCTTGTTTTCCCTTGGTGCATGCACATTTCTCTCATGAGTGAGTTCTTGCTTGAATATTGAAGCTACACCATTTTGCGGTTGAGTGTAACTCGTTGATGCAAACAGATTCCATCCAAATATTCATCCTTCCTCCCTCCATCAATATCAAGATTACCGGAGTCCAAAATGTAATATTTTGTAATGGTTCTCCAAGTTGTTTTCCTGCCAAACAATGTTGACATTTTTCTAAGATCTTTTTGAGATGCAAAAATCCTCTCACCATATCATATTGGTGGAGTGTGTTGAGATATCCAAAACTAATGTGGCTGAACATTATATGCCACAATTATGATCGGTCGAGTATCCTTTGCCACAATAGATTGATTACCTCTTTGGAATAAAATCAATCTAGAAAATTTGTCTCACATTGCAATCTCATTCAACAATCTTAGAGATTCTAGATTTATGTTTAATCAAACACAATTTATTACCATCTTTACTGATCAAAATCAATTGTCATATTGTGATCTAAATGTTGATTGACTAATAGTAGATTATTTTTCAAACTAGTGACATATAAAACATTAGTAGTTTTATAATTACATATATCAATGGGAAAGAAACATTGTTAATACCTATAATCACTAAATCACACACTTACTATGTACATTTAGCCTCTAAATAATTCACTTATATGCATGATTCCTAAGCAAGAGACCTAGTCATTAAAAAAACTTGTTTTTATTTGAAATTGGTTTTGTTACATAAAAGATATAGCATATTTTATTGATATATTTCATTCAATGCATACATTGTAATTTATACATGTGAGAAATGGTTCAATGGAGGAAACAGGTTAAATGATAAACCGTAAACATCATGCCACCTACTATGAATAATCGCACACTGCATGGCGGTATAACCAACTATAGAAATAAAATAATATAATATTAATTAATCTAACATTCCCACCTTATTAAATTGTTTTTACAGATGTACCCAAAAGCAGTTCAAAGTTCACCTTGCCAAGAGACTTGGTAAGAATATCTACTATCTGAGAAAATGTTAGGTAGTACTGGAGCTAGATGTGGTGGTTCAAGACTTGTTCTCAAATGTAATGAAATTCAACCTCAATGTGCTTTTTTCTTTCATGGAAAACTGGATTCTTTAAAAGCTTTAACACACCCTAATTGTCACAATGAATGATGGGTGAATTTTCTTCAAGAATTCCCATATCAGCTAGAATGTGACATAACCAAATCACTTCATACACAGCTCCTCGTGTGGCACTATACTCTTCCTTTGTGGATGAGACTATTTAAAGTAAAATTTACCTCTTTAACTTAACCTAATAAGAAAGATAATAAAACTTACCAACCCTCGAAATGATGGGGTTTAGAGGTACTCACGGGTGTTGATGGTCAATGTTTGACTGTTGCGCTCTGTATATGAAATAAGTTAGGTGCCGTCTTGCAAATGATGTTGCAATCACAGACACTACAAAAATATTTATTAGTAAAAATAGTAGCGGGTTGCTCGGCAAAGGCGATCCCTAAGCCACAAGACTTCCTCGCAAGGATGTCAACCTACTATTTACACAATTAATTCATTTTGAAAACAAAACATGATATAATAGATGGTAAATATTTTGACAAATTCAAATTTTATTACAAATATATATAATAGATGATGAAATATGAGATATATAGACTATGGCTCAAAATTCAGAGTCTAAATCGGTGTCAGAGTTTTTAGATGAAGGTGAATCTTCCTCTTTAGTAAAATCAAAGTCTTCAAGATAGTATGAATTCTCATGGTCACTGAGGTCTTCTATAAAGAATTGAGATATGCACTTTGGCTCTTCCTCTTCTGTATTAGAATCAGATTGTTTTGAATCGGTCTGGTCTTTGGATTCGGCTTCGAGCTTAATTCTTCTAGTTGGGCTTCATATTGGTATTCGAACCATGCCAAGTCGACTCGAATGCGTAAGACTTCAAAATAGGCCTCCCAAAACTTGTTTGTGGCCTCATGAATCCTCTGAGTGGATTCAAAGATGTTTTGCAGCTGGTCTAAAGGGGCTAAGTGAATTGCACACAATTCCAAGTCGTGGAGAATGTCGTATTGTTCCCAGTGTAAGGGATGGTGGATAACAGGTAGTGAATGGATGTTAGTTATCTCATGTCCTTGACCACCTAAAGCCATCTAAACAATCCATGCTTGACAAAGGTGTTAGCAGCAACAAGAATATAATAGAAAAGATAGATAAAATTGGATAAATGTTATAGGTAAGTAAAATGTGCAGGAATCACAAGCAATTCAATGAATCATTGTAGATTCTAGAAGATATTAACAACTTAATAAAATTGTAATTTTCGATCAATATGGTTCAAAGCTACAAAATTTCAAAGGGCTAATAAATCAAATAAAACATTTGAAATGAGAAAATGGGATTGCAGGATGAAACCTGACCTTAAACAAGTGTGAAGGACGGGGTTTGAAGTTGACTGATGAAATGTTGGCTGTTAAGTAAAATCTAAAATGTTTCTTGAATTTCTTGGTGAGCGTGAATTCTAGTACTGGATGATATCGTGTTGTCGTTGATGTAATATGTCAATAACATGCCTTGATAGAATACTGAGGTTTAAGACCGTGAGAAGATGATCCCGTAAGGAGGCTGCAATTTGGGCTTAAATAATCACTGAGGATTTAACAAATCGCTTGACGATTTTGAGATTCTTGAGTTTGTTTGGGAATAAATTCCTAATTTAACCCTTTTTCAAAATTTCGAAGGATGGGTTTGTTGGTCGGTTTTGAAAGTGTCATGTTGTCTAATGAGGTGTCGGGAAAGGATTTTATTAGTTAGATATGTTCTAATTTAGCCTAGGTTTGTTTAGGATATGTATTAGGTTGTTTGATTAAGATATATCAAACATACAAATATATGATTCTTTGTGATAATATAAGATAATGGTAAGATAATGGGGGATTTATAAAAATATCCATGATAGATGTGTCGGGAGAAGGAATTTAGGGAAATTTTAAATAATATTTAGAGAACTTACTTAGATGAATTAAAATACCATGGGATATAATATTAGTGTATATGAGGAAATATTTTATTTGATCGTATCGACATAATTAATCTAATACGGTGATATATTTCAAATGGGATGATTAAATGAAAATAGGCAAGTAAAAAAATTTAGTGTCTATAGAGAGCAACAAATTTTTATTCTTTCTAATCTACAAGATAGGTCCAGATCCAAGATGAAAAATATATCCTATAGTTGATTTCCCATCATCACATGAGATCTAACATAGTCCAAGTCGGATTATCCCGCAAGAAGAACTGATATTTCTTCCGATACTATAGACCATAATAAATTGTACCTCATACATATCTCAAAACATTCTTCGATGATACCCAATGACATTTATTTGGTTCCCTGCATGAATCGGAAAGATAGCTCACATAAAAGCAAGGTCCTGGTCTGGTATATCTCAAGTAAATGAAACTCGTAACAAGCTATCTATAGTGAGTTCAATCTCCATCTTTGTTCTCAAGAAATAGCTTCAACCCGATGATGGTTCCAGATCTTGGAATCAAAACTTCGGTGTTAATCATCTTTATGCAAAGTGTATCCAGAAATTCCATTTAACTTCTAACTCGTGAAATGAATCTCAAATCTTTGATTACTGCCCTCCATGGAAGGGATGTATATGAGCAGATCCAGATCTTCGAAAAAACTAGAGAAAAACTTACAAAAAAAGCAGTGAAAGATATTGCATTCTGAAGAGATGTCATGATTTTGTTTGCATCCCACTTTATCTTTATTCTCTAATGTTGCTCTAGAAATGATCTTATCTTCAGAAAATCTGAGGCTCTACTCTTGAGAAAATAAATTGCCAATACTTGGGCCACAATCAACAGATTATGGATGGTCCTTTTCCAATTACATTTAAAACTTGCCAATCTGATAAGAGTGGACATCTAGATATTGATTGAAGAATACTCTGCTAATAAAATGGAAATGACGACTATATCTTGCAGAGCCAAACTGTTAAGAAAACATGATAAGATAAATAGAGCTAAAAAATTGAGGCCTCTCCACGTTATGTTGTCTTCGCAAACCAAATTTTCTTCCAAAGTGGGTGTCACTGCATGCGGTCTTATTTGGCTTCTTCCAAAGATACCCTCCGCCAACGTAGATTTCATTGTGCCTCCATCTCTTGTTTCTACCAACGTATGTACCTTTGTGTCATCTGCCACCTTGATTGTGAAAAATCTATTACATTTACTGATTATTAACCTCCTATCTTGTAAGATTATTTGATCAACAAATATTGGAAAATAACACAACCGTAACTTCACAAATACAAATGAACGGTTAAGATTAAGACAACTAAATAACCATAATCACCTAAAAGGAGTCAATATTAGATAACAATTGTTCTTATCCTAACAATATTTGTTTGACAAAAACAACTATTTCTCTAAATTCTAGGCTGTCCAAACTACCCATAACAAATGGATGAGGACAAACAGCTGTCCAAGCTACTAACTACTAAGATTAACACTCCCTCTTAGCGAGGAAGCTGTTTTACATGACACCCAACATCTCTCTGAAGAAGATAAATTTTTCCTTCCCCAATGCCTTTGTCAGAATGTCTGCTACCTGCTGATCTATAGGTACAAACTGTAGCTTAACAACCCCACACTATACACAATCTCTGATGAAGTGATACTTGATGTCTATATGTTTTGACCTATCATGAAACACCAGATTCTCAGCCAACTTGATGCAACTCTAATTGCCGTAGTCTCAACCTTTTGACCAAACAAAGCTACTAGCAACTTCCGAAGCCATATAGCTTCACATGTTGCCATGCTAGCTGCTATGTACTCTGACTCTGCTAAACTTAGAGCCATAGACTTCTGCTTCCTTCTGAACCAAGATACAACTCTTGATCCCAGACTGAAACAACACCCTGAAGTGCTCCTCTTGTCCATTGTACTACCTGCCCAATCTACGTCAGTATAGCCCATCAACCTGATTCCTTCACCTCGAGCATATCTAATTCCATACTCAATTGTACCTTGCAAATAACTTCAAAGCACATGCTTTTCCGTAGTCCAATGCACTCTCTTTGGCTCAACCATGAACTGACTAAGAGAGTTAACTGCAAAAGCTATATATGGCCTGGTATTGACCAAATACATGAGAGAACCAATCAACTGCCTGTATAAGGTGGGGTCTACATCCTTCTCCCTGGATGTGTCTACCTTCCTCCACTTCATGATCATGGGTGTAGACATGGCTTTGCAATCTTCCATCCTGAACCTTTTCAAGATTTCCATGCAATATTTCCCTTGCCCAAGGAAAATCTCTCCATCTTCTTGCCATACCTCCATGCCTAGAAAGTAGTGCATAAGTCCCAAATCCTTCATCTCGAACTCCGCTGCAAGATCCCTCTTGCATTCTTCTATGAGCCCCAGTGAACCTGTAAGAAACAAGTCATCTACATATAGGACAAGAATGAGAATCTCACCTCCAACTACCAAGTAGTAGAGATTAGCATCTACCTCACTCTTCACAAAGCCCATTTCCTGCAAGTAACTATCAATGCGCTCATACCATGCTCTGGGAGCCTGCTTGAGTCCGTACAATGCTCTCTTCAATCTACACACGTGGGTCTCTTTGTTGTGTGCTACAAAGCCTTCTGGTTGTTCTATGTATACCTCCTCTTTCAACTCACCATTAAGAAATGTTGTCTTGACATCCATTTGATGGATCTGCCATCCCATCTATGCTGAAATTGAGATTACAGCTCGTATAGAAGTATACCTGGCAACTGGAGCAAATGTCTCCTCGTAGTCTATTCCCTCTTTCTGAGAGAACCCCTTTGCCACGAACCTTGCCTTATATTTCTCGATGCTACCATCTGCACCGTGCTTGATCTTATAGATCCAGCGTGATCCAACCATTGCCCTATCTGTTGGTCTAGGCACTACCTCCCACACATCATTCTGCATAATTGAAGTATACTCCTCAACCATTTCTTCTTTCCACACTTGATGTTGTGCAGCCTCCTGATAGCTAGAAGGTTCACTATCTACCAACACACTAACTAATGCAACATAGTCATCATACCTGGCTGGTGGTTTCCGTTGTCTATCACTCCTCCTAGGAGTACCCACTAACTCCTGAGTATTCTTCTGTGTCTGTTGAACCTCACGGTTCTTGCTGCCAACTGTAGAGGATGAAATATCAACCTCCATGTCTTCTTGATGCATCTCTTCTTGCACCTGTTGCTCCATACTTTGAAAACTCTCTCCTCCTGAGTCTATGCTTGTACTAGTAACTGTACTCGAGCTTTGCTGCCCTTGACTCGATTGAGTGATCCTTGGAGCTTCTGTTGGCTGCTTACTCTGATCATCTACTGGAAAATCTCTAGACCTTCTAAATGCCTTGTCCT
This sequence comes from Taxus wallichiana var. yunnanensis, assembly GCA_018340775.1. Classification (NCBI taxonomy): domain Eukaryota; kingdom Viridiplantae; phylum Streptophyta; class Pinopsida; order Cupressales; family Taxaceae; genus Taxus; species Taxus wallichiana. The sequence continues at coordinate 662,632,689 of CM031239.1, forward strand.
CCATGAACTTGACATCACGTCGAACAATAATCCTTCTGGTCCCCGGAATGAATATCCGATATGCCTTAGAGGTTTCACTGTACCCCACAAAGTACCCTCTCTCTGCAGTCTGATCTAACTTGGTACGTGTATCCTTAGGAATGTGACAATATGCCAAACTCCCAAAGATCCTAAAGTGACTGACATCTGGCTTCTTCCCAGTGAATGCTTCCTCTGGTGTCATCTTCCCTAGTACCTTATGTGGAACTCTATTCTGTATGTATACTATTGTATTGCATGCCTCTGCCCACAGATAACAGGGGTAAATCCTGGTCATGCAACATAGCCCTTGATGCCTCTGTTATAGACCGATTCTTCCTCTCAGCAACTCCATTCTGTTGCGGATTGTAAGGAACAGTCCACTCTCTCTTGATTCCTTCTCTGGTACAGAACTCCTGGAACTCATTGCTTTTGTACTCGCCTCCATTGTCTGACCGAAGAACTTTTATCTTCCTTCCTATTGAATTCTCCACAAGAGCTTTGAACTCTTGGAAGCGACTGAAAACCTCATCCTTGGTCTTCAAGAAGTATATCCATGTCTTCCTGGAGAAATCATCAATAAAAGTAACAAAGTACTCATACCCTCTGAGAGACTTCGTCGACATTGGTCCACATACATCTGAATGTACTAGATCAAGAATGCCCTTGGATCTGGTGTCACTCCTTGGAAAAGATGCTTTAGCAAACTTCCCCAACACGCATCCCTTACATACATCATCGTGCTTTGTGCTCACCTCAGGAACACCTGTCACTATCTCATGAAGTAATTTAAGGGCTCCATGATGGATATGGCCCATCCTTCTATGCCATAGCTCTCCCTGATCTCTAAGATTACTGTTGCTCATGAGTGCCTTAGGAATATCAAACTGCAGCCTATAAAGCCAACCGCTCCTAACTCCAATAGCTATGGGTGATTTCCAATCCTTGTGTTTGATCAACACATGTGCCCCTCTAAAGAGTACATTGTACCCTTTGTCTGAAGGAAAGATACAGAAATCAAATTCATCCCTAAGCCTGGAACATACGCAACACATCATGAAAGGGAATCATCTTACCACTCTCCCTCTGAAACTGAACAGTCCCTTTCCCAATTGAGTTGAGTTTGGACATGTTCCCCATAGAGATCTGGATTCTGGTGCTCTCTTCCTTATAACTGGAGAAGTATTCTCTAACTCCTGTCATATGATATGACGCCCCACTATCTATGTACCAAACACTCTGTGAGGTTGAGCTAACCATACATGCTATGAGTGCAAACTCATCTTCCATTCTACTAGAGAGCTCATCCGCACTTGTGAAGTCACAACTTGCTTCTTTCCTTTCTTTTCATTCTTCTTCCTTTCTCGGGCAATCACGACATAGTGGCCAAACTCGTGACAGCCATAGCACTTGATCTTCGAAGAATCTTTCTTCTTCTTTTCACCTTGTGAATTTGATCCTTTACTAGACCCCTTCTTTGCTTTCCCTTTACCCGCTAGGGCAACATTTTCCTGTTCCACCTCACTTTTCTGACTCTTATTGTTGGCTCCATTGACAAGACTTAGTCTAAGCTCCTCCTGAGTGAAATCACTCCATAGTCGATCCCAACTCGGTAAGGTGTCTCATCCATTGATGACTTGAACAAAGACATCCCACTGCTTAGTAAACCCATTTAGGGCTATTCTCACTAGCTCGTCATCACTTGGTTTGTCTCCAACAGCTGCCAATTCATCCTTGACAAGTCTAAGTCTGGTGAGGTAACTTGTGACGTCTTCTCCCTTATTCATCCGGGTATTCCTCAACTTTTCTCTGAGAATCAGCTTCCGATTAGTGGTAGCATTCTGGTACAGATTCATAATGGCATCCCACATCATCTTCGTTGTATCTAACTCTGCAATATGCGGAACAATATGATCCTTGACACCATCAAGAATCAGCCTCCTCGCCTTGGCATCTTCCTTCTTATATGCTAAGAGTTGTGTTGCATCTGTAGGTACAGGTACAACAGTGGTCACATATTCCTTGATACCATTCTCTTCCAGCAATAGAGAAATTATGGCTTTCAGGACACCAAAATTCGAGGCTCCATCCAATCATCCGATCTCTTAAACCGCTTTGAGGCCATTTTAAAAGAAAATAATAATAATAATTTTGAAGAGGTTAAATCGGGTTTTATAAACCCTCACTTTCTTTCACCTAGGGTAAATCTCTTCTACCCGAACTTAGCTCGATACCATGTGAAAAATCTATTACGATTCTATCGATTATTAACCTCCTATCTTGTAAGATTATTTGATCAACAAATATTGGAAAATAACACAATTGTAACTTCACAAATACAAATGAACGGCTAACATTAAGACAACTTAATAACCATAACAACCTTGGTTATGAGGTGTCACCTAAAAGGATTCAATATTAGATAACAATTGTTCTTATCCTAACAATATTTGTTTGACAAAAACAACTATTTCTCTAAATTCTAGGATGTCCAAACTACCCATAACAAATGGATGAGGACAGGTTTGGGGTTAAGGGTTTAAGGGTTTTAGGGTTTAGGGTTTTAGGGGTTTTGGGGTTAGGGGTTCGGGGTTAGGAGTTTGGGTTTGGGGTTTTGGGTTTGGGGTTTGGGGTTTGGGGTTTGGGGTTTGGGGTTTGGGGTTTAGGGTTTGGGGTTTGGGGTTGGGGGTTTGGGGTTTGGGGTTTGGGGTTTTTTGGGGTTTGGGGTTTGGGGTTTGGGGTTTGGGGTTTGGGGTTTGGGGTTTAGGGGTTTGGGGTTGGGGTTTGGGGTTTGGGGTTTGGGGTTTGGGGTTTGGGGTTTGGGGTTTGGGGTTTGGGGTTTGGGAGGGTTTGAGGGTTTGGGGTTTGGGGTTTGGGGTTTTAGGGTTTAGGGTTTAGGGTTTTGGGGTTTGGGGTTTAGGGTTTGGGGTTTAGGGTTTAGGGTTTAGGGGTTGGGGGTTTGGGGTTTGGGGTTTGGGGTTTGGGGTTGGGGGGTTTGGGGTTTGGGGTTTAGGGTTGGGGTTTAGGGTTTAGGGTTTAGGGTTTAGGGTTTAGGGGTTTTTTAGGGTTTTTAGGGTTTAGGGTTTTTAGGGTTTAGGGGTTTTAGGGTTTAGGGTTTAGGGTTTAGGGTTTAGGGTTTGGGGTTGGGGTTTTGGGGTTTGGGTTTTGGGGTTTGGGGTTTAGGGTTTTTGGGGTTTAGGGTTTAGGGTTTAGGGTTTTAGGGTTTAGGGTTTAGGGTTTAGGGTTTAGGGTTTTAGGGTTTTAGGGTTTGGGGTTTTGGGGTTTTAGGGTTTAGGGTTTAGGGTTTAGGGTTTAGGGTTTAGGGTTTAGGGTTTAGGGGTTTGGGTTTTTTGGGTTTTGGGGTTTTAGGGTTTGGGGTTTGGGGTTTTTGGGTTTTGGGGTTTGGGGTTTTTTGGGGTTTAGGGTTTTGGGGTTTGGGGTTTAGGGTTTGGGGTTTTAGGGTTTAGGGTTTTAGGGGGGTTTGGGGTTTAGGGTTTAGGGTTTTTAGGGGTTTAGGGTTTGGGGTTTTAGGGTTTTTTAGGGTTTGGGGTTTTAGGGTTTAGGGTTTGGGGTTTGGGGTTTGGGGTTTGGGGTTTAGGGTTTTTGGGGTTTTGGGGTTTGGGGTTTGGGGTTTGGGGTTTTTTGGGGTTTGGGGTTTGGGGTTTGGGGTTTGGGGTTTGGGGTTTAGGGTTTAGGGTTTAGGGTTTGGGGTTTTGGGGTTTGGGTTTGGGGTTTGGGGTTTGGGTTTAGGGTTTTAGGGTTTAGGGTTTAGGGTTTTTTAGGGTTTAGGGTTTAGGGTTTAGGGTTTGGGGTTTAGGGTTTGGGGGTTTGGGGTTTTGGGGTTTGGGGTTTGGGGTTTGGGGTTTGGGGTTTAGGGTTTTTGGGGTTTAGGGTTTAGGGTTTAGGGTTTAGGGTTTGGGGTTTAGGGTTTTAGGGTTTAGTGTTAGGGTTTTAGGGTTTTTAGGGTTTTTAGGGTTTTAGGGTTTAAGGGTTTAGGGGTTTAGGGTTTAGGGGTTTTAGGGTTTAGGGTTTGGGGTTTTAGGGTTTGGGTTTTGGGTTTAGGGTTTTTAGGGTTTAGGGTTTGGGGTTTAGGGTTTAGGGTTTAGGGTTTAGGGTTTTAGGGTTTAGGGTTTAGGGTTTGGGTTTAGGGGTTTAGGGTTTAGGGTTTAGGGTTTAGGGTTTAGGGGTTTTAGGGTTTAGGGTTTTAGGGTTTAGGGTTTAGGGTTTAGGGTTTAGGGTTTAGGGTTTAGGGTTTAGGGTTTGGGGTTTAGGGTTTTAGGGTTTAGGGTTTAGGGTTTAGGGTTTAGGGTTTAGGGTTTTGGGTTTGGGGTTTGGGGTTTTGGGGTTTGGGGTTTTGGGGTTTTGGGGTTTTAGGGTTTAGGGTTTAGGGGGGTTTTAGGGTTTGGGGTTTTAGGGTTTAGGGTTTAGGGTTTAGGGTTTAGGGGTTTAGGGGTTTTTAGGGTTAGGGTTTAGGGTTTTTTTAGGGTTTAGGGGTTTAGGGTTTAGGGTTTGGGGTTTGGGGTTTGGGGTTTAGGGTTTAGGGGTTAGGGTTTAGGGTTTAGGGTTTAGGGTTTAGGGTTTAGGGTTTAGGGTTTAGGGTTTAGGGTTTTAGGGTTTTTAGGGTTTAGGGTTTAGGTTTTAGGGGTTTGGGGGGTTTAGGGGTTTAGGGTTTAGGGTTTAGGGGTTTAGGGTTTGGGTTTAGGGTTTAGGGGTTTAGGGGTTTAGGGTTTAGGGTTTAGGGGGGTTTTGGGTTTTAGGGTTTGGGGTTTTGGGGTTTAGGGTTTGGGGTTTGGGGTTTGGGGTTTAGGGTTTAGGGTTTTGGGGTTTGGGGTTTGGGGTTTTGGGGTTTAGGGTTTAGGGTTTAGGGTTTGGGGTTTGGGGTTTAGGGTTTGGGGTTTGGGGTTTTTTAGGGTTTAGGGTTTTAGGGTTTGGGGTTTAGGGTTTAGGGTTTAGGGTTTGGGGTTTAGGGTTTAGGGTTTAGGGTTTAGGGTTTGGGTTTGGGGTTTGGGGGGGTTTAGGGTTTAGGGTTTGGGGTTTGGGGTTTTGGGTTTAGGGTTTGGGGTTTAGGGTTTAGGGTTTAGGGTTTAGGGTTTTTAGGGTTTGGGGTTTAGGGTTTGGGGTTTAGGGGTTTGGGGTTTAGGGTTTTAGGGGTTAGGGGTTTGGGGTTTAGGGTTTTGGGTTTAGGGTTTAGGGGTTGGGGTTTTAGGGTTTAGGGTTTAGGGTTTAGGGTTTGGGGGTTTAGGGTTTGGGGTTTGGGGTTTTAGGGGTTTAGGGTTTTGGGTTTGGGGTTTTAGGTTTGGGGTTTGGGGTTTGGGGTTTGGGGTTTGGGGTTTAGGGTTTGGGGTTTTTTGGGGTTTGGGTTTTTGGGGTTTGGGGTTTGGGGTTTTGGGGTTTAGGGTTTGGTTTGGGGTTTAGGGTTTGGGGTTTGGGGTTTTAGGGTTTAGGGTTTAGGGTTTGGGGTTTAGGGTTTTTTAGGGGTTTAGGGGTTTAGGGTTTAGGGTTTAGGGTTTTGGGGTTTTAGGGTTTAGGGTTTTAGGGTTTTTGGGGTTTGGGGTTTGGGGTTTTAGGGGTTTAGGGTTTGGGGTTTTGGGGTTTGGGGTTTAGGGTTTTGGGGTTTAGGGTTTAGGGGGGTTTAGGGTTTTTAGGGTTTAGGGTTTGGGGTTTAGGGTTTAGGGTTTAGGGTTTAGGGTTTAGGGGTTTTGGGGTTTTGGGGTTTTGGGGTTTTGGGGTTTAGGGTTTAGGGTTGGGGTTTAGGGTTTAGGGTTTGGGGTTTAGGGGTTTAGGGTTTTAGGGTTTAGGGTTTAGGGGGGTTTTGGGTTTGGGGTTTTGGGGTTTAGGGTTTTGGGGGTTTAGGGGTTTAGGGTTTGGGGTTTTGGGGTTTAGGGTTTTAGGGTTTAGGGTTTAGGGTTTAGGGGTTTAGGGTTTAGGGGTTTAGGGTTTAGGGGTTTTGGGGTTTTGGGGTTTTAGGGTTTAGGGTTTAGGGGTTTAGGGTTTAGGGTTTAGGGTTTAGGGTTTAGGGTTTAGGGTTTAGGGGTTTAGGGGTTAGGGTTTTTTTAGGGTTTAGGGTTTGGGGTTTAGGGTTTGGGGTTTAGGGTTGTTTAGGGTTTTGGGGTTTAGGGGGTTTGGGGTTTGGGGTTTTTAGGGGTTTAGGGTTTTGGGGTTTAGGGTTTAGGGTTTAGGGGTTTAGGGTTTTAGGGTTTTTAGGGTTTAGGGTTAGGGGTTTAGGGGTTTGGGGTTTAGGGTTTAGGGTTTTAGGGTTTGGGGTTTAGGGTTTGGGGTTTAGGGTTTAGGTTTTGGGGTTTAGGGTTTGGGTTTAGGGTTTAGGGTTTAGGGTTTAGGGTTTAGGGTTTAGGGTTTTTAGGGGGTTTAGGGGTTTAGGGTTTTGGGGTTTAGGGTTTAGGGTTTGGGGTTTAGGGTTTAGGGGGTTTAGGGTTAGGGTTTAGGTTTGGGGTTTGGGGTTTAGGGTTTAGGGTTTTGGGGTTTAGGTTTTAGGGGTTTAGGGTTTAGGGTTTTTGGGGTTTTGGGGGTTTAGGGTTTTTGGTTTGGGGTTTGGGGTTTGGGGTTTAGGGTTTAGGGTTTTAGGGTTTAGGGTTTAGGGTTTGGGGTTTAGGGTTTAGGGTTTTTTTAGGGTTTAGGGTTTAGGGTTTAGGGTTTTTTAGGGTTTAGGGGTTTAGGGTTTAGGGTTTAGGGTTTAGGGTTTAGGTTTTAGGGTTTAGGGTTTAGGGTTTAGGGGTTTAGGGTTTTAGGGTTTAGGGTTTAGGGTTTAGGGTTTAGGGTTTAGGGTTTAGGGTTTAGGGTTTAGGGTTTGGGGTTTGGGGTTTAGGGTTTAGGGTTTGGGGTTTAGGGTTTGGGGTTTGGGGTTTGGGGTTTGGGGTTTGGGGTTTAGGGTTTTGGGGTTTAGGGTTTAGGGTTTAGGGGTTTAGGGGTTTAGGGTTTGGGGTTTAGGGTTTAGGGTTTAGGGTTTTTAGGGTTTAGGGTTTAGGGTTTAGGGTTTGGGGTTTGGGGTTTAGGGTTTTTAGGGTTTTAGGGTTTTGGGGTTTAGGGGTTTGGGGTTTAGGGTTTAGGGTTTAGGGTTTTAGGGTTTAGGGTTTTTAGGGTTTAGGGTTTTGGGTTTGGGGTTTGGGGTTTTAGGGTTTTAGGGTTTAGGGTTTAGGGTTTGGGGTTTGGGGTTTAGGGTTTGGGGTTTAGGGTTTAGGGTTTGGGGTTTGGGGTTTTGGGGTTTGGGGTTTAGGGTTTAGGGTTTAGGGTTTTTGGGGTTTGGGGTTTAGGGTTTAGGGTTTAGGGTTTTTAGGGGGTTTGGGGTTTGGGGTTTGGGGTTGGGGTTTTGGGGTTTAGGGTTTGGGTTTAGGGTTTGGGGTTTGGGGTTTAGGGTTTAGGGTTTAGGGTTTAGGGTTTGGGGTTTGGGGTTTGGGGTTTAGGGTTTGGGGTTTGGGGTTTTGGGGTTTGGGGTTTAGGGTTTGGGGTTTAGGGTTTAGGGTTTGGGGTTTGGGGTTTAGGGTTTGGGGTTTAGGGTTTAGGGTTTGGGGTTTTGGGTTTTGGGGTTTGGGGTTTAGGGTTTAGGGTTTGGGGTTTGGGTTTGGGGGGGTGTGGGGTTAGGGTTTAGGGTTTGGGGTTTGGGGTTTGGGGTTTTTTGGGGTTTGGGGTTTGGGGTTTAGGGTTTAGGGTTTTAGGGTTGGGGGGGTTTAGGGTTTAGGGGTTGGGGTTTGGGGTTTGGGGTTTAGGGTTTTGGGGTTTGGGGTTTGGGGTTTGGGGTTTAGGGTTTAGGGTTTAGGGTTTGGGGTTTGGGGTTTAGGGTTTTGGGGTTTAGGGGTTAGGGGGTTTTGGGGTTTGGGGTTTAGGGTTTTGGGGTTTGGGGTTTGGGGTTTAGGGTTTAGGGTTTAGGGTTTAGGGTTTGGGGGTTTAGGGGTTTAGGGTTTGGGGTTTGGGGTTTAGGGTTTTAGGGTTTTTAGGGGGGGGGTTTAGGGTTTAGGGTTTAGGGTTTAGGGTTTTAGGGTTTTTGGGGTTTGGGGTTTGGGGTTTGGGGTTTTAGGGTTTGGGGTTTGGGGTTTTGGGGTTTGGGGTTTGGGGTTTAGGGTTTAGGGTTTTAGGGTTTTTAGGGGTTGGGTTTAGGGTTTTTTGGGGTTTGGGGTTTAGGGGTTTAGGGTTTAGGGTTTTAGGGTTTTTGGGGTTTAGGGTTTAGGGTTTAGGGTTTAGGGGTTTGGGGTTTAGGGTTTGGGGTTTGGGGTTTAGGGGTTTTGGGGTTTAGGGTTTTAGGGTTTAGGGTTTTAGGGTTTAGGGGGTTTAGGGTTTAGGGTTTAGGGGGTTTAGGGTTTAGGGTTTAGGGTTTGGGGTTTAGGGTTTAGGGTTTTAGGGGTTTAGGGTTTAGGGTTTAGGGTTTGGGGTTTGGGGTTTAGGGTTTAGGGTTTAGGGTTTAGGGTTTGGGGTTTAGGGTTTAGGGTTTGGGGGTTTAGGGTTTAGGGTTTGGGGTTTAGGGTTTAGGGTTTGGGGTTTAGGGTTTAGGGTTTGGGGTTTAGGGTTTGGGGTTTAGGGTTTAGGGTTTAGGGTTTAGGGTTTTGGGGTTTAGGTTTAGGGTTTTGGGGTTTAGGGGTTTGGGGTTTTTTAGGGTTTTGGGGTTTAGGGGTTTAGGGTTTAGGGGGTTTAGGGTTTAGGGGTTTAGGGTTTAGGGTTTGGGGTTTAGGGTTTGGGGTTTAGGGTTTGGGTTTAGGGGTTTAGGGTTTGGGGTTTAGGGGTTTGGGGTTTAGGGTTTTGGGGTTTGGGGGTTTGGGGTTTAGGGTTTAGGGTTTTGGGGTTTGGGTTTTGGGGTTTGGGGTTTGGGGGGTTTAGGGTTTTTGGGGTTTGGGGTTTAGGGGTTTGGGGTTTAGGGTTTGGGGTTTTGGGTTTGGGGTTTAAGGGGTTTAGGGTTTGGGGTTTAGGGTTAGGGGGTTTAGGGTTTAGGGGTTTTGGGGTTTGGGGTTTAGGGGTTTGGGGGGTTTGGGGTTTAGGGTTTAGGGGGGTTAGGGGTTTTGGGGGTTTGGGGTTTAGGGGTTTAGGGTTTGGGGTTTAGGGTTTGGGGTTTGGGGTTTGGGGTTTGGGTTTTAGGGTTTAGGGTTTGGTTTTAGGGTTTGGGGTTTGGGGTTTTGGGGTTTGGGGTTTTGGGGGTTTGGGGTTTGGGGTTTGGGGTTTAGGGTTTAGGGTTTGGGGTTTTAGGGTTTTAGGGTTTAGGGTTTGGGGTTTGGGGTTTTGGGGTTTGGGGTTTGGGGTTTGGGGTTTGGGGTTTGGGGTTTTGGGGTTTGGGGTTGGGGGGGTTTGGGGTTTGGGGTTTAGGGTTTGGGGTTTAGGGTTTAGGGTTTGGGGGTTTAGGTTTGGGGTTTAGGGGTTTAGGGTTTTGGGGTTGGGGGTTTAGGGTTTGGGGTTTGGGTTTAGGGTTTTTAGGGTTTAGGGTTTAGGGTTTTTAGGGTTTTTGGGGTTTGGGGTTTAGGGGGTTTAGGGTTTTTGGGTTTTGGGGGTTTAGGGTTTAGGGTTTAGGGTTTAGGGTTTAGGGGTTTTAGGGTTTAGGGTTTGGGGTTAGGGGTTTGGGGTTTAGGGTTAGGGTTTAGGGTTTAGGGTTTAGGGTTTAGGGTTTAGGGTTTTAGGGTTTTGGGTTTTGGGTTTAGGGTTAGGGGGGTTTAGGGGGGTTTTGGGGTTTAGGGTTTAGGGTTTAGGGGTTTGGGGTTTTTTAGGGGTTTTTAGGGTTTGGGGTTTAGGGTTTTGGGGTTTAGGGTTTAGGGGTTTAGGGTTTAGGGTTTTGGGGTTTAGGGTTTAGGGTTGGGGTTGGGGTTGGGGTTTGGGGTTTAGGGTTTGGGGTTTGGGGTTTAGGGGTTTGGGGTTTGGGGTTTGGGGTTTAGGGTTTTGGGGTTGGGGTTTAGGGTTTTAGGGTTTAGGGTTTAGGGTTTGGGGTTTAGGGTTTTGGGGTTTAGGGGTTTGGGTTTAGGGTTTTTAGGGTTTTGGGTTTTGGGGGTTTAGGGTTTGGGGGTTTGGGGTTTGGGGTTTAGGGGGGGTTTGGGGTTTAGGGTTTAGGGTTTAGGGTTTTAGGGTTTAGGGTTTTGGGGTTTAGGGTTTAGGGTTTGGGTTTTAGGGTTTTAGGGTTTTAGGGTTTGGGGTTTAGGGTTTAGGGGTTTAGGGTTTTAGGGTTTAGGGTTTAGGGTTTAGGGGTTTAGGGTTTAGGGGTTTAGGGTTTGGGGTTTGGGGTTTGGGGTTTTTAGGGTTTTGGGGTTTGGGGTTTGGGGTTTGGGGGTTTAGGGTTTAGGGTTTAGGGTTTAGGTTTTAGGGTTTTGGGGTTTTAGGGTTTGGGGTTTTGGGGGGTTTAGGGTTTGGGGTTTGGGGTTTAGGGTTTGGGGTTTGGGGTTTTGGGTTTAGGGTTGGGGTTTTGGGGTTTGGGGTTTGGGGTTTTGGGGTTTAGGGTTTTAGGGTTTAGGGTTTTTGGGGGTTTAGGGTTTTGGGGTTTAGGGGTTTTAGGGTTTTTAGGGTTTAGGGGTTTTTTAGGGTTAAGGTTTAAGGGTTAAGGTTTTAGGGTTTAGGGGTTAAGGGTTTTAGATTTTAAGGGTTTAAGGGTTATAGGGTTATAGGGTT